>CM076569.1:913123723-913513729 GCA_034641835.2 Pinus albicaulis
ACATCACACATCACAACTTTGGCCTTTTATCGAACATCGCGACTTTTGCTATTTATCTCACATCGCGACTTTTGTCATTTATCGCAACATTTACCACTTACTGCACATCACAACTTCTGATGTTTATCGCACACCGGATCGAATAACCTATCACATCTCCACTTAAACTAACCGACCCACAATGTGTTAAAATGTAAACATAAAGAATGATGATTGCGATGTGCGATGGGCAGTGGATAAAAGGGTAGCGCGATGGGGAAAGGCCCGAACCATAAAATATAAGGATTTCCAAGCATTTAGAGTGCATAAAAGGGCAATATGGGTCCCACTATATCACATCAGCGGAGTTTTAAGGTGGAAAAATTAGCGAAATGATAAAGACTGTGAAGTGCGGATGTGAAAAAGGTAAGGACATGGTAAGGTTTATGGTATAATGTTATATAAAACGGCTATTCGATGGGTGGGCAGAGCTATAACATTAAAATTTTGGACTTTAATACAAGTGGGTTTATAAAGTAATAGGTCCCGAAAGGTTATGTATGGGGGTTTAGAAGGAAATGAGGTGTAGGACTTTAGAAAATGGAAAAATGAAGGGTCAAAGAGGGTAAATGAAATGAATGAGGGAAAAAAGGAATTTTTCTCACCATTACACCTTATCAACAACACTTTCCTCTTTCCACTCAACTAAAAGGGAAGATTGATTCCTTTGAAGTCCTTCACAACCACGATTTCTTTTCTTTATCTGGAAATAAATAACAGCCATGGAATATTATCTTTAATATACAATATCTGAAAATAATAATTAGTCACCGTGTGATACTATAGATTATAGGGTATTAACAGAGGCTCTAGCTGGGGATGGCAGTTCCTTTAAGAGGTGTCAAGAACACAGAAGATTAGTAGCCTAATCCATTGGGTTGATCCCAAATCTGCAACTTAATATGCTACAACCTCTGTGGCTGAAAATCTTAAATCATTTGTTCTGAACCTCAGACAAGAATCTGATTTGTGTACTACAATCTGGAATGAAGCCACATTTTAACTTATGCACTGCAAGCTATCTAACATAAATCACTGCTGCACCCAAAAAATATGAATACTAAAATCTGAAATAAACTGAAAACTGCAAGAAATCTTAGACTAAAACTGAAAGGATGCTCAAAGTACTAAACTTGTTTTCACACCTCTACCTACCTACTATAACTTAGAGATGATATGTACACTATTGAACTCCTATTTCCAATGTAACCTATAAAGTAAATGACTACATGATTGGTTCTTGCTCACCCTTTTGAGCAGGCTGAACAAACAAAATGACCACTCCCATCTCAACTGCATTGAACATAAGTGTTCAAAATTTTCCTTACACTCTGCAGCAAACCTACACTCATGGCATAACACACTCCTTATTTAATAGATTCTAAGAGCGCAGCAATGGGATCTTGGAGAAATACTTGGTGCTAAGGATTAGAATAACCAACTTCATCTAGGAATACTCTTTGTTCCAATGTGTTATGCTCAGGATCCTTCTGAAAGAGAACATATATACCTTCTACATGGTCATCTAATATGGCATCTTCATTGTATACCAATATGATGTCCTCAAGAAAACCTGATATGCCTTGACTGAGATGGTTGAATTTTGTCTAAAGGCCATCATTTTAATGAACAAAAGTTATTTCTACCAACAAGCCTTCTCGTGAATGCAAGACAACTTCAACATCAATCTGTTCTACATCTGCTCCTTTAGGAGGAACAACTTCAATACATAAATCAACAGTATAAAATATAGAATTAATCTCCTGATAACGTAAAAATTCAGAGGCTAGTTACATGCTTAGAATCTAATTAATTCCTTCTTCAGTTGAAGGAGGAGGTAGTATTTGTTTCCTTTGGATTAAACAAAAATTATTTTCTCGCTCTTGTGATGATTGATCATGAGATTGAATGACTTCTTTAGCCTCATACAAAATAACGCATGAATTTTCATTTGTCTCCACAGAGAGATCTTATGTATCTACTTTCATTTCTTGATTGCTTTCATATTCAGCTAACTTCACTTGGTAATCATGACAGTTAACTTGAGAATGAAATTTATAAATTGCTTCTAAGAGATCCTCATCACGCATATTTCCTAGATCTTAATCAATATTTTCAAGGTATTCTATGAGATCCTTAGACTGATCACAACAATTTTCAGCTAATGAAAAAGATGGAGAATATTCTTTATAATGCTCATAAAACACCTTGTGGAAATCCTTTAAAGAAAAAAAAATACCATGGTTTAAACCTTCATACCATTCCCTCACTTTCCCTTCTAATGTTGCCATGAAAATATTCATGAGGCAATCCTCATGCCATTGGATTTTCAAATTCCATGAATGTATATGAAATTTAATGAGATGTAGCAAAGCATCGTCAACATTCTCATCTTGAAAAATAGGAATATTTCTTCACAAATTTACCTCAGGATTTTATTTTGGGAAGCCGGGAATGTGATATATGTTCATTGGAGCATATCTCCTTGCAATTGATCCCATTTTGAGCTTGTGGAGTCTCCAGTGCATCTCTGTTTCTGAATTTTGCTACTGATGGAGTTCCTAGGTAAATGGAACAACCTTCTAGTGTTTGACTTCTATTCACCATCAAAGTAAAAAATGAAACTTGAAGTGCATTACTGGAGATAGTTCATCCCTATTATGGTCACCATTATGTTATCACTCTGTAATTTTATGGCGGAAAACAAAACTGCCAAGGTAACATCAAAACTGCTTCAGGCCTAAGATCTAGCTCTCATAGACCCAGAGAGGGATATCTCTATTAGATATAGCTTTGTTATATTGGGAATTTTAGGCTAGCTATTAGATGCATAGAATGGATTTTGAATTGGTTTGGTCGAAAGAGTAAGGGAAAGTCATTGGGAAATGAAATCAAAGAGGCTCAGGTGATTAAAAGCAGAAATATCAAGCATGAGTGAAATAGGGAAATATAGGTGCACTACCATGGATCTTTCAGACTTTTGAACATATTATGAAAAGAATAGATGTAAGGCAAGGTAGAGATTGGGGAGCAATTTAGAATTCCCCAATCTATCCTAGGATGTAATTTTCATTAGAAACTGAGGAGAAATTAAGAATTCCTCAGTTTGGCATCAGTAGAAAACATAGACTATTATAAACACAGCCAGAATAGGGTGCTCTAGATAACAAAACCTATTCTTCATACTTTCTGTTTTACAATTATATTGCAGAAATACAGAGAGAGAGAAACAATGAAAAACACATAAAAACAGGTGAAGAATTCACCAATGTAGACACCACATGAATCCTGAATAGTTGGACTTGTATTAATCTTCAAATAGTCACTTGAAATTCAATGAAAAACATTACAGAATGGGATTGTTTTTCATTATAGATTTCCCCCTTGAATACTTTGAATAGTTAAGTATTTATACTAATCATATTGACCGATTAAAATGAATGTCGTAACTAACAATTACTTTCATTACCTACATAACAGAAAAGGGCTAACATCATGTGACCGGTGCAAGTAAACTAGCTGGAGTTATTTGAGGACATCTGGACTTCGAGCACTGTCTTGAACATATGGAGTTGCTTTGGTTCCCATGAAACAGTCCATTTGATCGAATCTCTCATCTTCTTTGTAAAGACTAATGACACATGTATAAATAATTATCAGTGTTTGAGGGAGTGGTTGCAACAGGGGTGACATATGTAAAAATTCTTCCTTCTCCTTAGGGTGTTGTTATTAACAAGATTTTCTTTCCCCTTCAAGAGATGGACAACATATTAGAATAATGATGTTCATTCGGTGGTTTCTCTCTGTGCTATATTGAGGTCGATTAAACATTGTGACAGATCGAAGATATGCCTCTAACATCTGTGAATATCCCCTATCAGCTATTGATATGTACTCTGTAAAAATTGATCTTACTTTTAGTATTCTTCCCACACTCATCTACAAGCCTCAATGTCGGAGGTAGCACCGTCTACATACATCTTTAGTTTCACATATGGATTGTAGTGGAGCTGCGCTGGCGGGAGAGGGTAGGTGGTACCAGAGCGGAGGGAAAGCCAATTTTGTGGGGGGAGGGGGTGGGTAGAGGAGTGGTAGGTAGTATTGGAGTAGGGGGTGTGAAGTACCGAGTAGGTGAAGCATGAAGGGGATGGAAGTAATGGATACCACTTATTTCAGACCTGCCCCCCCCAATGGTTAAAGTTCGAAGGCCGCGGGGGGGGGGGGGGAAACAAAATAAGGACCGTTGGATGCGGGGAGATGCATGGGAGTGACGGAGAGGTGAGGGACCATTTTTCAAGATATGAGTGGATGATATGGTAGGAGGTGGTGTGACAATGAGGTGGGCCCACCCGTAGCCCGCGGATCACAATTTTTTTCATATTCCTTAGCACTCATATTTGTGAACCCATGAGGTGCGACATGCGGTTGGGTCCCATTGACGTCACACATCACACTTTGGCTATTGTATCATGAACCCTCTACACTTACCTCTAAAACTTGCGACTTGCGACTTGCGATCGGGTCCCACCAACGTCGCGCATCGCAACTTTGGTCGTTTATCACACATCGCAACTTTGGCCTTTTATCACACATCACAAATTTTGGTGTTTATCACACATCACAACTTTTGTTGTTTATCGCAACATTTACTGCTTACTGTACATCACAAATTCTGACGTTTATCACACACTGCAGTGAATAACTTATCGCATCGCCACTTAAACCAACTCACCCTCGATGTGTTAACATGTAAACATAAAGAACACTGGTTGCAATGTGTGATGGGCGGTGGAGAAAAGTGTAGCGAGGTGGGGAAAGGCCCGAGCCATAATATAAGGATTTCCAAGCATTTAGGGTTCATAAAAGTGTAATATGAGTCCCACTATATCACATCAACAGAGTTTTAAGGTGGCAAACTTAGCTGCGAAATTATAAAGAGTGTGAAGTGTGGATGCGAAAAAGGTAAGGACGGGATAAGGCTTATGGTATAAGTTTATATAACACGGCTATTCAATGGGTGGGTGGAGCTATAACATTAAAATTTTTGACTTTAATACAAGTGGGTTTATAAAGTAATAAGTCCCGAAAGGTTATGTATGGGGGTTTAGAAGGAAATGAGGCGTAGGACTGAAAAATGAAGGGTAAAAGAGGGTAAATGAAATGGATGAGGGCAGAAATGAATTTTGGCCACCATTACACCTTATGAACAACACTTTCCTCTATCCACTAAACTGAAAGGGCAGATTGATTCCTTTGAAGTCCTTGACATTCATGATTTCTTTTATTTGTCTAGAAATAAATGAAAGCCATGGAATATTATCTTCAATATACAAGATCTGAAGAGAATAATCAGTCACCTTGTGATACTATAGATTATAGGGTACTAACAAGTAGACTACCAGATTCACCAAATTTGGATCTATAACAGCTGAAGGGGTAAAATGAGAGAGAATCCCAACCATTTCCATGTGACTCTCAACTAAGTTCATGATACTCTCAACTTCTCCTTCATACTAGGAAAAATATTGTAATATGGATTGTCACATTGAAATCAATTTACTTTTTAGAAATTGGAATAAATAATATATTAGCACATTAAGCTCCAAAAATATTAATAATTTCCATTCAAAACAAGACTTCAATGAGTTTTCCTATGGCATGTAAAGTATAATTCATGGACTTCAAAAATGATTTGCAACGTTGCTTTGAATTTTTTCATTTTCCAACAATGAATACCTTTAAGATTTTTCAAAGGTAGAGATCCTATTGGATCATCCAGATAAGTGAAATATTTGTATCATATTTATCATTTTTTTTAGTAGTAGTTGTATGAAAGAACAACATTATGAATGGCTAATGAGTTTAGCATATTGAGAGCAAAGTATTATAAAAAAGGTTAGGTAAGCATGCAGTCAGAAATCGATAATAATTTCTCGAATAATAAAAGAATCTACTCACAACGAAAAATAACTAATATATGTGTGTTTCATTTAATTAACATAGTTATTTGAACACAGTGAAGATAAAGTGATTTTCTACAATTTTTTTTCTATCAAGTAAAAACAAATTTTAAGGAATAGTTGGAAGAGTGATAGGCATAGGTATCTTATCACTACTCATTTTACACATAATTTGATTAAAATATTTTGAAGTTTTGAATTTGGTCATGTGTAAATTAGGGATGGTTTTTCAAAAGAAAAACAAGCTAATATGGAGTTCTACAGATAAAAATAATTAAAGGAAACATGTTGTAGAATGATAAGGAATAGTGTAGATTTTAAATATTTTATCACAAAATAATAGGCATAGAATATTGATTTAATAAAATTATATATGAAGACTTTGCAGAATGGGTTTAGGAAACCCCTTAACATACAAGTAAATTTTGGGATAATTCCATGGTCCAAGAGTCTCTAAAATGAGATACGTAAACATACTCCAAAGTTATATTGTCATGAATAATTAAAAATACAGATATAATAAGTGCATTTTTAACTTAACAACATTCATAAAAAATAAGTATGCTAAACCTTGTCTATCTATTTGTAAGGAATTGGTCATGACTTTTAGCTCAAATTACAACTCAAGGAAAACCTATAGAGTAAATACATGATTAAAAATATTTTACCTAGAAAAAGAGAACTCTAATTTCCTAAGTGAGAATTATCAACTGAAAAACTGTGAGAAAGCCTATAACAAGGAAAGGAAACTCTTAGAATCTATATCATAATGGTATTCGATAAATGGAATTATAGAAAAAAAATATTTATTAATAGACATTTACCTTAATAATTTATCATATCTTAATAAGTCGGAAACATTGTTGACAACAAAGGATTACTTAATAAATATTATTATGCAAGGGTCTCTAAAACCCTTAATAACTTAAAGTAAAATATTGTTTAAAAAAAAACTTTCCCAAACTTTGGAATGAGGTAAAATGTTTGAATATAAGAACCAGACCATGGAGGGTAATAAATCAACAACTCAATAACATACCTATGTTGTCATCAAGCCAAAATTTTCCATGTCCATTGCAAGCTATGAACTAATAATAAAAAAAAAAAACTAGTGTTTATAAAAGAAATAAGCATTGAAGGAATTTCAAAAGTGATACCTGGATAGATTTTTTATTTTATTTCAATGTGTCTCCTCAATCAGTAGGTAAGGGTTTCTTTTTAGATAGTGACATTCTCCATGTTATCTCTAAATTGGTTCCAGATGGGATGCCCCACCAGTCAACGTAGAGTAACTCTTTCAAACCTCTTTTAGTTGGAACTTAGCCTTTCCAACCTTAGAGGGCTCTCTCAAGGAAATGTATGATATTCAATAGAAAATGCTTCGAAATAAAGATGGTTAAATATTGAGTGTATTTTGAATGTTTTTTATGTAGGTGAAGGATGTGAACTAATAGCTACCATTGGTAATGGAGTCAGAGTGAGACTCAATTACATAGAAAAACATCTAAGCTGGAATCTGAGGCATGTGTACACTCTCATCAAAACATAACTAGAACAGTAAACCATATGCATACATGAAGTTGGAGCATGTTTAAACATGAATTCCAACTAATTACACATAAATCAAACTGAATACACCTCAAATATATAGATGAGACAAACATATATGAGAGCACATGATGAATCTCAGGTCTGAGAGAAGCTTTCTGCAATTGTCTATTACTCACTAAAAAATATTACAAAAGTAGCTTGTAGCATGACATCAATCAACATTTTTTAACTCTAAAAATATCTCATTTATAGAGTGAGGACTCATACAAATGATTTGACACCTTGATAGCTTTGAATTCCCACCTTAGAGATCTATTTCAAATAGTATTACATCACTTGGAGACTTCCTAGGGATATTTATGTTTTGCAGAGTTTGAATACAAAAAGGACTATTATTTCATTAAATAATTCAACAAATACATTGAATAACCCTTATCAACTGAAAAAAAATATTTTTATGAGTGTAATGGAGAGTTGATGTGTCATTATGCCACGTGGATGCTAAGTTGGACCTCCTCCAAGTCAAGTTTTACAATCTTTTCATAAATCTGGTTAATGAAAATTATAAAAAATAGGCTTCCAAGATGAGTGCATAATTTCCAAACACTGATGGCTTTGCGAAAAATGAGAGAGATTTTTGTAGACGGGTCTCTGATAGAGAAAAAAATATTTCATATTTCCAAAACAAGTTTTCATTTTGTCAAAAATAAAACTTGAATTTGACTGCTAAAATAATCAAGTACATAAAATTTGGTAGCGAACTCCAAAATCCACCTCTTGCATAACCTTTGACCTTTTTGACTATTAGAGGGTCTTCCTTGGGGCTAATGAGCTAAAAAAATAATAATTCCCACTTTGTTTTTTACCATACTTTTTATTTTAAGCAACAAGTCATCTACAATGATTTCGTAGCGAAATCTAGGCTTCAAGCCTAGGATTCGCTACGAAATGGCCTAATTGGCTGAAGAAGGAATCCTAACAAAGGTAACCATAGACAAAACTTTTGGCTTGGTAGATAGACCTACCAAGTCAAATAGGGATCTTTCCAAAAGGTCACAACCAAGAGGGCTGGAGTATTTTAGGGTTTTGGCTAGATAATGAGTGCAGGGGTTGTTTTGATTTGATTTAGTTGGGTTATCACTCGATGAAGAAATTAGGTCAAGGAAAATAGGTCAGGGAAAATGAGATAGGGTTGCAGGGATCAATGGGGCAAGGTAGGCATAAGGATTATCACTTAAAGATGATTGTGATGAAATTATTTTGAGAATTATGAGAAGTTAGGAAGAGCATAGAAGATGTATTCTTCCTAAACAGAGGAAAATGGACAAACTATGATCAATTTTCCAAAATAGAGCATGAGCATCCATGTGTTCTGCCAATATAACTTGAAAGATATCATACCATAGAGATGTACTGAACATGAATAAAACAGATTATAACATATGATACTGAAGAAAAAAAAAGATAAACATCATACCACAAGTATCCCCAAAAATAGTTGAATCTCCTCTTTATTAGTTGGCCAAATTGAGTACAATAGTTCCTTGATCAATAAGCAAACATACAAACCAATTCCAACGCTTGATTAGTGTGAAGAAAGGGGCTAAATAGACATCAAACAAGCTACACTCATACTCAGGGGTTGAATCCATGAGTTGAGGAGGAGATCCACTAATTTATGAACTGAAAGATGAAGTGTAGGATGGTCCAAGTGACTCACTCCTCATTACATTCAAACTTATTCATTTGACTAAAGGATAAATTTACCTAATGATTCTACCTCTAGGTAACTTACCCTTGACATAATTACATTTAACATGATGAATTACATTAATAGAAGGATGATTTTTTGAGATAAAATCAATATTTATCGTGAAAACCAAAAAGGTCAGCAAGCTGTCATATGTGCCATTTTCCTATCATATGCGTAGTGCCTTAGGCTGTGCGCCCTCCATGTTCAAGGCAATTCTTTACAGACCTACAAGTGTCCAAATCAGACCCAAGATGGCTTGTTGGAAATCTTGTCAAGTCCTCTTTCTTAATATGCCTCCATCTCTCAAAATGATGTTTATTTGACCCTTCAAAATTGTAATCTCCCAAGATTGATATGTGCGTAGTGCCTAGGCAAAAATATGGGCAGAAACATGATTTTTTGGTGGGTTGTTTCGCTTTTGACTAACGACTTTGCTTAAAAATTCTTAGAAAATGTACAGGGTGCATGTATTCATCATTATGAATCCAATGGTGGTGATATTTTGCCCAAAAAATGTCCATATCATTTGCACAATGCCTAGGGTGTTGTGCATATGACAAATTTTCTGATATTTACTTGTTCAGAAAAACGTAGTCAAACTCAGAATTTGTTACAAAGTTTGAAAATTCCTCAAAATTTGTAGAATAGATTATGATTATGTCTCAAGGATTGGAGGGAATCCTCAGCAATAATTTCCAATTTCTTCTTCTCCTCCATGGTCAAATATTCATATTTTGCATTGGCACTTTTGAGCTTGGCTAATGCAATTTTCTCCTTCAGTGCATGGTGCGTGACTTTCTTCCTCAATAAGTCATTATCTTTGTTAGCCTTAGTTAGCAGCTTCAGTAAGTTTTGATTAGCTCTATCAACCCATGGCTCCCTGTTTTCATTGATCACTATAGCAAGCTGCTTGTTAAGGGTTAGCTGATCAGCAAGCTCAGCCTCCCTTTGCCACTCTAGAGCTAGAGCTATTTTTAGCACTCTAGTTCTAGGTCTCTATCTTGGTACTTGTTCCTCATGTTCATCAAGTGAGCCATACTTCTCAAGTCTTTCATCTAGCATGGCTTTGGGATTTTTAGCCTCCCTTTGAGCAGTGACATACTTGACCTCATCAATGACCTGTATAGACTTTAATTTCTCATTCTCCTGCTCAACGAAAATTATGAAAAAGCTAGCCTTGTCAAGATTAATTTGAAGCTCACTAATCTTGGCAGCCTTTCCTTTAATGGATGCATTGGTGATTTTTTCATTTTCATCCTCATCTAGGTCAACAATCTGAAATTCCTACTTTTTTTCATGAGTGTCCTCCTCATCATGATTGACTGGCTAAATGACCTTCTCTTTTCCTTTTTCCACTTGCTTTGCTGATGTAGAAGGCATGGCCGCTTCAACTATATGTGCAGAAAACACATGCCTAAAGCCTGTCTGGTAGGTTTTTTGCAATGGCTCAACCTCAACCACACTGGCCCACTTAGCATCAATATCCTCCATGATACTAGTTGACCCAATGTCATGATGAGATGGAGATGAAAGAGGTGAAGGGGACTGATCTAACGATGATAAGTGTGCTATGGGCTGATATGGAGGGATGGAAGTGGATGGCTGGGATGATGAAGGGACATTTTGTGCATGGTGAGTGGATGGCTTATTGAAAATATCATTGGCTATGAAGGTACTCCATGCAATGTTTAGTTGATTAAGATGGTGGAGGACTATGATTTTAATAAAGGAATGATGGAAAACAATTTTCATTGATGTTCATATTCCCTTTTATGGATAATGAATGGCATCTTATCTATGCTTCAGAAAATGTAGTAGGTTATGTTCAACATCTATACCCTAGTGAAATGCATCAAGAGGTGGATGTGATGAGTATAAAGTCTTGAAAATATACCCTCACATGAAAAGTATTTAATGATTATATTCATCATCGGTGCATATTTGTCTTCAAGGAAAGAAAAAGGAAAGAGCCTCTTTTTCTCATTCTTATACCTTGGTTTTCGGAAGGGCTCAAAGTAGTTTCCCTCCAAATCAGTCTTTTTGAACCACTTCTCCCTAAAATTCAGGATCTCAGTGGCAGCTGAAATGATGGAAGTTGAGACAATAAAGGTGACTCAAGCTAAAGTGACTTGGTTGTTGTGGAGTTTGGATATGAAGAGCTTGGTCAAGATGTCATGGTGTTGAACCCTCTGAATTTGTTCACAAAAATCATAACAACCAACATATTTGAAACATGTTACTGTCATTGGAGAAGCCAAAAGCTCCCTTGTGTTGGTAGGTTCAAGTCTGATTATCCTACCCCCTTTATGTGGCCTCCTAGCTTATGTTTCCTCTAACTCACTGTATGGTATATTATGCTCTTCTTCTGCTGCCATGGTGTTTTTATGTCCAAAACCCTAGGGAAGTATATGATATTGTGCAAGGTGATTTTTGGGGATAGGAAATGGGGAAAGGGAAATTTGTGGGAGATAGTGTTAGAGATATGAGAAATGGGGGAAGAGAAAAGGAGTGATAATGGGAATTGGGAATTGCGAGCCTAGGTAAAAGGAGCACTTACGGCTTAGGGTTTTAGGATTTAAAAGCTTAGGGAAAGGGATTGTAATAACAGAGGTTTTGGGAAAGAATATTTGCAATGTGGAAAGGGTATGGGAGTGTAAGGGAAATGGGTTTTAGGAGTTGGGAGTGTTAAGGAGGAAAACTAAAGTTTTGAGTGATTTTACACCAAATTATTCAAGAAAATTATATAACACCAACCAATAAAATTTGAAGGAGGAGAGAAATGATGGATTTTGATCTTTAATTACTTGCTACAGGCTAAAGAGATCAATGTTGTAGATCTAGAGATGATTTGGGAAAATGTTGTAGTGTTTTGGGCTTTGATGGAAATATGAACAATATATTAAGGCTATGAGTAGCACCTTAAGGATGCGCGTGATGCCTTCAAGATATGCGCAACAGCTTAAATTTTTCTCCAATTTTGTCCAGAAAATCAAAAAATTTCTTTCCTCAAGTGTTTTCTCGATAGAATAGGAGGCAAATGAATTTCAAATTGATGTCTAATAGTCTTTAATACTTGAGTGAATTTTTATCTAAATAAAAAACCCTATTTTCCTATGTTTCTTTTCACTTTTTGAAACATGGTGAATATCCTTTTTTCTTTGACTTTTCTTCTTTGGAGGATGAAGTTGGTAGAGTTTGGAACTTTTCACTTTGATTATGTGGTCTTCAGTTTGGGATATGAAGTTGGATTTGGAAGATTTTTTAGAGTAACTTATTACATATAGAAAGAATAAAATTACATAAAAAATGAAATAAATTAAAACTCTATTTCTGAATAAAATTACACTTGAGTATGAAAATCATACTTGAAACCATAAATACAACTTTAACAATATCATATTTACATGTTGACAATCCTCTCCAGATGATAATTAGATGCTTATTGAGTCACTCTCACCCCTTTTTCTGACCTTATTGAGATGAAATGGCACATTTTTGGACCTTGAACACTGAAACCTAATGACCTAATGGGACCTTGAATGACCTGACTCAATGGTTGACTTTGAATGACATAAGACATAGTGCAATGAGATTTTCAAAAATGTTTTTATGCTCAGCAAGACATGAAGGTGGGAAAAACAAATGTGAATTTGTGAGGGAGAGTGATATTTTATGACTAGGGCTACCATCAGTGAATCAATTTTTTACATGACCTAAGGAATGATAAAAAAAAAATGAGTGGGACACCTAAAATGAATATGAAAAGAGTGATTTTGATCACTGATGGCAGAATGCATATCCTAACACAAACATAGGCCTTATTTAGGATGGAAAATTCTTGGAGGTGTCAAGAACATTGTAGACCAAGTACCTAGCCATTGGGCCCATACGGTAAAAAAACTCAAACTAAAATGCATGATTAAATACTGAGAACTCAATGAAACAATCTGACTTTGAAACTGACTGAAATTGACTGAACTTGACTGAAACTATCACTCAAAATTGAACTTACTCTTTAGAAAAATTAGCTCAAAAATGGAAAAAACTTAATGAAGCTCCATGGTGTTAGGTCCCTATATTACTATTATAGTCCCTTATTGTTGTTATTGTAACCCCCTTATTGTTATTATTGTACCCTTTTAACCCCCATATTGTTATTATTTTGCCCTTAAATTATTATTGTTAGGTCGGCTAGGAGTACATTGTGGCCCCACTAGGATTACATTATGGCCCCATGGACTCCTATATATAGAAAGGAGGTTTCATAATTTGAATCATCCAAGAATTGTTCATTCATGTAATGTATTGGAGGTTTACCCCTCCAAGAGGCTTATTTCTAAGGTGTTGATATCTCTTTTCTTCTATTTTTGGAGCTGGTTTCCCAACATTTGGTATCAAAGCTTTGGATTATAGGGTTTCGCTGCTCCAACAGGTCATCGTGGAATTTTCTCTATAACGTTTTTTCTATGAAGATTCAGAAGATGAAATTTTTAGAGTGCGAAGCTGACATCCTGAGGAACATTGTCACAAAATTTCAGACCTTGGTTCAAAACATTTTCAGAGATATGATCTGTGGAAGTTAGGTCTTTTTGCAGGCTCCTAAATTTCACTTAAAAAGGTCATCGCGGGATGTTCACTATAAATTTTTTTCCACGAAGGTTCAGAAGATGAAATTTTTAGGGCACAATATTGAAATCCTGGGGAACATCGTCGCAAAATTTCAGAGCTTGGTTCACAATATTTTTGGATATATGATCTGTGGAAGTTAGGTCTTTTTCAGGCTCCTGAATTTCATCACAAAGAGGTGATCATGGGAAAATATTCATAACTCTCTCTTTGAGCATCGGATTGGAATTATGTAAAAATTGACTAGAAGTACATGGACTGTAGTTGCATGTCTATAAAATTCGGAGTCAAAGGACCAAAAAGTGACACGTGGCGAGCTGTACAATTTCGCTCTACTGAACCAATCCATAATTAGGTCATTGTGGGAGATTGGAAATAACTTTGTCTTGAAGAATCCAAATCAAGTCAGACCTGTGGCAATTGAAATAAGATTCAGGGGGCTATGTCAGGGCCAAATTTCAGATATTGAAGATCCGAAATCACAAATATAATTCAGTTTCAATATCGAGCTCCTCAAAATCAAGAAAAAGGTGTGTATTGTTTTTCAAATTGCATAAGTCTTATTTGAAAAATCAGTTTTAAGTGATTTCAAAGGCCTATTGAGCATAGATATCAATATTGGGTTCTAAAATTCCTCCTAAAAATAATTCAATACCCATTAAGCCCTCAGAGTACTCTACTATGACTCATGAAGATGAGGAATTGCAACGTGATCTATCAAAATTACAAGAGCAAGTGCACCAAAATTGGCTCTCGCAAAGAGCAACCAAAAATGAAATGGATGTTTTGAAGAAAATCATGGAAGCTAATATGGATGGTTTGAATAAAAGCATGGAAGCTACGATGGATGGTTTGAAGAATGGTATGGAAGAAAAAATGGAAGGTTTGAAGGAAGACGTGGAAGGTTTGAAGGAAGTTTTGTCAAAGTTGATACAAGAAATGGTTCCTAATGGCGAAAAGATAGTAGATGAAAATCATGATGAGGAAAAAATAAATGTTAATCATGATCTCATAAAATATAAGGTTGGATTAAAGAACCACCATATTCCAAAGATGGATATGAGGAAGTTTTATGGCAAGGATCCTGTAACATGGATACTACAGATGGAGCAATTTTTTGATCTCAATAATGTGCAAAACACACAAAAGGTATGAATTCCAACTTTACATTTATAACAAAATACATTTGTCTGGTATTGATGGTTTTGATCCCGTAAAAAAATTGTCACTTGGTCAATTTTTATGGAGGAAATGATAGCACATTATGAGGATACAAAAAGCAACACCTTCTTTAGCCAATTGATAAATCTCAAACAAAAGGGTTTAGTGGCGGAGCACATTGAGGACTTCCAAAAATTGAAAGAAAGATGTGATCAGCTGGAGATTGGAGAATTGATCTATTATGGGTACTTTAAAGGATTACATTCAACATGAAGTTAGGCTGGAACACGATTCATTGGAGAAGGCATTTGGGTTAGCGAAAAAATTGAATGTAAAATTATGGCGACAAGGAAGCCTACCACTCACTTCTATAAAGATGGAAGTGTTGCTGCTCTAAATTTCCATAGCCTCAACCTCTGAGGTTGACACCACAAATTGGAAGAAAAAAGAGAAAAAGGGCTTTGCTACAGTTGTGATAGCAAATACACTAAAGGTCATAAGTGTGTTGAGAAGAAATTATTTTACATAGATTGTGAAGAGGAAGAAGAAAATGAACAAGAAGAGGATATATACCAACAACCAGCCCTAGAAGAGGAAGAAATGAGTCTGACCATATCATGTAATGCATTGGTAGGAATTACCACTCCTCAAACTCTCAAGCTAGAAGGACATATCAAGAAGAAAAAGGTAATAATTTTGTTAGAAAATTAAATATTACAGAGCAATGCAACACATAAAATATGCGGAAAATACAAGCACACAAAAAACACATAAAACCAGAGAGACACAGATATACGTGGTTCACCCAGTTTGGGCTACGTCCACCCCGAACAGCCAGTCCTTCCTTTCTATTATCCAGCAAAATGAAAAGACAAAACCTACAACAGATCCACTGTAATATCCTCCGTTCTTTCTCATAGTCTCCCTCTCTATTTCTCTCTCTGAGAATACACATACAAATACATAGCCGCAATAAAATGCCCTCATAAAAGCGAGGGGTTGCCTTCTAGGGTAAAAAACCCTAATCTAAACATAACTTCTACCGTCAGATCATTTTCCTAATGAACGGCCCAGATTGACTAGAAATTACTATACTTTTACAAAGAAATTTTACATCTGTTTTTAGCTTCGGGGGCGCTGCCCCCGAAAGCCCCTGCCAAGGGGGGGGCTCCGAAAAGGACCCCCCACGGCAGCGATTAATTATGGGTGGTGTTGCCGCCCCTTTTAAGGTACAAGGGTCCAATGTTGTGATACAAAGTAAACAAGATAATCAGGCTCCACACCCAACAAATTTTGATTGATTCAGGTAGCACCCATAATTTTATTCATTGTAAGGTAGCCAAGGAATTGAATTGTTTCCTATACCCGGCACCAGAATGTCAAGTGATGGTTGCAAATGGAGGAACTATAAATTTCTCTAGAAAATGCCATAATATCAAGCTAACCATGGGGGAATATGTATTGAATAGTCCAATGCTTTCCATTCCTATGGGAGGTGCTGATGTTGTACTAGGATTACAATGGTTACAATCTTTGGGGACAGTAGCTTCTAATTTTCAAGAAATTTTCTTGAATTTTTTCCAGAAGGAAAGGAATTTGAATTACGAGGTATTGCAGGGTAGCCGGGAAAGATAATAAGCTCTAATTTCATGAAAAATCTTATAAATAAAGAACAACAAGGTGTAATTGCACAATTATGCTCACTAGAAGTTCCAACATCAAAATCATCTATTTCTGCAGATCTCCAAAAAGTCTTGGGAAATCATTGCAAGGTGTTTGAAACTCCCAAAGGGCTCCCACCTATTCGTGATCATGATTATGCTATTCATTTGATTCCAGGAAGTTTTCCTCTAAACATCAGGCCTTATAGATATCCTTATGTCCAAAAGAGCGAAATTGAACGCATGATTGCAGAAATGTTAGAGGCGGGTATAATTCAACCTAGTCAAATTTCTTTCTCTGCTCCTGTAGTACTGGTACACAAGAAGGATGGATCATGGCACATGTGTTCAGATTATAGGGAGCTCAATAAGCTCACCATTAAAGATAAATTTACCATTCCTGTGATTGATAAAGTATTGGATGAATTACATGGAGCAATTTATTTTACCAAGTTGGATCTTCATTCAGGATATCATCAAATTAGAATGAAGACTGAAGATATTTCGAAAATAGCATTTTGAACTCATGAGGGTCATTATGAATTTTTGGTCATGCCTTTTGGCCTTACCAAAGCACCTTCTACATTCCAAGGGTTGATGAATTCCATTTTCAAACCCTTCCTTAGAAAATTTGTGATAGTATTTTTTGATGATATACTAATCTACAACAGGTCTTGGAAGGATCATGTTCAACAAGTTGATAGGGTGCTCAAACTATTGCAAGAGAAACAATTATATGAAAAAACATCCAAATGTTTCTTTGGAGTACAAGAGATGGAATATCTGGGTAATATTGTATCTCACGAGGGTGTTAAGGTAGACCCTAACAAAATTAAAGCCATTAAGGAATGGAAAGTACCCACAACCATTAAGAAGTTGCGAGGATTTCTCGGGTTAACAGGGTATTATCGCAAGTTTTTTAAGGATTATGGGAGAATAGGAGCACCTCTAACAACATTATTGAAAAAAGATGCATTTTCAT
Source organism: Pinus albicaulis (assembly GCA_034641835.2). Lineage (NCBI taxonomy): Eukaryota > Viridiplantae > Streptophyta > Pinopsida > Pinales > Pinaceae > Pinus > Pinus albicaulis. Next base: position 913,141,457 of record CM076569.1, read on the forward strand.
GGACTCCTGAAGCAAGTAAGGCCTTTGAACATATTAAAGAGGCAATGTGCCTAGCACCGGTATTAGCTACACCAGACTTCAAAAAACCTTTATTGTGGAATGTGATGCCTTAGGAAACGGAATTGGTGTTGTTTTAATGCAAGAAGGAAGACCCATTGCTTTTGAAATTCATCCAATCAAAGGAAAGTATTTACAAAAACCTATTTATGAGAAGGAAATGTTAGCAATATTTCATGCACTAAAGAAATGGCGAAATTAACTAATGGGAAGAAACTTCAAGGTAAAAAATAATCATGATAGTCTTAAACACTTTTTGGAAGAAAGACTATCTTCAGAAGAGCAGCAAAAATGGGTCACAAAGATGTTGGTTTTTGATTTTGAAATAATCTACAAAAAAGGGAAGCTGAATGTTGTTGCAGATGCACTCTCAAGAAAGAATGAAGAGGTGGAAGCATTGCTTTGTGCCATTTCTATTATCCAACCAGATTGGATAATCGAAGCAAGAGATTAATGGAAGAAGGACGAAGAAGTGTGGACATTCATTCAAAATTTGTAGCAAGATCCTAGTAAATCTGATACATTTAGTTGAAAAAATGTTTCCTTATGGTACAAATATCGCTTATATCTTTGTAAGAATTCCCAACTAAAACAAAATATTATTTTAGAATTGCACACTTCTCCTGTAGGAGGACACTCAGGATTTTTAAAAACTTACCACAGGGTGAAGCAAGAATTTTTTTGGGATGGCCTTAAATCAGATATTCAAAAGTTTGTGGCAGAATGTTTGGTTTGCCAGCAGAATAAATTTGAGACAATTGAGACTCTGGGCCTTCTACAACCTTTATCCATTCCAATTCAACGTTGGGAGGAGATTTCAATGCATTTTATCAAAGGTTTACCTAAGTCCGAAGGAAAGAGTGTCACATGGTGGTAGTTGATAGACTTACCAAGTATGCACACTTTTGTGCATTATCTCATCCATTTAAAGCAAGTACAGTTGCTACTACATATATGGACACAATTCAAAAGCTACATGGGAACCCAAGGGTTATTGTGAGCAATAGAGATCCCATTTTTACTGGAAATTTTTGGACGGATTTATTTTCTTGTTTGGGTACTCAATTAGCTCATAGCTCATCTTATCATCCTCAATCCGATGGTAAAAATGAGATAGTAAATAAAGGTTTGGAAGGATATATTCGTTTTTTTGTATCTGATAAACAAACACAATGGGTCAAGTGGTTACCTCTCGCTGAATGGTGGTATAACACTTCCTTCCATACTATAGCAAAAATTACCCCATTTATGGCACTTTATGGATATCATCCACCATCCATCACATCATATTTAAGGGAAAATTCGAAGGTTCAAGCAGTGGAAGATAACATCGAGCATCAACAAGAAGTTCTCCAACTCTTAAAGGATAACCTGAATTTGGCACAAAATAAAATGAAACAACAGGCAAATCAACATCGTAGCGGGAGAAGTTTTGATGTAGGAGACTAGGCATTTTTATGGCTACAACCATACAAAAAAATGTCCCTAAAGCAAGCTAAGAAGGATAATAAATTATCGCCAAAGTACTATGGTCCTTACAAGGTGTTGCAAAATATTCCTACTATGGCACACAAATTGAAGCTTCCTTCTTCTTCACGAGTGCATCCAGTTTCCATGTTTCATGCTTAAAGAAGGTTATAGGTGAAACTCTTCCAGTTCAAACAATATTTCCAGAACTTGATGAGGAAGGAAAAATAATATTGGAACCTGAAGCGGTCACGGAAACAAGAACTTGACAGCTATAGAATCGTTCAATTTCATAGTATCTCATCAAGTGGAAGAACTTACCCACTGAAGATTCTACATGGGAGGATGAGAATTTTATACAGAAACACCCAGAGCTACTCAAGCGTTGAGGACAACACTTTTTTGAAGGAGAGGGGCATGTTAGGTCCCTATATTACTATTATAGTCCCTTATTGCTGTTATTGTAACCCCCTTATTGTTATTATTGTACCCCTGTAACCCCCATATTGTTATTATTGTGCCCTTAAATTATTATTGTTAGGTCGGCTAGGAGTACATTGTGGCCCCACTAGGATTACGTTATGGTCCCATGGACTCCTATATATAGAAAGGAGGTTTTGTAATTTGAATCATCCAAGAATTTTTCATTCATGTAATGTATTGGAGGTTTCCCCCTCAAAGTGGGTTATTTCTTAAGGCGTTGATATCTCTTTTCTTCTATTTTTGGAGCTGGTTTCCCAACACATGGCCCTCACTTTGGGCTTCGAACTCCAGTGCTTTTCTACTTCACACTTGCAGAAAATATCAAACTGATATATACAATGAGGATGAAAAACATTTCACAATTTTATATAAAAAAAAGATAGTGCTTCAAGAGCCTACCATTAAATGACCCTCCTAAGCAACGTTTCCCGTCCATTTCTTCCAAGATAGATGCATTTTGTCCATGAGAAGCTAGAATATTAAAAGGTCATTTCCATATATTATCGAACTTCCCATGCTTACCCTTGTCTTCATTCTTGGAATCCCAACGCAGTACTACATCGTTGATCTTGAAATCATCTTGCTTGGTCTTTCTGTCATATATTTTCTTGACCTTATCATGGATATTGGAAGTGTTATGAAATAATTATTCTCTTATCTGCTGCAGGTGAATCATTTGGTTTATCTGACATTTTATGTCATTTCCTTCACTTCCCGCTTCTTGTAAAATTTTAATGACTGGTATAGCCACTAAAGAAGGAAAAATTGTATCCACACCATAAACTACTTGAAATGGATACATGCCAATGGATTTCTTGCTGCTTACCCAATCTTCCCATAGTGAATTAATTAGATTTTTGTGACAATTTTTCTTATTGGCCTCCAACATATTTTTGAGTATGTTGATCAAAGACTTATTGGAGGACTCCGCCAATCCATTGCCTTGTGGATAATATGTTGTAGAATGACCCAAATTAATGTTATACCTATCACAGAATTTTGTCATCTTCTTTGATTTGAAGGTTGCAGCATTATCAGTGATGATATTTCGAGGAAAAATAAACTGAGACAAGATGTTAGCTTCTAAAAACTAAATTATAACTGAGTCTGTAGCTTTCCTGGTTGGGATTGCTTCGATCCACTGTGTGATATAGTCTGTGGCAGTAAGTATCCATCTATGTTGAGCAGATGAGGGTGGATGTATTTCACCAATAAAATATAAGCTCCATTGCTGGAAAGGACCTTCAATTGAAATGGGTTGTAATGGGTACGTTTACCTTGGAAAAGTTGGCATTCATGGCAGCTCATGACCATCTTGTACAAATCTGCAAACAATGTCGACCAATAGTAACCTGCTCTCAGTACTTTTTTGGTCGTGGTCTTCCAGTATAAGTGACCTCCACAATATCCTTTGTGGAAATCCTTCATCACTTCATTAGACTCATATTCAACCAAGAAATTGAGCAACACACATCCAGGATCCTTCCAGTATAGTGCACTATCTAGTATGCAATATTTTGAAGCCTTAAGTTTCAAGGAACTGCCTTAATATTTGACATGCCCGTAGGAGGATTCAACTTTTGCAAAACATATATGATATCATCATACCATGGAGATGATGAAAAGAGATCTGATACTTGAATAAGGCTTACACATTCTTCTTTATCGGATAGTGCTAATATGAGATTGATGTCAAGTGCACGTAGATTCGACTTAGCCATGAGCTTGGCTAAGCCTTGCCCATTGATCATATTGGGGGGCTTGATATCAAGTTCATACTCTAAGAGGGTTGATAACCATCTACCTCTTCATTCTACTGGATCTGTTTGCATGAGTACTTCTTTAACCGTTGCATTTGGAACATATGCCAAAATATGTGAGGGAAGAATATAAACATAGAAGTCCTTGTGTTCTTTAACCAAAGCCAAGACCTATTTCTTGATTATGTTGTATCGGAGGGCTACATCCCCTATTGTGCGACTGAAGAATTCTATTGGCAGCTTTGTCCCATCTTTTTTCTGCATTAGCATCGCCTTCAAAGTATGCTCAGAAAAAAAAGAAAATATTATGAAATCTAGAGAATAATCAGGACTTGTCAAAATTGGAGCAGTGGTCAAAGAAAATTTCATTAAGATGAATGACTTACGAGCATTTTCAGACCATTTTACATCATTCTCCTTCTTCAGCATGTTAGTTAACTCTCTAACATGCTATGCTAAATTGGGAATAAAGAAACATAGGAAATTCATCCTACCATTGAATGCTTGGACTTCCTCCTTGTTACGAGGAAAATCAATTTGATGTATCACTTCAACTCTAGAAGGATCTATCTAGATCCCATATTTTGAGATGACATGACCCAACAATTTTCCTTCTTCCATAGAAAATATGCACTTTTTAGGATTTAGGGATATCCCAAATTTTCTACATCGCTAGAGGACAACTCTCAAATGGTGTAAATTCTCATCATCTGAATTTGAATAAACAGTCAAATCATCCAAATAAAAAACAAGGAAGACATTTTTCTCGTTACCGAATGCTATGTCCATGGCATGCTGGAAAGTGGCTCCAGCATTATTCAAACTGAACGACATCTTAGCATATTTAATGGTACCTCATGGTGTAGTGAATGTTGTCTTATATTGATCATATTCATGCACAAGGATCTGATTGTACCCTAAGTAACCATCGAGCAATGACATCCTGGTGGCTCCTACAACTCGTTGAAGTATGTGGTCCATTTTGGGTAGCTGGTAATTTTCTTTCAACGAAACTTTGTTTAGATTTCTTAAATTTCTACATAGTCAGATTTCGTCGGTCTTCTTTCACACTGGAACCAAATTGGAGATCCAATCTGAAAATATGACTCACACAATAATTCTTGCCTTATAAGGATTATTTACTTTATTCTCAATGGATGGAAACAACTTTGGGTTTATTCTCTTGAGCTTTTGCATAAAAGGCTTTTGGTTTGGCTTTATTGGGATGGTGTGCTGAATGATATCTTTATCATACACCTTTAGATCTGAGTAATCCCAGGAAAACATGTCAGAAAACTTAGTAAACAAATCAACATATTTATACTTTTCCTCGGGAGACAAAGACTTTGAAATCTTGATGAACTTTGGTTGATCTGTTGTTCCGATATTAACATATTATACACCTTTTTCTGTGGGGACCAAAGTCAGTTTTCTTGCCTTGTCATCTTGATCAAATAATTCTTCCAAAAGTATAGTACCTTTTGGAATATTATTGTACTTGATCTGAAGTATGTTAATCTGATCTGCCTCGATGAATTGATCATCCTTTTCATACACTTCGTCCATAGAACTGTTCACAAATCGCGTTCACTTTGAAGGAAATTATTCACCTGCTTTTTGTCCCAGAATACTTGCCAAAATTTCAGGTTATCAGGAATGGCAGGACTATGCTTTATATGAATCTCAAATTTTTTATTTGAAAACATTGTAGATCTGAAATTACTTGCAGCAGTGGCTAATGAATTAGCCATCAAGTTTTGCAACCTTGGCACTACTCTAAGTATATATTCTCAAAATATTCTCAAAATGTCAAGTGTTGCATTCCTATATTGCCTCATCCTTGGGTGATTAGCTTGATACTCACCTTTGATTTTTTTAATTACCAGCTCTGAATCACCGTAGACTGCAATTTTTGTAGCTCCCAATTTTTTCAAAATTTTCAGATAGATAATGAGTGCCTCATATTCAGCCTCATTGTTTGTAAAATCGAATGCTAATTTGTAGGAACACAATCTAACATTATTAAGGAATTTATTTTTCTGTTGAAGTGGGCTACAGATCCATAAACCAATGTTGGCCCTGTCTTTTCCAATGGAACCATCAAAGTCCATACTCCAAAGACCATATTCTTCCTCAAGGTGCTGAAACTCCTTATTCTGATTTGACACAATTTTCTAATCCGATTCTTTATGTTATTCTGAAATTTCATCTGCCTTATCTGATGGTTGTTCGGATATAGTAGGAAATTTTTCTTTCTCTTTTTCTAACACTGTTCTAATGCAATCTGAAATCTCAGGAACATCCTCTATTTCTACTAACTGATAATATACATCATTTAATCTAGAATAATTGTACAATATGAAGGAATCTAAGTCTGTATGTACAATGTTTATAGGATGATTATTAAGCCTTTCCTTGTTTGTGATCATGTATTTCATTTTAGTCTCAATTTATGCCCCCAAGATCTTGATAACAACATACCGAAACGTGGCGGAATGTCAGCGACTACCATGTCCATTAGGACATTTTTTGGCCGGGATTTTCTCTAGGGAGAAAACTAGATCTTTGATTAGACCCAAACAACAGACATGACCAGAATCGAAAGAATATAAATCATGGTATGGGCGGGTTATGTCAAGGCCAAGCTTCTCCATGATGGATTTGTGCATGAGGTTGTGGGAGGCCCCAAAGTCTAACATAGTATTATGAAGGATTAATTGATGGACTTTAAGACTCAATAAAAATGGTGGGACCTCACTATCTTCAGACTGACCATCGATTGCGGGAGAAAATATTAACTCGGGCTCATCATCCTCTATATTAACCATGTCGGATAAAGGGTCAAAATTCAAGGTTTTGACTACATGGGATTCATATTTATCAACTTTGACCAATTTAGTAAGAGTAATAGACACCTTTAACTTTGAAATTTCTGACTCTAAATTAAAAGGTATAGTTCTCTCTAGCTCTTTTATGAAAATATCCCTTTTCTCAACATGATCTCTTGATGCAACTTCTTTCCTCTTAATATCTCTTTCTTTGACAGGTGCACTTGTAGAAGGTTGATTTCTTCTTTTCTAATTTGGAGTTGTAATCTCTTTACCCTTATTTTGATTGACTTGAGAAACTTGCTTCTGTGGTACTTCTTTCTACTGAACTGTCTTCTTCAGAGGTGGATTGATTGGAACATCATGGGTCATCAAGGATTACTCCCTTTGCTAGGAAGTCAATGCATTCAGGTATCATCTCTGATAATCATCATATTCTACTTATAACTCATGATAATTTTCCAATATGAAGTATTTATCACTAGGTGAAATTTTTTTTCCACATATTCTTCATCCTTGGTCAGAAAGATAGGTTGACCATCAGCTGTGAAAAGAAGGTTCTCCTCTACTATGGGTTCTTCCTCTTCATCACTCTGAGCATATTTTTGTTTTAGTGGTGTCCTAATTTTCTGTTGTTGCTGTGTTTTGGGGGCTCTTTTCTCTCTCTACTTTTTCTGAAACTGAGGCTGCTGCTGCTGGCCTCGAAAGTTCAGATTTCTAATTTGTGGCTCTGTTTTTCTATCTGAAATAAACATTTTATCGACCATATTTTCCATGGTCCTTAGAAAAGCATCAAATTTAGTATCAAATGAGGTGGAAGGTTCCTCTTTAATGGTCACTTTGCGTTCAGTTTTGAATTTTGACTTTTTAATCAAGAGGTTGCCCTCAACACTCATTGAATTTTGGAACATCTCTTCTAGAGTAGTGGGATTTATTTCTCTCAATGAGTAGGCCATATCTGAGTGAAAAGGATCGGGATTACGTAGAAGGGCCAAACAAGGAGGTGATTTCATTTCATTTGGGATGGAGTTATAGGTTCTGAGGTATCGGGAATTATAATCAGGCACTGATTCATTAGGATTGCGCTTTAGGGAGTCATACTCAGCAAGGATTTATAAAGGGTTTTTCTTCTTATTCCACCTGGCTAAGAAAGCATCAGTTAGTTCATCGGGGGTCCTAATAGAATTAGCTGCTAGGGAACGGAACCAAACTTTAAATTCACCAGAAAAACTTTTTGCGATGATTCACATCTCTGCATCATCTGCATCTAACTCCTCAAGATCTATGAAGGTTGTGATTTTAGCCATGTGCTGACGATTAGTGATTTTAGAGTTTTTATCGAAGAGGGGAAGTCTCTGACCATATCCTTGACGTAAGTCATGCAATTGGGCTGGTAAGATGAGTGGGGAAAATCTTGCCATAATTCCTGCTGAATGGAATACCGGATTGACAACAGGAGGGATGGGTTGAATAGGTACAGGAGCTGAAGTTGTTGGTACTAAAGTGGCAGGTATGTATTATGAAGTCGAAGGTGTATATGAATATACTATAATTGATTGAGTTTGAGGTTCATATGAAACAAAAACTTCGTTTGGATGATAAAATTGGATCCACTCCTTAATTTCAAGGTCAGATTTGGGTTTAATTTCTTCAAAAAACCAGTCTTTCAAAGGATTCAAGCCCAATTCAGACAAATATTTTACCTTAGATAATCTTAGAGGATCAAATACTATATCGGACAAAGAAGTTCCAGATTTGGAATTAAATAAATACAATTCAAACTTTAGGTCATAAGGTATATCTTCTAGAGAAAGTAACTTAGTAGGTAGAGAAATTGATCTTACCAATGGAACTTGTCCAAATTGAATGTGTGTAGTTTCATATCAATGTCTTTGAAATAAATTCTCTGGATCATCAACCGGATTGACTGGATTAGGGTCTTGATTCACTCTGGTATATCTTGTAGAAGCCAGATATGCTATGCAGCACTGTGATTATGAAATAAACCTTATGAAACTCGATCTTATCATCAAAAGGATAATTTTTCCATAAATATTTTTCATTCACCGAGGGAAATTTTTTTTTTTTCTCCTCAGAAACAACACTAGAATGTTAGCACTCTGCCATATTCCCAAGGCTAAAGAAGGAATCCCAACAGAGGTAACCGTAGACCAAACATTTGGCTTGGTAGCTAGCCCTACCAATTCGGAGAGGGCTCTCTCCAAAAGGTCAAATCCGAGAGGGATATAGGATTTTAGGGTTTTAGGCTAGATAATGAGTGCACAAGTTGTTTTGATTTGGTTTGGTTGGGTTATCACTCGATGAAGAAACTAGGTCAGGGAAAATGAGATAGGGTTGCAGGGATCAATGGGGAAAGGTATGAATAAGGCTTATCACTTAAATATGTTTGTGATGAAATGATTTTGAGACTGATGAGAATCTAGGAAGAGCATAGAAGATTTATTCTTCCTAAACATAGGAAAATGGACAATCTATGATCAATTTCCCAAAACAGAGCATGAGCATGCATGTGTTCTGCCTATATAACTTGAAAGAGATCATAACTTAGAGATGTAATGAAAATGAATACAACAAATTCTAACATATGATACTGAAGAAAAAATAATTATAAACATCATACCACAAGTATTCAAAAAAATAACTGCAAGTCCTCTTTTTTAGCTAGCCAAACCGAGTACAATAGTTCCTTGATCAATAAGAAAACATACAAACTGATTCCAACCATTTATTATTGTGAAGAAATGGGCGAAATAGAATAAAAAAAGCTTCACTCATCCTCAAGGGTTGAATCCATGAGGTGAGGAAGAGATCCACTAGTTTTTGAACTGAAAGCTGAAGTGTAGGATGGTCCAAGTGACTCACTCCTCTTTACATTCATACTGATTCATTTTGACTAAAGGTAAACTTTACATAATGAATCTACCCCTAGGTAACTCATCCTTGACATAATTACATTTACCATGATGAATTACATTAATAGAAAGATTATTTTTTGAGATAAAATCAAAATTTACTATGAAAAACCAAAAATATCAACAATCATACTTATGCGCCATTTACTTTTCATATGCAGAGCGCCTTAAGGTTGTGTGCCCTCCATGTTCAAGGCAATTTTTGACTGAGCTATAGGTGTCAAAATCAGGCCTAGTATGGCTTGTTGGAAATATTTTCAAGTCCTGTTTCAGAATATGCCTCTATCTCTCAAAATGATCTTGATTTGACCTTTCAAAATTGAAATCTCTGAAGATTGCTCCGTGCACAATGCCTAGGCAAAAATATGGGCAGAAACATGATTTTTTGGTGGTGTTTTGCCCTTTTGACTAACCAGTTTGCCTAAAAATCCTTAGAAAATGTACATGGTGCATGCCTTCCTCATTATGAATCCAATGGTGGTAAAATTTTTCCCAAAAAATGTCCATATTATTTACGGAGCGCCTAGGGCACTACACATATGACAAATTTTCTCATATTTCCTTTTTCAGAAAAACACAGTCAAACTCAGAATTTGACGAAAAGTTTGAAAAGGCCTCAAAATTTTTATAATAGATGATGATGATGTGTCTAGGCTTGTAGGGAACCCTTAGCAAGAATTTCCAATTTCTTCTTCTCCTCCATGGTCAAATGTTCAATTTTTGCATTGGCATTATTGAGCTTGGCCAATGCAATTTTCTCCATTAGTGCATGGTGTTTGAATTTATTCCTCAATAAGTCATTGTATTTATTAGCGTTAGCTAACAGGTTCTCCAAGTTTTGATTGGCTCTATCAAGCCATGGCTCCCTACTTTTATTGATCGGTATAACAAGTTTCTCGTTTAGGGTGAGATGATCAGCAACCTTAGCCTCCCTTTGCCTCTCTAGAGCTAGAGCTCTTTTTAGCCCTCTAGTTATAGTTCTATGGCTTGGTACTTGTTCCTAATGTTCATCGAGTAAGCCATAATTCTCAAGTGTTTCATATAGCATGGCTTTGGCCTTTTCAGCCTCCCTTTGAGCAGTAACATACTGGATCTCATCAATGACCTGTTTCGTCTTTAGTTGCACATTCTCCTGCTCAAGAAACTTATGAAAAATATAGCCCTGTCAAGATTATTTTGAAGCTCACTAATATTGGCATCCTTTCCTTTGATGGACGCATTATTTATTTTATCATTTTCATCCTCACCTAGGTCAACACGCTGAAATTATTGCTGTGTTTCATGAGTTTCCCGTTCATCATGAATGACTTGCTCAATGACCTTCTATTTTCCTTTCTCCACCTCCTTTTTTGATGTAGAAGGCATGGCCGCTTCCACTATATGTGGATCAAACACATTCCTGAAGCCTCTCTGGTAGGTTTTTGGCAATGGCTCAACCTGAACCATGTAGAAATTTGAATAACTGAGATATTATTCACCGATATTCTCCTGATGACACACTATTTTAGCTTCATGCACAATATAGAATCTCTTCTACCATTGATCATCACATGCAGAAATAAAATCAATTTCATGCATACATTAAAACCACAAACAATCACACATATGAACACAGTATTTAATGGGAAAGCTTAAAGCTAAAAACCCCAACTATCTATATATTATATGTCAAGGATATCATGTAACAATCATAGTACAAAATCTCCTCACAAGCTCTCATGCACACCCTCAATTGCTACACACTATCAAGCTAGATCTAGCAAAACACATGCTCCAATATTTTGCCACTTGATAGCCAACCTCTATTGCGTTTTTAATGCTATGGGATGGCTTAATTAAATAGATAAACCACCTGGCTTGAACTGCGCAATCCTTATGGGCTACTCCACCTATCTGTGTGTTGCAAATAGCAACTGTATAGTCACAACTGATAGTTAACTTGCTCTTTCACCTATTTCTGCACTGGTCTCCACTGAAACTGTCCATGCACTGAAGTTAACTGATGTATTCTTTAGTTGATTAATGAGTATATAATTAGTGAATTAATTAATAATTAATTCACACCACTCTCACTAATTGTATCAACTAGTTAAACTGAATACAAATAGCTCAACTATGTTTAGATTAGTTAAACTGAATACAACTCCACTAACTTCCTCAATCAACTCCACCAAACTCTGTCACATGAGTTCTAACTGAATTCAACATGAAATAGCTCCACTAAACCCTAGGAATAACGTAATTCCTTCTGTCAGCTGCATGTGCCACTTCTGTACACTCAACTGAAGTGCTCCAAGAGAATAATATAATGTTTAGAGTCTAAATATTATTAAGAGCTAATAATATTTGACATATCTATTTTTAGACTGGCAATCTAAAAATATATTCCGCCCAGTATGTCTAAAAATAGAAGTCCATATATTTTTTCCGACTTGACCAACCATCCAAAAATAGCATCCTGCAACTCATAGAACATGATCCATATGTCTAAAAATAGACATAGTCTAAAAATAGACTTTGCGCCAAAAATACCCTGTGGGCCCACTTAGTGAAGGCGACTCCTTTCCACTAAGATCATCATCTTGTTGAAATCTAAACACTCCCTCTCAACAAGATATGGATTATCTGCAACCCCTATCCTACCCCTGTGGTATTCGAATTTGCTCCCGGTGAGTGCCTTTGTCAAGATATCAGCATCCCGATCCTCCGTAGGAATGTATGAAAGTAACATGACCTTCCGCTGCACACAATCTATAATATGATGATACTGGATGTCAATGTGTTTAGATATATCATGAAATACTGGATTAAAAGAGAGTTTGATGCAACTCTGATTATCACAATAAATCACAGTAGGCTCTAAGTGTGAACTAAACAACCCGACCAGGATCTTCCTCATCCATATAGCCTTGCATGCAACCAAAATCGCTGCAATATACTCAGCCTCTACTGAATTGAGTGCCATGGATCTCTAATTCCTACTGTACCAAGAAACTGCTGTCGACCCGATACTAAAAATCCCTCCAGATATGCTCTTTCTGTCCGTTGGGCTCCCTGCCCAATCTGCATCCGTGAAGCCACACAGCTTCACCTCATCCGACTGTCTGTACCATAATCCATATCCCGATGTGCCTCTGAGATATCTCAATACATGCTTGCCTGCCTTCCAGAAGAGCTTGGTTGGCTTAACCATAGCTTGTGAAAGCTGGTTAACAACATAGCATATGTCGAGTCATGTATTGACCAGATACATGAGCGACCCCACCAACTGTCGATAAACAGTGGCATCCACTACCTCCGCCGAAGTAGCATCCTCCTTCCTCCATCCACCAGGAAGAGGAGTATCAACAGGCTTGCAGCCATGCATGTTGAACTTCTCTAGTATCTCCCGGGAATACTTACCCTGAGAAACAAACAGTCCATCACTGCGCTGCCAAATTTCCAATCCCAGGAAATAATGAAGGAGGCCCAAGTCCTTCATCTCAAACTCTTTTTCAAGATCCTCCTTGCATGAGAGTATCAACAGCTCATCACCTATCAAAATCAAATCATCTACATAAAGTACAATGATCAACAACTTACCCTCCACCACAATCTGGTATAGGTTAGGATCCGCCTCACTCTTGGAGAATCCAAGTCCGGTGAAATAACTGTCTATCCGTGTGTACCAAGCACGAGGTGCTTGTTTCAACCCATACATCGCTCTCTTGAGCCTGCACACATGCGACTCGCTGCTGAAGATCTCGAAACCTTCGGGCTGCTCTATGTACACCTCCTCCTCAATCACCCCGTTGAGGAACGCAGTCTTCACATCCATTTGATGAATGTGCCACCCCATCTGCGCTGAGAGAGCAAGAATCGTCCGTATGGAAGAATACCTTGCGACAAGTGCAAAGGTCTCCTCATAATCGATACCCTCTATCTGTGAGAAGCCTCGGGCAACAAATATTGCCTTGTACTTCTCCACACTCCCGTCAGCTGCCTGCTTCACTTTGTAGATCCATCTCGAACCCATCACTGATTTCCCTTCCGGTCTCGGGACAATATCCCATGCACTTTTTCTGACAATCGAATCATACTCTTCCACCATGGCATCTACCCATGCGGGATCCTCCACAGCTTCCTCGAAAGAGGATAGCTCTGTCACGATACTCTTGCTCACAAGAGCATGTATCCAGTGTACCGATCAGGTGACTGTCTCCGTTTGCGCTGTGCGTTAGGTGGTCCTACAACCTTCTCTGCATCTTGAGCCAGTTGCTCAGCTTCTGTAGTGCGCTTCCACCCTCTGATGGTTGGTGCTGCATGAGTGGTCTCTTCCACTCCATGAACCTCATCTTGTGGCTGATCCACATCCTGAGACTCATCCTTAGGAACTAATAGCTCCTCATCTGCATGCAAGTGTGGCTCCCTCTCAAGCGAACACTTCATGGATTTATCCTCATGAAATTTGATATCCTGTCGCACAAAAGTCTTGCGATTGTCTGGAAAATACACACGATAGTTATGGGGTGTATCAGTGTACCCCACAAATATCCCAACCTCTGCAGTCGGCTCCAGCTTCTTCCTGGCATCCTTCGTCACATGAATGTAAACAGGTGAACCAAAAATCCTCAAATGGGGAATATCATGCTTCTTACCAGAAAACGCCTCCTCGGGTGTACTCATGCCAAGTATCCTGTGAGGACAACGGTTCTGCACATATACTGCAGTATTGCATGCCTCAACCCACAAGTGTATGGGTAGGCCCTGATAATGAAACATCGCCCGTGCAACACCCACGATAGTTCTGTTATTTCGCTCAACAACCCCGTTCTGCTGTGGGTTATGAGGTGTTATGATCTCTCTTTGAATTCCTTCTGCGCTGCAAAAGTCCTTGATTTCGCCAAAGATGAATTCACCACCATTGTCGCTCCTATGAGCCTTCACCTGCTTCCCCAATTCTTTCTCAACCAGTGCCTTGAACTCACAGAACTTTGAGTATGTCTCGCTCTTCTTCTGCATGAAGAATATATAGCACTTACGAGAAAAATCATCAACAAATATCACATAATACCTGTTCTTTGTTGTCGAAGCTGCTGAGAAAGGTCCACACACGTCTGTGTGAATTCACTCAAGGATCGTCGTGGTGCGACTATCCTTCTCGTGAAAGGTGGCTTTCACAAATTTTCCCAAGGTACACCCCTTGCACTGATCTGACTGTGCAAGAGTGCCTTTAGGAAGCCCAGTAGAAATCTTCTACAGTATCTTCAAAGCTCCATGGTGAAGGTGGCCCAATCTCCGGTGCCACAACTCGCCATCATCCCGGCTCACCACTCCTTCTGCCTTGCCTGCCATTGCTGCACAACCATCTACCTGCAATTGATAAAGGTTATTAACTCGAACCCCTATCCTCCGGGTCTCACTAGTTGCCTTACTGCGCAGGAAATCCTTTCCCTCATTAAAGACAACATCATATCCCTTGTCTTCTAACATCACCACAGAGATAAGATTCTTATTCAATCCTGGAACACGCATCACTTCCTTAAATCTGAAGGGTTTACTAGACTCCCTCTCAAAGGAAATGGTACCGATACCGGTCGCACTGTATCTACCATCATCGCCCATCTCGATGTGTACTCCAAGATCTTTCTCATCTAGATCAGTAAACAAATCTCGATCTCCTGTCATGTGAAAAGACGCACCACTGTCAAGAAACCACACTGATCCCATCACACTTGAAACCAAGCATGAGATCAATGAAAAATCCAGCTCAAACTCTGAGGCTAAGGCCTCTCCCGCTGCAGATCCAACAACCTGCTTATTTTTCTTCTTCTGCAGACAATTTGTGGTAGTTCCAGCTTTCTCCATCTTTATGTTCCTGAGTTTATCCTTGAGCGCCAAATTCCTCTGGTCGCTCTTGCTTTAGAATAAGTCTGTCAAAGCTTTCCACATCAAGAATGGAGAAGCCTTACCATGAAGGCTGGATACTATGTGATCCTTCACGCGCTCCAACAGAATCCTTCGACACTTTGTTGTCTTCTTTTGCCATGCGTCACGTACGGCAGCATCTTTAGAAGTAGGCTTTGGGACTTCAGCATCTATGAACTCCTTCAACCCATTGTCATCTAGCACCACCTCCATCCTGTCCTTCCATGCAATATAATTTGAGCTGCCCTCAAGGGCATACTCCAATCGCAATCCGTTGAAAGACATCTCAACTTCGACACCAAGAAAACACTGCTGCAAATTCAAATTCCACCAGCACAAAACTCAACCGCTTCAATGTTTTGAAATTGCTCCAATGATCAATATCGCTCTGATACCATGTAGAAATTTGAATAACTAATATATTATTCACCGAGATTCTCCTGATCACACACTATTTTAGCTTCATGCATAATACAAAATCTCTTCTACCATTGATCATCACATGCGGAAATAAAATCAATTGCATGCATACATTAAAACCACAAACAATCACACATATGAACACATTATTTAATGGGAAAGCTTAAAGCTGAAAACCCCAACTATCTGTATATTATATTTCATGGAGATCATGTAACAATCATAGTACAAAAGCTCCTCACAAGCTCTCATGCACACCCTCAATTGCTACACACTATCAAGCTAGATCTAGCAAAACACATGCTCCAATATTTTTCCACTTGATAGCCAGCCTCTATTGCATTTTTAATGCTATGGGATGGCTTCATTAAATAGATAAACCACCTGGCTTGAACTGTGCAATCCTCATGGGCTACTCCACCTATCTGTGTGTTGCAAATAGCAACAGTATAGTCACAACTGATAGTTAGCCTGCTCTTTCACCTATTTCTGCACTGGTCTCCACTGAAACTGTCCATACACTGAAGTTAAATGATGCATTCTTTAGTTGATTTATGAGTTAATAATTAGTGAATTAATTAATAATTAATTCACACCACTCTCACTAATTGTATCAATTAGTTAAACTGAATACAACTCCACTAACTTCCTCAATAAACTCCACCAAACTCTATCACATGAGTTCTAACTGAAGTCAACATGCAATAGCTCCACTAAACCCTAGGAATAACGTAATTCCTTCTGTCAGCTGCATGTGCCACTTCTGTGCACTCAACTGAAGTGCTCCAAGAGAATAATATAATTGTGGTCTTCAGTTTGGCATATGAAGTTGGAGTTGGAAGCTTTTGGAGAGTAACTTGTTACATATAGAAAGCAGAAAATTACATAAAAAATGAAATAAATTAAAAATCTATTTTTGAATAAAATTACACTTGAGTATGAAAATCATACTTGAAACCATAATTACAGTTTTAAAAATATCATATTTACATGCTGATAATCCACTACAGATGATAATGAAATGTTGATTGATTCACTCTCACATCTTTTTCTCACCTTATTGAGATGAAATGGTGCATTTTTGGACATTGAACAATGAAACATAATGACCTAATGGGACCTTGAATGACCTGGCTTGATGGTTGACTTTGAATGACATAAGACATAGTGAAATGAGATTTTCAAAAGTGTTTTTATGCTCAACAAGACATGAAGGTGAGCCAAAAAATTTCAATTTATAACGAAGAGTGAGATTTTATGACTAGGGCTATCATCAGTGAATAAATGTTTTACATGACCTAATGGAATGATAAAATTCTGAGTGGGACACCTAAAATGTATATGAAAAGAGTGATTTTGATCACTGATGGGAGAATCCATATTCTGACACTAACACCTTCTTAAAAAAATTTCTATGGCTTTGTAATATGATAATGTGAAGCATGATAAGGAAAAATTGGTTCAAAATACTTCTTACCCTCCTCAAGAAGCAACATTTTTATCTTCGACAAGTTCATCTGCAAATAAAAATGAAGTTGTCTTTTCTGAAAATTAGGGCTCAGAATGATCTCATATCTCTGGATCCTTGATTTATGTTACAAAATGGGAGGAGGTTTTTGTAATTCTATTCATTCTGAAGAAAAGAATCTCTTGGGTTTTTGAAAAATATTTCCAGGTGTCCGAGAACGACATTTGAAAAACCTGTCTAAAACAGGAAAAAACACATTCTAAAAATAAAGCCCAAATACATCTTTGAATCACCCAATTTGTAGCATGTGTGATAAACATGAAAACGGTTAATGTTCTTTGACATGTTATTGTAAATAACCTCTCTCAGTTTTTTATAATTCTCCTCTATTTTCCCAAAAAATTCTCTTTAATTTGATTTATCAAACAGTCAAAAAACAAAGCAATCCCTTTGTATCTTCTTGTAAAAACTCCTGCAACCAGCTTTGATGAATTAATATGCAACACTAAGGTCTTCCATGACCAATTTGAGGTCCATAAGTTCATATCCTACATAGGATTCTCCTTTTTTTGTTCTCTTCTTCATAGCCACCTTCTTTTATAGCCATTTTGCCTTCTTGAACTATGACACCTGCAAGGAAAAAGACTAAACAACAAGACGATTGATCTGGGAGTAGACTCTTCAAAGATGATAATTAGTGGTTGCATGAAAATATCGAAGGGAAGATGATAGAGAGGTGCTTTGGATATAGGTTTAAAAAAATAAATTTGAATGTGGAGAGAATGATGACAAATGGGAGGGGTGAAAGGCAATGATGGATGGTAATTACAATTTTGCATGCTTGGATGATTGTAATAACCGATTACATGACCTCACCTATATCCTAAACTAATAGAAAACTAGAAGCTCATCATCCTCTATTTTGGTGTATAAAAACATGATTCCACAGTGTATTCAGTATAAAACTGGTAGATTCGCTGTGAAATGGTTAGGTGATTCCATAGCGAAATCTTCCTGTTTGCAGTTATATTCACTGCATAATTGGGAAAAATCAGACAAGTTGCCATTACCTCAATTTCAAAAAATCCATGTGAACCTAAGGTGGAACTTCATAGATATGACTAGGATCACATGACTAATAGAGTGTTTTAGACCTAGGATAAAGACCATTTCATGATTTTTCATGAATTTCATGAACCAATCTTGTGAGACAAAATGAAACCTATGTGAGTGACCCTATCAATCAAAATAAAAAAATTTACGTGTGATAAGAGTGGCTCGAATGGGGATGGTGTGCCCCTGTGGCACAACAAAGAACTTGTAGTTCTAGTGCCTTCCTTCAAAAACTGAAATTTTCTGAAATTGATGAAGACTTCACCTAGCTTTTATGTCCTTCTCCTCGGGCTCAAGCTTGTTGAAAACTGAAATCCAAGCCAAAGACTAAATTTGTACATGCTAAAAAGATGCTCATAATACATGAGCTTATTCACACACACACATACTTACCCTAACAACCACAATATTCATGTTCAATTCAAGTGACACGAAACTTCCAATAAAGCCAGTCAATGACTTGATCTGACACCTGAACTCCTTGCAACTCAGAATGAAAATTGAATCCTTGCTCCATAATAAATACAAAATTTGTCTTGGCTGATGACTGCAACAGACTTACCATTGGATCTCGGAATGCATGAAAAAACACCTTTTGTTGATGAGTAAAACCGTGAGAGTTGAATTCATTCATAATTGATGGCTTCTTTTGTCCTATGTTTTCAATTCCAAGAACATCATCAAATTATAAGACAACAATTAATTTTTCTTCCCTTTTTTGTAAATCAGCAAAACTGTCTATGCATCCTTGAACATCTTCAGACATGAAATCCATATTATGTGTATCAAAACTACTCTTTTTCTTATCAAACAAATCAGATATCATCTTTGGTAGTTTTGCTTGAGGATTGTCATCTTGATTCTGAGCTACTAACAACTTCTATACCAACAACTTTATGCATATCATCCATATCATTTTTATGATTCCCAAAATGAATAGGTAAAACATGTATATTCAGCTCTTCATTTAGCTCAAGTTTACCCAAAAGTGAACTTTTATCACATGTTACTTTACTTTTCAGAATTTTCATGCATGTATTTTCAACAAATTGATCTTGAGGAGTTTCTCCTTGTCATAAAATTTTGAAAAAGGAATGGGCTGAAGAAAAATTTGAATGATTTGGCTCATACCTTTGACTACATATAGATTGAAAAGGCTACAAATCCTCATAAATTTCATGTGATATGACTTGAATTTCAAATTGTTGATCTATTTTATCTTCAAGAAAAAACAATTCTTCTTATTGGAAACCTTCTTGATTATCATGCAAAATAACATGAGAAGAGAAATCATGAAGTGCCTCTAACATATCTTCATCTACGCACTCTCCATTATCACCAAGAATTGTAATATATGGAATGAAAACCTCACAAAAGTCACAACAGTCTTGTAACAATGATAAATAAGAATGAGTTTTCTCATAATGTTCTCAGAAAGTCTTATGGGAATCTCTTAGAGATAACAAGGTTCTTGGTTGCAACCCTTCATACCATATTCTAGTTTCATCCTCTAGGGTGGCCATAAAAATTTTCATGAGAAAATCCTTAGGAAACTCAACTCAAAACTTATGCACATGCATATGGAAAATAACCAAGTGAAGAGAAGAATTAACTTTTTTGTCATTTTTAAATATGGGAAGATAAGTAAACCAATTAACTTTTGGCATAGCATTTGGAAAACCAAGGATGTGCGACCAACTCATAGGATCATACCTGAAATTATTTCTTGCAATATAACTCATCTTGTAACTTCATCAAGATACTGATATTCAAGTAGTGGAGTCACGATGAAGCTATGAATTTTTGAATTCTTCAAAAATGTAGTCACCAAGGTAGAAATGTAGCCTCATAAGCTTCTGAGCTCCTACTACCTTCAAGATTTCATCTTCACTATTTGAGAAAAAACTTCAGGAAATATGTCTTCAACTCCCGACAGATGCACCAAAATGTTCTCTCTAAATTTGTTCTAGATGGGCTGCTCCACTAGTCAACCTAGAGTAACTCTTTGAAACCTCTTTTAGTTGGAACTTATCCTTTCCAACCTGAGAGGGCTCTCTCAAGGAAATGTATGATATTCAATAGAAAATGATTGGAAACAAATATGGCTAACTGTTGAGTGTGTTTTGAATGTTTTTTATGCTGGTTAAGGATGCAAACTAATAATTAAAATTGGGCATGGAGTCAACGTGAAACTCAATTACATATAAAAACATTTAATATGGAAGCTGAGGCATGTGTGCACTCTCATCAAAACATAACTAGAACAATAAACCATATGAACACAGGAAGTTGGAGCATGTTTAAAAATGAATTCCAAGTGATTACACATAAATAAAAATGAATATACATCAAACAGATAGATGAGACAAAAATTTATGAGAGCACATGATGAACCTCAGGCCTGAGAGAAGCTTTCTGCAATTGTATATTACTCAGTAAAAAATATTACAAAAGTAGTTTGTAGCATGACATCAATCAACCTTTTCTAACTCTAAAAATCTTATTTATAGATTGAGGAGTCATACAAATCACTTTACACCTTGATAGATTCAAATTCCCACCTCAAAGACCTATTTCAAATAGGATTACATCACTTGGAGACTTCCTAGGGATATTTCTGTTTTGCAGAGTTTGAATACAAAAATGACTCTTCTTTCATTAAATAATTCAACAAATCCATTTAATAACCCTTATCAACTACAAAAACTGACTTGTTGAGTGTAGTGGAGTGTTGATGTGTCATTATGCCATGTGGATGCTGAGGTGGACCTCCTCCAAGTCGAATTTTACATTTTTTTTCATAAATCTGGTTAGTGAAAATCTTGAAAAATAGGCTTCAAAGGTTAGTTCATAATTTCCAAACCTTGTTGGCTTTGAAAAAAATGATATTGTTTTTTGTAGATGGGCATATGCTGAAGAAAAAAATCTTTCATATTTCCAAAATCCTTTTCCATTTAGTCAGAAATTAACCTTGAAGTTGACTGCTAAAACAATCATTTACAAAAAATTTCGTAGCAAACTCCAAAATCCAGCTTTTTCATAGCCTTTGACCTTTATGAATATTGGAGGGTCTTCCTTGGGGCTAATGGGTTAAATAATTTTTTTTTCCCACTTTTATTTTTACCATAGCTTTTATTTTAAGCAAAAATTTACCTGCAATGATTTCATAGCAAAATATAGGCTTCAAGCCCGAGATTCGCTACGAAATGGCCAAATTGGAAAAAAAATTGAAAATTGTGCTTTCCTTCTTCAAAATGTTTCTATGCTGTATAATATGCTAATATGAGGCATCGAAAGGAAAAAATGGTTCAAAATACTTCTTACCCTCCTCAAGAAGAAACATTTTCATCTTCAACAAGTTCATCTACAAATAAAATTGAAGTTGTGTTTTCTAAAACATAGGGCTCAGAAATGATCTCATATCTTCGAATCCTTGATAGTTGTTGCAAAATTGGAGTTTTTTGTAAATATGTTCGTTCTGAAGAAAAAAATCTTTTTTTTTTTTTAAAAACATCTCCACGTGTCTGGGAACTACATTTGAATTACATGTCTCTAACAGGAAAAAGCACATTCTAAAAATAGAGCCCGAAGAAATCTCTCAATATCCAAATTTGTAGCACCTGTAAGAAAAGTGAAAGAGGTTAATGTTATCTGATACGGTTTTGAAAATAACCTCTATTGGTTTTGTATAATTATCCTCTGTTTTCCTAGAAATGTCTCTTGAATTTCATTGCTCAAACAATAAAAAAATAGAGAAATCCCTTTGTATCTTCTTGTAAAAACTCATGCAACCAGCTTTGATGAAGTCCTATGCAACACTAAGGTCATCCATGACCAATTTTAGGTCCATAAGCTCATATCCTACACAAGAGTCACCTTTTTTTATTCTCTTATTCATAGCCATCTTCTTTTATAACCATTCTCCCTTCTTGAACTATGACACCTGCAATGAAAAATACTGAACAAAAAGTTTGATTGTTGTAGGACTAGACTCTTCAAAGATGATAATTGGTGGCTACATGTAAAGCTGAAAGGGAATATGACAGAGAGGTTCTTTGGATTTAGGTTTAAAAAATGAAATTCAAATGTGGAGATAATGATAACAAATGGGGCAGTGAAAGGTAATGCTGGATGGTACTTACGATTTTGCATGCTTGGATGATTGTAATAACTGATTACATGACCTAACCTTTATCCTAAACCACTATAAAAATGACAGCTCATCATACTCCTTTTTAGTGTAGAAAAACATGATTCTTCAATGTATTCAGTTATAAAAATGGAAGTTTCACTACGAAATGGTCAGGTGATTCTGTAGCGAAATCTGCCTGTTTGCCATTATATTCACTATGGAATTGGGAAAAATCAAACAGCTGGCCATTACCTCAATTTGAAGCAATTCATGTGAGCCTAAGGTGGAGCTTGATAGATATGACTGAGATGACATGACTAATAGAGTGTTTTAGACTTAGGATAGAAACCATTTAATGAATTTCTCATCAATTTCATGAACCAACATTATGAGACGAAATGAAACCTATGTGAGTGACCCTATCAATAAAAAAAAAAAAATATATGTGTGATAAGACACCAAAACCATTAATGGTTTTAAATGAGAGAAACATCATATTGAGATTTAAAAAAAACAAATACTAAGTAATTGGGTAATAAAGATAAAAAATGGAATGATGAGGTAATAAGCCTAGCAGTGGTTATATGTATGCATGCTAAGAAAAATTTCCTATAATAATTAGAATAATTTAGAAAGGAATGTCACTAGAGGAACCTATAAATTTTTTGTGTGGAAAACCTTAGGTTACGCCCTAGACTGAAACCCTGAGAAGAAATCCCTGGGGCTAAAAATTGGATTAAAAAACCTAAGGGAGTCATAAATAAAAATGAAAGGTAATATACACACACACACACACACACACACACACACATATATATATATAATGATTACCAAATATGTTCATGTTGTATCCATGAGGGTAGTGTAATTATAAATATTATAATTATAAAAGCCCATATTGGATGATAACCCTGTGTAGAACTATGAAAGACTATGTTGAGGTAATTATACGACTCTACAATAACTCTTTAAAAACCTAAATTCGCTAGAGAAAATAAATAGTTAATGTAATTTTCTCAAAGGAAACTCTTGTAGAAAGAAAAAAAAGACTATTAATAAAAACAAAAGCCCTCAAAAAAATAGTAAAACAATATACACGATAGATAAATATATATATAAACACTATGTCAGAAGCATTTAACTTGAAGAAACGGTGGATGCCTTGATAACTAGTTGCATAATATAAAATACCTTTAGTACCTATACAATCGATAATTATAAGGGTGATATTAGAAAGGTACGTTAGGAACCTAAGAAAAGGATAGTTATTCTGAAAAACAAAAGACCGGAATTAAGGTAATATTGCTAAAATGAAACCCTTAGTCATACAAGTAATTGACCAAATGCTAAGTGAAAAGTGAAGATTAATTTTTGCTCATTACTTGAAAATTTTCCTGTGTGGAAGTTGAAATTTGAGAACCTTCATTAATCAATGAACTTAGCTATAACGTGAAACCCTATATCAATACAACAAGAAAATCAAAGAAAAAAGAAAATTTGAATAGAAAAGAATATTGGGTGGGTAGTGAATCTCGCTGATAATGCCACTCGGTCTCCTATGAAATTTTATCTCTACAAAAAATCTAATCCATTCACTTATGAACACCTTCAGGTGGATGTGATAGAAATTTTGGTTGTTTTCATAACACGTGGAGGGAAAATACCATGCATAAATACTCCACATGTGACACAATAAGGGGAGGTCTGTTGGAATCACGATTACCATTAGACCAAAACCCGTAGGTGTTAGTCTTCACTACAATTGCAAGAGTTAGGATTCACGAGAGGCAGTCAGTCCATGTCGCGAAACACATGGGGAGCGTTGAACCCAATGTACAACAATATCCCCCCCAACACGAGCCGGGTGAGTTTCAAACTCGAGACTTGTCACTCTGATACCACTTATTGGAATCACAATTATCGCTAGACCAAAACCCATAGGCGTTAGTCTCTGCTACAATCGCTAGAGTTAGGATCCATGAGAGGCGGTTAGTCCTTGTCGCGAAACACACGGGGATCGTTGAACCCAATGTCCAACAAGGTCTGTTTATATACCTTATTGCATGCAATATATAAAAACTTCAATTGTTGTTGTAGAGCTTTATTCTTGGTAGGTGCACACAACATCATCCCAACAGTCTTCATTCAAAATTTTAACCATATGTTCTTGTATATTCATATAAATATTCTCACCGCATAAATAAATTTAAAATTGTTAATATAGTGAGATGTATAACAAATTTTTCCAATAAAAATATCTTTTATTTAAAATGAAATAATAATCAAAGGAAAAGTACAAATAAATCAACAAACTTACTTTTGATATTTTGCGCACATTTTGTCAATTGATAATTTACCCGACTTCACATGGGATAGTACTGATTTGACTAGTTTATCATCATTCACTCCTTGAGTTTTTATCCAGGGTTTGATAGTTATATCCTCTGGAAGTTGGTTCATTTCATGGCATGTCTTAATATTGGTACACATTATGAGTCTACACTTTTTAACCTTTTGTTTTTTTTATGGAAATATTCTCCCACCGCTCAAAAATATCATCAATCAATTTCCATGTCTCCTTAGTTTTAAATGGAAACTAAAAAATATTATCCATGCTTCTAAATATATTTGAATGCATTTTTCCATCTTTTTATTTGATTTTGTCACCAATTTGATAACCTGTTCCATTAAACATTCCTTTTGAAGGGTTAGACTGACTATTGCCTTATCCCCCACACATTTTTTTATTAATTGATTATGAATAAATCTGACTCTTTGGATGAAAGTCATTTTGATTCTGTACTCATTTTCTACATTATGATCCCATGCCAATAAATTTGATTTTGTTTCTGTTAAAACAGTGTAAATGATGAATTTCAATGTTTTGAAAAGATAGTTATTGGGATATTCCTCAATCAACTTTCTTTTAGGCTCTACCGAATGGTTCCATCCAATTACATAGTATTTATTGTCAAAAAATTTTGTCTTTTCAAATGCCTATTTGTTGGGAACCTGATGTGGATCAACAAGAAAAACGTAGTGCACCACATGCACAAATGGATTGAACCTGAACAATGTTTTCAGATTATGTACATGTAGGTGATGTGCCTTTCTAATTTTATATTGAGATTGTACTGCATTTTACCTATAGAATTGGCTGAAATTAAGCTCAAATGTTTGGCCACCACAAATTAATTTATTCTTCTTCAACTCATATCGAATTGCATTTTGTTTTGTTTTAATAATGCATCCTCTAACTCGACACTTGGTGTTATGGTTTCTAT
Source organism: Pinus albicaulis (assembly GCA_034641835.2). Lineage (NCBI taxonomy): Eukaryota > Viridiplantae > Streptophyta > Pinopsida > Pinales > Pinaceae > Pinus > Pinus albicaulis. Next base: position 913,167,309 of record CM076569.1, read on the forward strand.
GTTTCCTTTAGAGATTTTATATTGTTCTTCATTGCTACCCATGAATTTTACAGGTTGACCTACATTTGATTTCTTCTTCTTACTAATTAACATATCCTTTTTTTGATAAACAAGCTCTTCATCATCAGCTAGGAGATAGACATCTTTGGACATTTTTATTTTTGGTGTTTGATTTTTTTTCTCCTTTTTTCACAACAATTCTAATCGCATCCTCACTAATGCTAACATAATTTTTAGATTCATCTTCCACATCTTCAAAAGAAACATGTTTAGGTTTACTAGATTGACCCACCTTAGTGAGTCTTCGTTGATCCCCTCTTTGAACTTTTGTAATGTCATGAGCTATTGGTATTTGCCTCATTCTCCTTCCTTCTTCTATTTCTGTGTGGAAAGTCTTGATTACAGTCATAACATTTGGCTCCATATAATAAATAAGTTCAATCAAGTTTTACATAGGCTCAATGAAATCTCATGAAATGAAATAAAATGTCAATTATCAATAATTTATACAAAATTGAATGATCCTTACAATAATCCATAACACAAATATAAATAAGCATACTTACAATGTTATTTGCAATGTCTCTTGTGATTTTTGCACCCAACTTTGTAGATGTTTCATTTGTGTCATACTTGAAATTTGATAGATGGTATCTAAGCCTTTCACGTTTATTAGCCATTCTTGCAAGAACATAAATAGTGTTTCTATTAAGCACCAAACATATGTGTCTTACTATATCCATCATTTCATATGATTCACCTAAGTGAATCATACAGATAGATATGTATACCATCATTGGTTTCATTTTCTTCAAGATACCATGAAAAATCTATTTTATTTATTTCCTCTATGTTCTTCCATTTAGAAAATGCTTTATTGTAATTGATGGGCCACTTGCTTGAATTTTATTACGTATTTGAATTTGTGTGTGTTCAATAGATTTCATAATGTGTCAATCAATATTCTTAGTTCGTCCAATGGTATTCACTGTGTGCCCCATAGTATCCATAGTACTTCCAATGGTATCCATAGTGTGTTCCGCAGTATCCACAGTGCATCCAACGACAATTTTACACTTGGAAATTCCGAAACTTGGTTCAAAAACATTCACAAAAATATTTTTTGATGCCACCTTCCTCGTAAGTGTTCTCAGAAATTCAGACTCCACCTCCTTCCTGCGGTAAGTGTTCTCACGACACTAAGGTTTTCTCATGAAAGTTTTATAATAGATTTATTATTTGATACAATATTACCTCTCAAGATTACATACTGAGCTTTTTGTGTTTATGCCAGAATTTAACCTCTGTGCCAGCACTTAATTTCAAACTTACTGTTGCACCATATAATAGGATATAGGGAACAACCAACACGGAGCTCTCTTCTCGAGGGTTTTGTGTTAACAGTTCTTTGCCTTACAATTCTTTTTTTTTAACAATGCATCAATATGTTTAACTATCTGATTCGTCAAGAAACCTATTCAAATGCGTATCTTTTCCTACAAGTAAGTTCTATAATAATTTACAGTATTTAACACATACATTTTCAATACCATACACAATATCTAAGATTTTTTGTAACAGTAAAGAAAACTTATCTGTTTCTCAAGTTCCTGACTGATGTTGTTCCTCCCTACCTCGAGAGAGGCAATCATGTCCTCTTCTCTCCCCCATGCTCCAAGTATGAGCTTTGTGAGTTGACAAAAAATTCTGGACAGACCTCGGGACAATCTGGTATAATCCTCCAATCCAGACAATTCTTCAGAAATTCAGAGTATTCCACTAGTTAACACCATTTCGGGAATTCTTCTCTGCAAATTCTCCTTCCTCAGTTACTGAACATAACCCCCAAACCTCACTGGGATTATGCCTTTAACCTCAGAGGTGGCTAACTGTTTTAACTGATTCTGTCCAATTAACTCTTAGTTCTTGAATTACTTTTACCATCAGTCTTGTTATTCTTTTATGGAAATCACTTCCATAATTAATTTAATTAAGATTAATTTTCTGCTCATCATATATTTTAAATATAAAAAAAGGTAACAATAGATTTCTTAATGTCTTAACAACATATCATAATCATCAGTTAGCAATAAGACAGCTGTTACAACTTCCCCCCTAGAAGTGAACACCATCCTCGTTGTTCTCATTCTACTCTCGTAAATAATTCAGGCTACGCTTCTCGAAGAAATCCTTCATCCTCCCACGTGGCTTCAAGCAAGCCAAAGTTCTTCCATTGCACTTTAACCTAGGTGATGGCTCATTTCTGGAGCATGATTTATCTCCGATTGATTATACATTGAGTCTCGACTATAAAATCGTCATCCAGTTCGACCTATAATCAACAAAATTGGAGTTAATGTTTTTATAAACCTCAATATTTTCAATCAAGTATTGTATCCATATCCTACCTGAATATTATGCTAGTGGATTATGTGCTTCAGATCGTGTACGTATCATTTTAATAACGATACATGAAAGACGTTGTGCACCGGGATATGACTAGGCAAAGCCAATCGATAAGCCACAGGTCCTATCCTTTCTAATATTTGGAAAGGCCCACAAAACCTGGGAGCCAATTTAGCACACGAGGCCCACCTTAAAGTGATTTTCCTTGGTTTTATCCTTACGTACACATGGTCTCCCACCTCATACTCATGATAAGTCCTTTTTTTTATCTTCATACACTTTTTTTCTATCTTGAGCTACCTTCAAAATTTTTTGGATCTTTCTTACTTCTGACTCCATTTCAGCTAACATTTCTGGTCCAAGCATCAACTTGGTTTCTAGGCTACTCTAATGAATAGGAGTTTTGCATTTTCATCCATATAAATCTTTGAACAGACTCATCTTAAGTGATTCCTGGTATCCATTATTGTATGAAAACTGCACTAGGTGCAAATACTCTTCCCACCTAGTTGGATGTTGCATTACATACATATGTAACATATTCTCCAGGATCTGATTTACTCGCTCTGTTTTTCCATTCTTCTGTGGATGGTAGGCGGTGTCGAAATTAATTTGAGTTCCCAATCTTGTAACTAACTTTTTCTAGAATGCTGAAGTAAAATTCACATCCCTGTCATATATGACAGTCTTTGGGATACCATGCAGTCTAAATATCACTCACATAAATATGTCTGCTATCTGCACTGGTATAAAATGTGTTTCTTTGCTTAATCGATCCACCACCACCATTATAGAATCATTATGCTTATTGGACCTTGGTAAACCAGTGATGAAGTCTAAATATATCACCTCCCACTTCCACTCAGGTACCGATATAGGCTGCATCAATGCGGCTGGGTGCCGGTATTCCACTTTCACTTGCTAGCACTCTAAACACTTTTTTAGGTATTCTGCAATATTTCTTCTCTTACCTAGCCAGAAATAGTTCTTCCTAATCATTGTTAGCATCTTTTGATACCCAGGATGTCTAGAATAGTTTCTACGATGATGCTCATTTATAATTAGTTCCTTCAGCTCCATTCTGTTTGGAACAAACATCCTCTTCTTGAAAGTTAGCAACCCATATTTATTAATTTCGTAATCAGCAAATTTTCCTTGTTTTCTGAACTCCTCTGCTTACTGCCACATGAACTGGTATTCAGGATCTTTCTCAGCTTTTGTTTTCATTTGTTCCAAAAATCTGCACTCAACTTGATTATAGTACAACTCATAAACACCATGCAATTTTCTACTTAGCGCATCAGATAATTTATTCTCCTTACCCTTCACATGTTGCATATCAATGTCAAGCTCACTCAGGAAGGCATTCCACCTTCCCTGGCGAGAATTAAGGTCAGCTTGCTTAAAATAACTGGTTAAGTTGCTATGATTGGTTTTGAGTACAAATCTCTTTCTAAGCAAGTAGTGCCTCCATACCTGGAGTGAATGCACTACTGCTATCAGCTCCAAATAATACGTTGAGTACCGTTGCTCATGATCTTTTAGTTTCCATGACTCATAGGCAACTACCTTTCCCTCTTGCGACAGAATTGCCCCAACTCCTTCTTTACACGCATCTATGCAAACTTCAAACTCTTTATTAGGATCAACCACCCTTAATACTAGAGCTGTGGTCAATAACAGTTTTAGCTTTTCAAAACGGTCTTGAAATTCCTTTGTCCATTTAAATATTTATCCCTTTCTTTGTAAGGAAGCAATTGGGAAAGAAATCTTTGAAAATCCTTCAATGAACCGCCGATAATAATCGGCCAAACCCACAAAGGATCTGATGTCTGCCACATTTTGGGGTATCTTCCATTCCATAATCATTCTGATTTTCTCTGGGTTAACTACAATTCCTTCGATAGAAATAACATGTCCAAGGTATTGTATTTCTTCCTTGAAGAAATCACACTTGTTGAACTTAGCGTACAGCTGATGCTTCCGTAGCATTTCCAACACTATCTGCAAGTTCTCTTTATGCTCTTCTACATTCTTGGAATAAACTAAAATGTCATCAATGAATATTAATACAAAATTATCCAGAAAGGGGCGAAATTTACCATGCATCAACCTCATAAATGTTGCTGGTGCATTAGTGAGTGCAAAAGGTAACACCACAAACTTGTAATGTCCGTACCTGGTACGAAATTTTTTTTTATGTATGTCTTTGTCTTTTATCCAGATCTGATGGTATCCCGAACTTAGATCTATCTTTGAAAATACTGTAGCTCCCTTCACTTGATCAAACAAATCATCAATTCACCGTAAAGGGTATCTATTTTTTACAGTTAATTTATTAAGCTGGCGATAATCCATGCACATTCGCATGGTTTCGTCTTTCTTCTTCACGAATAGAATTGGTGCTCCCCAAGGGAACATAATTGGTCATATGTACCCTTTATCCAGTAGTTCTTGTAACTAAATATTTAGTTCAGTTAATTCTAGTATGCTCATTCGGTATGGTGTCCTTGAAATGGGTGAGGCTCCAGGTATCAATTCTATGGTAAAATCAATATCCCTTCTAGGTGGAAATCCTGGTATTTCCTCTAGAAATACATCCATAAACTCTTGTACTATCGTAATATTTTCCATCATTGGAGCCTTTTATTTGGAATTGGTAAAGCCCACTTAGATGGCATATAACTGCCATCCTTTCCTCATGCACTTACCTGTTTGAGATGTTGTGATTGGACGCAGCTGTAAAGGTTTTTTTATACCTTGAATTTCCTTACGGGTTCCATCTTGTATTATGTAATAGATGATATTTTATTTACAGTCTAATAACATCTAGTGCTTCTCCAACCAGTCCATGCCAAGTAGCACATCATAGGATCCCAAAGGTAATATATTCAGGTCTACAGTTAATAGTTGTTCACTAATTTCTAGTGCATAGTTCAAAATCTTAGCACAAAATTTCCTCTTTGCTCTTGTGGCTCACTGCACCAATCATGGAATTTTGAATTTATGACTTTGAAATTTAAAAATATCTACTATTTTGGGACTTACGTAGCTTAAAATTGCACCAGGGTCTACCAAAATAGAAACAGGTTGAGAAAGTAATTTACCTTACAATTCTATCATTTTCGGTTGGTAGTCCGTCTATCGATATTCCAAGGCTGCATTAATTCTGGGTATATTTTTGGCTACATCTCCCATTGTTGAGGCTTCTCGTAAGTCAGTGACTGCCTCACTTCTTCCTCACTATGGACAATTTCTCTAATAGTGTGCTTCACCACACCCCCAACACTGTAGAGGTGGCTTCTGATTTGTGCTTGTTCTGGTTTGCTGGAACCTTTTTTGAGTTTATCTTCTAGAGGCCATATTATTCTTTGATGATTCCTTCAATTTTTTTTCTAACTGAGATTATAATAGCACTCTTGAAATTGCTGGATATTTTTTTCTTGAAACCAGAACTGCCCTTATGTCCTTTCTTTGTCTGCCAGCTTTTACCTTGCTCTCCTTTTGCTTTAGCTTGCTGGTAACACATTCTTGCCTTCCGGATTGCCTCATCCATAGTTTTTGGATCCAAAAAATCAATACATTCCTTCATATGATTCTGAAAACTACTCAGGAGCCACTGTACTTTTTCCTTTTCATCCTTAAATAAGGAACAAAACAGATTAAGGAAGTAAACTTGGTGATGTATTCATCCATTGTCGTTTGTCCTAGCTTTAAGTCATGGAACTCCCTATATTTTTCATCATAGAAGAATTCAGTTTAGTATTTATCTTTAAAATACTGCTAGAACGAATCCCAAGTCACATCCTGATCATCTATACTGCAAAATTTTTTCACTTCCTCCCACCATAGTGTGGCTTTGTCCCTCAAATGATAAATAGCCAATCTGGCTTTAATATTACTATTGTATTCATAAAATTGAAAATACTTTTTCATGTTTATCAGCCATGCCTCAGCCATTTCTTCCTCTACTCCATCAAATGTAGGTGGTTTTATCTTTTGAAATTCACCTTGTAGTTCCACCTTCTGTCTCTTGACTTCTTTATGATCTGATACATTATCTGACTCAGCCTCATTGTAGTTTTTATTTCTATTACTCCACTGATATTGACTTCTTTCCATTCTGTCAGTGGCATGGTATCTTCCTTGTTACTCGTTTCCTTCTTACAAATCCCTATCAGTGCTGGGTTGTTCCATCCCTTGATTCTGTTTGTCTGGGAGGCTTTTTAATATTCTCTCCCGTTCTTGCATCAAACGCACATTATCATTTAGCACCCTCTCCATTTCCTCTTATAACTTCTATATTGTAGTTAGTAGAATGTTGGTTTGGTGCTGCTGCTCCTCCAACAATCTACTTGTTTGCTAGTGCTGATCCACACTCAGTTTCACCCACATCTCTGGATTCATTTCTGTTTGGGGTTATGGTTCCCCGATATTTTGGGGTTGCTGTTGTGTTTGTCCCCGTCTCATAATATCTCCTATTATATTTATTTTCTTTCTCTCTCTCTCTCTGTGCATCAATATACACACAATTTTAAAATGTTAGTTGACCCATAGGGTCCCAGTGTGCAAACGCTGCTCTAATACCACTTGTAACATCCATCTAAATACTCATTAAAAAAAAAATTATTTTCATTACTTTACCTTCTATTTTATCCTTATATACATATTCATCTCCTAACATAAAAACATATCTTACTACCCCATTTAACCCATAACACACCCTAAGTTTTTATGCTTAAACAGTGACTAGCATTATAGCACCACTTAACATTTCAGTTTCCGTTAGAGCGCTACATACATTACAATTTATTTGTTGGAAATTTAATTTATATTGAACGCAGGCCTTAGTCTAAAGTTCGACACTACATGTACGCTTCCCGTTCCACGAGGAGCTACTGAAAAATTTCAATTTACCTTTATACTCCGTCCTGTACCCACATAAATGTCAATCTATTTCTTGGTTAAAGTGACTAGTTGATGTGACATTATACAGTTCGAGTTTTATGATGGCAATTAATGTTGGGTTTAGGGTAGATCCACCCCGCGATGTCGATGAACTTGCAGTGACAATTGGAAAGCTTTCCAACGTAGATATATCCCTCAGGGATCCAACAGTGGAAAAGGAATTAGGTTTACGCGGTAATGAACTTACCCTTTAACTATTTTCTAATGTGTTTTAGCATTACACTCTTCGCAAAATGAGACCTATGTCTCTGCAACAATCCCGATGTTTCAGACTCTGACTCCTTCTTGTGGTAAGTGTTCTCATGAAACCAAGGTTTTCTCATTAAAGTTTTATAATAGATTTATTATTTGATACAGTATTACCTCTCAATATTACATACTGAGCCTTTCATGTTTATGTCAAAATTTAACCTCTGCACCGACGCTTAATTTCGAACTTATTGTTGCACCATATCATAGGATACACGGAAAAACCAACATGGAGCCCTCTTCTCGAGGGTTCTTGTGTTAAAATTTCTACGCCTTACAATTCTTTTTTTTAATAATGCATCAATTTGTTTAACTATCCTATTCATCAAGAAACATATTTAAATGTCTATCTTTTCCTACAAGAAAGTTTTGTAATAATTTAGAGTATTTAACACATACATTGTCATTACGATACACGGTATCTAAGATTTTTAGTAACAGTAAAGAAAAATTATTAGTTTCTCAAGTTCCTAACTGATGTTGTTCCTCCCTACCTCGAGAGAGGCAATCACGTCCTCTTCTCTCCCCCATGCTCCAAGTATGAGCTTTGTGAGTTGACAGAAAAATCTAGAGAGACCTTGGGAAAATCCGGTCCAGTCTTCCAATCGAGACAATTCTTCAGAAATTCAGAGTATTCCACTGGTTAGCCCCAGTTTTGGAATTCTTCTCTGCAAATTCTCCTTCCTCAGTTACCGAAAAAAACCCCCAAACCTCACTAGGATTATTCCTTTATCCTCAGATGTGGGTAACTATTTGAACTGATTCTGTCCAACTAACTCTGAATTCTTGAATTACTTTTACCATCAGTCTTGTTATTCTTTTATGGAAATCACTTCCATAATTAATTTAATCAAGATTAATTTTCTGCTCATAATATATTGTAAAAATAAAAAAATAAAGGTAACAATAAATGTCTTAATGTATTAACAACATATCATAATCATCAGTTAGTAATAGGCCATCTGTTACACTAACTATATATCTAACTTTTCATAATATAACTATATATTTTTAGAATTATAAAACCATATATATATATATATATCTATATATATATGTCTTAATGTCTTAACAAAATATCATAATCATAAGTTAGCAATAGGCCAGTTGTTACAGTAACTATATATCTAACTTTTCATAATATAACTGTATATTTTTAAATTTATAAAACCATATATATATATATATATATATATATATATATATATATATATATATATATATATATATATATATATATATATATTCATTTAAAAGCAAACAATTTTAAAACTTATACATATCTAAAAAACGAAAAAAATAATAGCATCTTTAAACCAAAAAAAAATGTTAATATTAACTTAAAAAAAAAAAAATTAAAAAATTAAAATTAAAATTAAAATTAAACAAAATTAATTTTAAACATTTTTTTATATAATTTTTTCTTTTAATAAAAAAAATCAAATTTTATTTTAAACCATTTTTAATATTTTTTTTTATTAAAAGAGTTTAAATAAATCTAAATAAATTAATTAATTTTAAAAATTATTAATTTAATAATTTGTTTTAAAAAAAATAAAAATAAAAAAATTTATTTTTAATATTTTTTAAAAAATAAAAAAAATGAAACAGTTGACCCCGCGAGGGGTCAGAGGCCATCTGTGCAGCACTGTGGAGTACTGCTTGGCCTGCCTCTGATATCTTACTGGACAGAGGCCGATTGGGTAGTGCTCTGGAGTGTTGCCCAACCAGCGTCTGGCCCACGATTGGGTGGAGGATGATTTCCATCGAGCTCCGCCTCGCTACCTGGCCTGGCTAGGCAATGCTCCACAACATTGCTTGGCTGACCTCCTAGCCCCTACTGCGTGGAGGTCGATTATGGGAATGGACGTTCGCCCAATCTGGGGCTCGAGGCCGGCTGGGCAATGCTCCATAGCACCACCCGGCCAGCCTCCAGCCCCTGGCTAGGCGGAGGTCGATTCCTATAATCGACCTCTGGGAAAAATATTTTTAAATTCAATAATAATTAAAAAATAATAATTAAAAAAACTATAACAAATTTGAAAAATTAAGTTTTTTACTATAAAAACTAATATATATGTATAGATATTAAAAAAAAAAAAAAATTTGTTTGCAATTTTAAGAAAAAAATATAAAATAAAATAAAATAATATATATATATATATATATATAATTTTTTTTTGTTATGTGCATGGTTTTATTTGCTTTTTTGTTTCGTGGAGGAACTCAACAAGCCTAAAAGGAATTTATTTCTAAATTTTTGTCTTAAAAACCCTACAAAATTGATTTTTGTTTTTTCCTTTTCTTCACTATAAATATAAAAAATAGGGTTTTGGAACATAAAAACCATAAAAAAATAGTTTTGGAAAACAAAAGCCATTAAAAAAATAGACTCTCCGCAAATTCATATTTAAATGGTCAAAATAGAAGGAAAACTAAAGTTTCTAATGCGAAAAACTCTTGTTCAATGTGTCATCAATGCCAACGCAACGCCTCCACAAATTGCTCCAAAAAAACCCATAATACTTGATGTAATGTGAGGAATACAAACAATGATTTTTATTACATAGCGAAGACTGTGCGACTGCTTTAGTGTTTTGCAAATGTGGGGTTAAAATTTAAATTTAAATTAAGAAAATTAATATAAAGTTAATTTTATAGGTTTATATTAACTTTTATTCAATGTTGGCCAAAAAATAAAACATAAATTTTAAAAATTAATTTCGATACATAGTCAATGTTAAATCATTTTAATAAAAAAATTATTTTACTTTGGAAGGAATGCATGAAAGGAATATTTTTCGTGGATATTTTGAATAGAGAGTATGGTGAAATGTTTCAAGACGAGTAGGTTAATGAAATGTTTTCAAATAAATTTTAAACAAATATTTTGAAGGGAAATATTTCATATGAAAATTTTGGAGGGAAATGTTTTAGCAAAACATTTTTGGGGGAAACTTTGGAGGGAAAAGTTTAGCGATAATTTATGGGGGGGGTTTAGAGGGAAATTTTCAGCCTTTAAGCTATATATTTTCATTGGGAGAGAGTGCATTTGTATCATTCAACATATTCTTGTTGAAATTCATGAGTTCTTATGATAGTGAAGCTTTTTTTTCTGCAGCATCAACATCTTCATCATGCAACAACTCTATTCAGATTGATGAATATAATAGGAGTTCATTTACCATGAATAGAGAGTCAAATTTTTTACTTGGTCATAATCTTAAGAATGATGAGAACAAAATTTATGAAGGGCAGTAAAAATAAATTTCTAAAAATCGAGATTCATTTATTCCACTTAGACTTAATCCTAAGGATTATGAGACCGCAAGTGATGAAGGACATACTGAATAATTTCTAGATTCAAAATATCCACTTCATCCTAATCCTAAGGTTTATGTGAGCACCATTGATGAAGGGGGGAATGAATAATTTCTAGAGTTAAAATATTCACATCCTCCTAATCCTAAGGATTATGCGAGCACCACTGATGAAGAGGGGAATGAAAAATTTCCAGACTCAAAATATCCACTTTGTCCTAATCCTAAGGATTATGCGAGCACCGCTGATGAAGAGAGGAATAAAGAATTTCCAGAGTCAAAATATCCACTTCATCCTAATCCTAAGTATTATGAAAGCACCATTGATGGAGAGGGGGATGAATAATTTCCAGAGAAAAAATATCCACTTCGTCCTAATCCTAAGGATTATGCGAGCACCATTGGTGAAGGGGGGGGGAGGGGGGCAGGTGAATTTCTAGAGTCAAAATTTCCACTTCATCCTAATGCTAAGGATTATGAGAGCACCACTATTGAAGGGGGGGATTAAGAATTTATAGAGTCAAAATTTCCACTTCATCTTAATTGTAAGGATTATGAGAGCACCACTGATGAAGGGGGGGATGAAGAATTTCCAATAAATAGAGATTCAAAGCGTCCACTTATTTCTAATCCTAAGGATTATGAGAGCACCAATGAGGGAGGGGATGGGCGCGATGAAGAATTTATAGTGAATAGAGATTCAAAACTTCCACTTAGGCCTAATCCTAAAGATTATGAGAGCACCATTGAAGAAGGGGAGGATGAAGAGTTTCTTGCAAGCGAGAATTTTAGAGGCACAAATATGAATAATGAATTTTCTCTAAGTGAGTGTTTCAAAGGCACTCATGGTGATGTACAATTTAATCCTCGAAGGGAAGATTTCGAAAGCATGGATGAAGATGGTGAAGAATTTTGTCTAAGTTAGTGTTTCAAAAGTGCATGTATGATTCTTGTGAAATTTTTTCTTCAAATGAGGATGGTAATGAATATTTTTCAATCAATGATACTGATGAATTTATTAACTATGTTAAGAATGATGAAAGTGGGGATAATCCTAAGGGTCATGAAACTTCTTCTACAAATGATAAAGGAATGATGAAGTTGTTACAAACAAATATTGTAACTAGGATTAGGAGTAGACTTTTTCATATAAATCCAAAATATTCCAGTTACACTAGGGTTAGGAAAGCACATCTCACTAGCAGAAGTTATGTCATTGTGGAAAGCATTGCTTGAAACATATGAATTTCAACTATGATTGTGAGAAAAGGAAAAAATAGTTGTCAATGAATAAAAGCATGCAAAATTCATATTTAGTGGGTTGGATGCAATCCACACTAGCATGTTATGATTATCATATTGGGAATGTATTTCTCTACAGAAAGGCTTTCAAAATGTTGCATTCAATTGGTAATTTTCATTTTTCAAGAATCCAAGGTAGACTGGAAAAGGATCCCACATATTATTAAGAGTACGTTAAAAACTGGAGGTTGTGCCATTAGAAAATAATGCTATTTCATGGATGAAAGACTTGTTTTCAAACCATAGAGAGTGTATTCCAAAAAAAGACACAATACTATTCTAGTTAATTTCTCGAGACGAGAAATCTACAACTTATATAGAGAATATGCAGAAGGTGATGAAGGAGTTGGTAATTTTATTACATATTCATATTTTACAATGGTATGAAAGAATGAATTCAACAATGTTCATATTCTTGAGAAGACAATGATGGGGGTTCGTAGTACATGTTATTTTCATAAGGAAAAAGGAGATAAATGTCAAGGGGCATAAAGAGGTATGTGTTCATAACATTACTTTTAAAAATTTGATAGTTATCAACTATGAAAATATATTTATTCATGTGTTTATTTTATTTTATTTGCAGATTCCATTGTCAAAGCACTTCAAGGACACCACAATCAGCAAAAAAGTGGAAGAAAAAAAAATTATAAACATCGAAAGAAGTGTTATGATAATCCAAATAAATATTTGGGTTTGATAACTGATGGTATGGACCAAAAGAAAACACTTCTGTCACATTTTTTCTGCACACCAAAAAACATACAGGAGGAAAAATTCATTCAGTTTCAGATGGTTGGTTGTATGGTATTTAATGAGAAGATGTTGCCAACGGTTTACTTCACAACTCTAAATATTGATAATGCTACAAATTTGACCATAAATATAATCCATGATGCAGTTACTCACTGGTCTGGTATTCTTCCTAAATTTTTGTATGTACAATTAGTTAACATGAGCCGTGATAAAAAAATCAAGTTATTTTTTGGTATCTAAACATACTCGTTGAATTGGGAATTTTAAAAAAGATAAAGTTTGGTTTCCTTCTTGTTCGGTATACTCATGACCATATTGATCAAATGTTCAGTCATTTTTCATTAGCTTTGAAAAGGAAAGGTGTTGTGAATCTTCCATCATTAATTGAATGTCTTAAGAAATCATACATTCCATAGTGTATTTTTCATGTGTTAGAAGAAACTATTGACATGCGAAGGTTTATTCTAGGATCACATGGTGAGGAGAAATGCATTGAACAACTTAATGACATTAGCTTCCAACATCAATTTCGTATCAAAAAAATTGATGGGATAACACCTATATGGGGCAAGAAGTATTCAACTACCATAGAATGGGGGCCATCATCATGTTTAGAATTTTTGAAGTTCATTCGAGACCGTCCAATATTTGCATCAAAGGTATTGTTATTACAATCAGTTGTTCAACTCCATAATGCACGAAAACATAAGAGGGATATAAATTATTCTGAATGTCTGGAGGAAATTAAATATGTATTAGAGATACACATGAGTACTTTGATGTTGTTGATTCATTTTGGTGGGAGTATTTTTTCAAGAATCAAAGTGATATGATTTCAAGATCAGTAAATGAGGATACACTTTTGAAGACTCCATTTTTTTGGCCAAAAAATATGCCAAATGAACATGAGGAAACACACAATGTTGAACAACAATAGTCTCAAGGTATTATTAATCCTCCACAGGTAGAGGAAAGAGAAATATATATTAGTTCTAGAATATCACGTGTAAAATGTGAAGCCATGGAAGACCTTTACAAGGGTTGTGTATGATATTAAGGAGGGTTGCATGACAGCAGTGTTAGTAGATGAAGGTCCACATGGCTATCCATTTTGGGTTTCCAAGGTTATAAAGTTCATTAAAGAAAATGGAGATATTAGAGTTTTTGAAGTACATTGGAATGCGACAAGTACCCACCCATTCAATGGTGTCTACAAGCCAGAGATCGTAGTTGAAAATACAATTGGCAGAAAGAGAAAGAGAAAGGGCACAAATATAAATCGTTGTCACACATATGTCTTAAAATTGGAGGATGTTGAAATACTTGTGTATGAATTCAATTTAACAAAGAGAGGAGCTCTTTGCTTGAAGACCATAAATATTTTGAAGAAATTGCTACCAGAAAAAATAGTGTTGAGATGGGACTCTGTTGAATGTAGTCGTAGATCTAGAATAATTTTTAAATATGATATAGTGGGTGTGTATGTTGACTCGGATGTACCACTAGTTGATGAAAGAGAATAATATGGATCATCTTCATATGTATGCAGTCATTCATCTGAAGATGTAGGTTCTGATGGTGTGCTAGAACCTATGACTAATTTTGAATAACTATCTAAGACATTTTTATGTAATTGATGTTTGCATGGTAGCTTGAAATAAATATTTTGACTTCCATATGATCTTACATGAAGTTATGGTTCATTTATATGTTTGTTGGATTATATGTTTTAATTATGAGGAATTCACCTCTTTAAAATATTTGCGGTGCAACATGAACTGCGAAAATAATTTATGTTATATTTAATATACCAAAGTTGATATTTTGATTAAAATTTAAAAAAATAAATAAACATTAATATTGAATGGCAGGACTTAATTATTCATGAGGAAGAGGGCATGGGATCGGTATGTGTTAATTGTTAAGGTGAATATTTTAATGTAATTTTTAATATGCATATATATGTTTATTTGTATGTGTTAATCTAACAAGAATGTATCATATGCTCACCATTTGCAATTAAAATGCTTGATGAGCGAAATTTTTGATAATATCATGGTTGAAGGTTCACGTTCTCGTAATCAAGATGATATGTTGGGAAATGTTAGTGTTTTATAAGTGTTCATGATGTTGATGTACAATTATTATTCTATTATTATATCAGTATCATGATGACATATTTTTAAAAGAAATATTTGTGTACACACATGTATATAGTTAAATGTTAATAGATTTTGATTCTATCTAATGTTTTTGCAATGGAGCCACCCTCTTCTTCCCTGTTAGGAGATGTTCCAAATCCACCATAACAAGTATTCGATTTTTGACTTATGTTTCAAGTTATAAATTGAAGTTAAAGTTTCATTAAAAAATGAGATCTAGATCTTGAGTTATTTTACAGTTTTAATTTTTTTGAATTTCAGGTTTGTGGAGATCATTTCCATTCTCCACGCACTTTAGCAATGGAGTGTATGATGGAGATAGGAACATCCAAACAATTTGAACAAGAAGTTGTCTAACTTTTTTTTTTTAATATTATTGCATTAGTTTATGCATTTTCATTTTAATTTTTTTAATATATATATATATATATATATATATATATATATATACTTGTACATGTAAATTGTACACTTTATCGTGGAGGATGCATTGATGCACAAGAAACACAGGAAAATGGAGGGGGAACTACATGATGTATTGCATGATTGTTTTTTTTTTTTTTTTTAGTTTCTTTTATTGAAGTTCTAAATTCTCATTCAATTTAAAAATATTAAATTTTAATTTTAATACACGTAACATAAATTTATTATATATATATATATATATGCAATTAGGGCCAACACCAGAAAATTGAGGGGGAACTACATGAGGTATTGCATGAAAATTTCAGTTTTTTTTTTAAATTTAGTTTGCTTTATTGAAGTTATACATTCTCATTAAATTTTAAAACATTAAATTTTAATTTTCATACATGTAATATAAATTTCTTATACATGTGTACATGTATATGTATACATGCAATTAGGGTCAACATGGGACAATGGAAGGGGAACTACATGAGGTATTGAATTTTTTTTTTTTCATTTTTTTTTTTATGAAGTTATACATTCTCATTCAATTTAAAAAAATTAAATTTTAATGTTTACATATTGTGTAGGTTCCCCATTCATCAGATGATGGCACAAGGAGGCTCAAGAGGTTGCTGGAAAATACATTGCAGCCAAATTCTCTATTTGATTGATGCACATGCAACATTTCATTTGATATAGTATTTTCATAATTTAAACATGTGTCATATTAACTTTTCTATATAATTTGATACTTTTAAAACTATATATTTCTATATTTACTTTTATTGTTCATGATATAAATTTTGGACATATTTTATATTTTGAATAGTTGAATTACATTTAATTTTATTGAATGATTTTAAATTTTGGTAGTTGTTACATTTGGCATGTGATCTCATGTTGTTATATAATGTTAACTTAGATGATCTTATATTATCTTTTGTTTTTAAAACTTGTTGTTTTGTCACTTGTTACTTGAAATCAATCTAGATTGAAATTATAAATTACAAAACACATGTGGTGCATTTTATGCATTCTAACATGTGCGGATGTTATATAATTAGGTGTAAATGTCTATTAAAGGTGTGTTAAACACACACATGGTGTATGAGGAAAGATAAACACACAAAAAGGAAGATAGGCATTCATTACTTCTCTATTACACACAGATGTACATTTATATTACATTAATGTGACTCTTGGATTCATCTTCCAAGGTCACTTGGACTCCTTTGTGACTCTTTTCCTTCCACACCTACCCACGGAGGATTAGGTGTTCAACATTCCACCCCTTAATCCGAAGGGGTATGTGTGAGTATAATAAGAGAGTTGTAATACAAATCTACAAAGTATGCATGGCAGCACTTAGGCTGAATCAGCTCTTTGAATTTTTTTCATAAAGAGGTGGTTTAAGGATGACCACCAACATTGGAACGCAACGCTTATTGCAGTTCCTTGAACTCTTCCAAAACTGGCAAGAAGCTAAGGGCTTCTGCTAGAGGAAGTGTCCCTCATATTTGAAAGGGATACCTTCAACCTAAAATAAGGGAAGTCTACAACCTGTGATGGTTTAAGGATGACCACCAACACTGGAATGCTTGATGCATTTCCTGGAACTCTTCCAAAGCTGGCAAGAAGCTGAAGTCTTCTACTAGAGGAAGTGCTCTAAATTCTTTGAAGAGGAAGAATATGAACCTCACATGGATGGTTTAAGGGTGTCCATCAACCAAAGGCATGCTCATGGGCATCTGTGTCTCTGGCTACAACTCTGAATATGGAATGAGATATTGTGGCTCAGACTTGCTTGATGTGGCTTCAAAGCTTGTAGAT
The DNA here is from genome assembly GCA_034641835.2 of Pinus albicaulis. NCBI lineage: Eukaryota > Viridiplantae > Streptophyta > Pinopsida > Pinales > Pinaceae > Pinus > Pinus albicaulis. Next base: position 913,184,713 of record CM076569.1, read on the forward strand.
GACCACCATTTCCCCCCCTGTCAGGTACAGGGTGAGATGATGGCGAAAACTCAACTGCAAGTTTGTTCAATATTCTAGAACATGTTCTGACATATGACTTAAACATCTTCTTGGTTGTTGATGCCCATTGCCAAGAAGCGATCCATCCAAGATGAATCTTTGTTCTTATAGGAGGCTTGTTTCTGAAGCATCTGTGTGAATAATGGGTGTGCCAACCACAGTGATTGCATGGGTGAAGATCGAAACAATTATCTTTCATATGGACAACGCAATCATAGTGTTGAAATTTTACAATATGTTGTTGTTGTTGTGGAAGCGGAGAAGGATCTGGAACAGCTGCTGGTGAACTGTCATAAAGAAATCTAGCACTCTGAAATTTGATGGGCTTGGAGTAGGCTAGAATATGAAAGGACACATCCTTGTCATATCCAAGACAAATTTTGTGCTTGTTGTGGACAAGTTGTTCCCAATGTATGATGATGGGCTTGGGAAGTGCAGACTGAGCTATTGCATCTGCATGTAAATCTACTCTTGTACAAGGAACTGAATTTGATTCGACTGCAGCTTTATATTCTTGTTGCTGATGGGAGTCCTCCTCAACATTCTGAACGGAAACAGGTTAAGAATGATGAATCTTTTTCTGAAGTTCATCTTGGTGAAGCTGAGACTCCAACTGCAAAAAATAAATCTTTTCTTGTGCATCTTGCAAGCAAGTTTGAATATCTGAAAGAGGCCTTGTTGATGTTTACCATTTCATCAGAACTGGAATGTATTAGAGTATTAAAAAAAGTCCAATATTTCATAAAATTTAGCCATAACAATGTGCAATAGTTCTTAAGACAAATAACTGAATTCTCCAATTTCCAAAACAATCACCGCCTTCTATATGACAACCATCAAACCAAGCCAATGTGCATACAATATCAACAATCAAGATTATTTATACTTAGTCTTCATACATATCACTTAGCATGTATATGAACCAAATCATATGGCCAACTGATTTTCTTTTCAAGCTAATGCTTTGCTGAATTTAATGCCCAACAATTAGTTCTTGTTAATCCTTCAACATGAAAACTTAGGGCTCCTGTACCAAGGAAAATGGCCCTTTACAATCCTTTAGAAAGACTAAATAAACAACTTCTTAGCTCCTTTTAGGCTCACAATATTCTCAACAAAAAACTTCACTTTTCCACTATGTAGACAATCCATCTATCCATTTACCATCTCCTCTCTCTCTTCTTCTTCTGCTGCATTTTTTTTTTAAATTAAGGAAAAAAAAAATTGGGGGAAAAAAATCAGAGGTGTTATCTGAGGGAGGGTTTATTTGCGGAGGTATTTATTGGGGGAGGGAACTACTGGGGAAGGTAATTACTGGGGGAGGTGAAACTGGGGAAGTTGACTACTGGGGAAGGTAATTACTGTAAAAAAAATTAAAAAATGAAAGGCCGAAATTAAAAAACAGGGAACGCACTTGCCAGAATTGAGAATCTAAATTATAAGATTCTTATTCATTCATTTTTTTTGAGGGGGGAAACTGTCTAAAAATTATAAAAAAAACAGAGGGCATGAAGGCCATGAGGGGCGTTGTGTGTAAGCCGAGGGTCGAGGGGAGCATGAGGGGCGCAGGTGATTGTTGGGGAGAGGGGGCCGAGGGAGGGGTGCAGGGAGGGTTGGAGGGGAGATGAGGTGTGCGAGGGGTAGGTAAAGGGAAGGGAGGGCAGGGATCGTGGGAAGGCCAAGGTGGAGTGGGGGCTGAGCGGGGATGGGAGTGGGTAGCGAGGGGGAAGGTGGAGTGGTAGAGCCTCGAGGTGGGAAGGGTGTGGAAGCGTGAGGGGAGGGTGACGGGTGAGTGGGGCGGTTGGGGTGAGTGGAGCGTTGGTTGCGGGTGTGTGGGGAGTTGTTGCTTCCGTGAGGGAAGTGAGGGGGAGGGGTAAGGGTGCTGTGCGAAGAGGAGAGGGGGGTGCGGGCTGAGCGAGCAGGGAAGGGGTGAGTTTGCATGTGGGGAGCCTGGGTTGGGTAGAGGGGTAAGGGCCGAAGGCCGAGGGCTGGGTGAAAGAATAACCAGTAATAATTTTTATTTTTATTTTATTTTATTTTTTTTAATAAGAAGGAAGGAGTAGGTGTGAGATGATGTGCATAAACAACAAATTTGCAAAACAGTCTGCATAAATTTGTAGAAATTGCAAAAATTTCACATTAATAGAAATTTGCAGTAAAATTGTAGAGTTTGCAGTAAAACTCAGAATTTTCCAGAATTACATAATGGCAGGAGAAGTGAAACAAAATTCCAGGAGCAATAAAAAACTGAATGCAACAGGGAGCAGTGAGAAAACCTACAGACTTCTGAATGAACCCAATAGCATAATTTCTGAATGCTGCAAAAGATTTATGAATGTTGCAGAAAAAATATGAATGCTGTAAAAATTGATTCCTGAATTCTGCAGAAAATTTTTGAATGTTGCAAAAATGCACGGGATTTTTGCAAGTTTACACAAGCCAAAAAAACAAATGGCTCACATAATATTGAGCTGGTTATGAATGTATCATCTCTAATACCATGTTAAACACACACATGGTGTATGAGGAAAGATAAACACACACAAAGGAAGATATGCATTCGTTACTTCTCTATTACACATAGATGTACATTTATATTACATTAATGTGACTCTTGGATTCGTCTTCCAAGGTCACTTGGACACCTTTGTGACTCTTCGCCTTCCACACCTACCCATAGAGGATTAGGTGTTCAACAAGGTGAGATTTAGGTACATTTTGCATGATCATGTGTCATTTAAAACAATCATATCTATTGTTTCACATATTTAAGTCCTTGAATATGTGTAACAATGATTGAAGTACATTTTCATTTAGTTGATACATTTTGCATACATAATGACATGTTGTTATAATGTTAACTTAGATTAAATATTGTGTTTTTAAAGCTCAAGTTGTTTTGTCAAATTTTTTATTTTAAACAAATATAGATTGAAATTTCAAATTATAAAACACATGTGGTACATGTTATGCATTTGAACATCTGTGAATGTTATACAATTAGGTGTAAATGTCTATTAAAGGTGAAATTTAGGTACATTTTTCATGATCATGTGTCATTTAAAACAATCACATCTATGGTTTTACATATTGAAGTTCATGAATATATAACAATGATTGAAGTACATAAATGCATTTAGCTACATTACATTTTGAATATATGATAACTTCATATAATGTTAACTTAGATTCAATCTTATATTAAATGTTTTGTTTTTAAAGCTTAAGTTGTTTTGTCATTTTTTATTTAAAATGAATCTAGATTGAAATTGCAATTACAAAACACATGTGGTACATGTTAAATACATTTGAACATCTATGAATGTTATATAATTAGGTGTAAATGTCTATTAAAGGTGATATTTCTAGGCACATTTTTCATGATCATGTGTCATTTAAAACAATCATATCTATGGTTTTACATATTTAAGTTCATGAATATATAACAATGATTGGAGTACATTATGGATTTATTTACATTACATTTTCAATATATGATGACTTCTTGTTATAATGTTAACCTATATTCAATCTTAGATTAAATGTTTTGTTTTTAAAGCTCAAGTTGTTTTGTCATTAGTTATTTAAAATGAATCTAGATTGAAATTGCAATTACAAAACACATGTGGTACATGTTAAATGCATTTGAACATGTATTAATGTTGTATAATTAGGACATACATCTATTAAAAGTGATATTTATGTGTACATTTTGCACATGATCATTTTTCATTTAAAACAATTATAGATGGTTAAATACATATTTAAGTTCATGAATATGTAACCATGATTGAAGTACATAAATTCATTTATTTACATTACATTTTGAATACATGATGACTTGTTGTTATAATGTTAACTTAGATTCAATCTTAGGTTAAATGTTTTGTTTTTAATGCTCAAGTTGTTTTGTCATTTTTTATTTAAAATGAATATAGATTGGAATTGAAAATTACAAAACACATGTGGTACATGTTAAATACATTTGAACGTGTATGAATGTTATATAATTAGGACATACATCTATTAAATTGATATTTATGTACATTTTGCACATGATCATGTGTCATTTAAAACAATCATATATGGTTTTACATATTACTTGGGTTAGATACATATATATTTAACTTCATGAATATGTAGCAATGAAAGAAAATTTTCATTTAATTCATACATTTCGCATTTGAAATGTTTCTTATAATGTTTTAATATACAATACATATAGATGTACATCTAAAAAGAATCATAAATTCTAGGCGTACATAGATGTCTCAAACAATCATAAAAATTTAACATTTCATTAAAATATATCCAGTACATAACATTTTTCATTAATGTACATAGAAAGGCTACTATGGATGTCAGTTGATAGTAAAATGAAAATTACAAAACAGTACCACATATTTTTCATTCAAGAATGAATATTATAATTTTCTTTATATGTCTAAAACAAAATCATAACTTGAAGTTTGTGTTATATCAAATATGCTAGATACATACATTTTTCAATAATGACATAAAATTAACTAGCTCATACCAGAGAATGTATGAAATCATTTAAGACTAGAGAATCTACATGTATGTGTACATGTGTATAAATTACTTGTTGTGTGCATGTGCCAAAAAAAATTTACATGTGAAAAAAGTTGTAGATAACATAAAATATACATATTATAATAATGTAAAAATTAAGAATGCACAAAAAAGGCTAACCATTTCTAGTTGAGTTTTGTAAGTTTTAAAGGATGAATCCATGAAGAGGAAATTGTTGGATAGTTCAATCAAAAAAATTATAATGGAATTCCATCTTCAATGATCCATTCATAATCAAATTTTGACATTTTCCATTTCTTAATTTTTAATTTTTTCTTTTATTGAACTTCTATCAACTTTATGTGTGCTGCACACACCAAGTGACTATATTGACAACTTATGACATTAGGTTCATACTCTTGAAAGTAAACAAAATCCTGACTTTGATGAGTTTGTTGAAAAAGATAAACTTTCAGTATAATAGACCCTCTGTCATATATAAACTCGTTATCATCATAGTTTTCCAATAATTTCATCTTTCATTCAGTGAAACACATCAAATAATACTTCGCATTTTCTACATTGTTAGTAGGTGCAGCTACAAAATAAATATATCTTGCACAATAAGACAAACTTACATAATTTAGATCATAATTATCATGAAAATTTAATTTTAAAATTAACATGTGTACTTGATTTGTTATATATTTCTAGATCTCTATGATTTGAAAGCAATTGAAATGTTACCTTCTCTAACAAGATCAAAAACTCGATCACTTTGAGATGATACTATAGTCTTCTCTGATTTCATTTCTTCAAAGTTTGCAACAAACATTTTCCCCTTTGTATTTAGTTTTATATGTTTTCAATATTTTACACATTTTTTTTTCAAAAACATCATTGGATTATGTGTTGTCTATGTAAACATGAAAAAAAAAAAAAAAAATTTCTTTTATCAAATGTAAAAATATTTTGGGAATCATTTGTTTTAATTGAATGGAATTTTTGAGTCCCTTTTATTGTTTCAATGCCATTTCCAATCGATCTATCTACATATTGGACTACAATCTGCCAAAAAAAACTATATGGAAATTTCAAACAATTATATAAATATGTTATAAAATAAAATGAAAGATAATCATTGTGATAAATAATGTTTAAAATTAGAAAATTAATAAAAATTAAATCATGTATATTAAAGTTCTACATATATATGTTGGGTATCGAATTCGTGTACTTTCCTTTCCCATTTTACTCTATCTTTCTATCTCTTTGTGCCATTATTATTATTAAATGCATGAGGTAAAACCATTTTCCTTATATTTCATGGGATATTTGAATAATGAAGTATTTGTCATGGAGGTTTTACCTTTTTACATATTGACTTCGATATTTCTATAGATTTGGCTAAAAAAGGAGCGTTGCAGCCGTAAGTTGAGGAATAGCCTATCATCTCTAGAATTTTCCTCATTTTTTATTACAACGTAACATACTTGTTTGTATCAACTCCATTTCAGGCCTTTTCACGGTTCCCTTCTAGGCAACTAGGTTGTCGTTGTAACAAAATGTATTTTTATAACTATGGAGTTGCTGAGAGGAATCAGGGGTTTCAGAAAAATTGTATAAAGAGGCATGCGGGCTATGAATCGGGGTTAAGCCCTTTGACATACAGATCTTTTAATGAATCTCTTTTATCATTAATCAAATACGCAACAACTTTCTATTTCTTCTGTAATTCATGAGTTTACCACAGCCCTGATCAGAGAGTTGGGCCCACTCTTTTGATCAGGTGATGTGTTTTCCTTTTTCTTGTATTGTTTCCATTTTAGTGTGATTTATTTACTGCTGTTACAGTTTACGTTAATTGCTATGAATGCCTTTAATTTATGCATTTTATTTAATTGTTGTTATAGCGGTCTGTGTGTTATGGATTTAAACCTGTGATCTAAAGAAGATCATGTGCTTGTATATACATATAATTTTTTGTTAGTCTTTAAATAAATAACACCCTCGGGTTGATAATTTATGTGGAGAAAGGGTTGAATTTTGTTCCTATTCGGACACCAACATTTTGGCGTCATTTCCGGGGAAGGCTAATAGGTGCAAGAACGGGATCTGCAACAGATGTAAGGGTCGATCTCTCGTCTTGAGGAGGGAGTTTATTTCCCCTCTTCATGTCCTAAGCATAAGTGCTTTGTGTTTTTCTTTCTTTCTTTTTATTTTTTTTCTATAAAATTGATCTCTCGTCCTGGGGAAGGCATTTATCACCCTACTCCAAGTCCTGGGAATAGCATTTTGTTTTTTTTTTCTCATTAAAAATTAATCCCTCATCTTGGGGAAGGTATTTTGTAACCCTACCCTAAGTTCTGGGCGTAGTTTCCAGTTTTTTGCCTTTATTTCTTGTTTCTTTGGGCCAACTTCTCGTCCTGAGGAGGGTATGTGATTACTCTACTTCAGGTCTTGAACTTCAATTTTTATTTTTCTTTTTATTGTCTGTATGAATCTCTTCTCTCGTCCCAGGGGGAAGCTATTTGTCCTACTTTGGGTCCTGAGCGATTGCTGATTTTTTATTTTTTTTTGATAAACCCTCTTCACAATTTGTATGAACAAGGATTTGAATAAGAGGGGTAGAGGAAGACCCCAAAAGAAATGGAAGGATATGGGAAGGAAGGCATACATTTAGGAAATTATTGAAAAATCTAGATCTGAGGCATCATCCCATGTTGCTGTTAGGGTTAGAGTTCAGACGAAGTCCGAAGGGCAGTCTATAGAGCAACCAGTGCCATCCACAATACCAGAAGGTGTTCTTTATATGGCAGAAGATTTAACAAACAAGGTATCAGTGGAGGAGATATCCTTATCAACAACAGAAGGGGAAGGAGTGGCAAGTAGGGGATCAGAAGAACTGAGCAATTCTAACTGGGAAGAAGAACCTCTAAAAGGGTTTTCATCCCCAAGAGACCAAGGTAGCACTGTAAAAATTCCTGTTGCTAAAACAAACGATTCTGACTTCGTAAAGGAATTTTTGAAAGATTTTGAGTCACCAAGGGACAAGGGGAGCATGGTGCAACCTTCTACGGTTGAATCACTCCAGATATCAGCTGCGGAACCAATCGAAATTCCAAGTGAGTATTGGAGGGTATTTATGGCACCTGTAAGTTCCTCTATTGATTTTCCCATTGGAAATGTTACAGGTGATGCATCAATGAGACCCATCCCTTTAACAGCCTTGCCTAGTTTTCATGGGCTCTCTTCTGAAGACCCTGATACGTTCCTTTTTGAGTTTGATATTGTTTGCCATGGATATGAATATATTGCTAATGCCCATAAATTGAAGATATTGCCTGCTACCATAAAGGGGACAACCTTGAGATGGTTCATGGGTCTAGGAGGGTGTATGATTACCTCATGGGAAGGAATGAAATAAGCTTTCTTGGAGAAGTACCAAGGTTACTGTAAGTCCCATGACATTAAGGAAGAAATATTTAAATTTGCACAAAAAGAGGATGAAAATATGGAGGACTGTGTAGAGTGATTTAAATGCATACTGCAGAGGTCTGTACATAGTGACCTGGACAAGGAAATTTTGAATATCATTCTTCTCTGAGCACTTAGGGAAGACTCTCCGCAACTTCTGAATATAGTGGGAAAAGGCGATATTTCGAAAGAAAACTTTAAAACTATTTTTGATTACTGTATCAAGTGTTCACGGGGAACTACAAGAAGTGGACAGGGGATTCGGTCATCAAAGAATTCCGGTGGAGGGGTCACAAAAGGAGATATTGGAAATATATTGGACAATATAAGGACAGATATTTTGAGCACACTATCAACCCAGATGGACACTCTACAGGTAAAACAGAAGTAGATGGAGTTGGAAAAAACCATGGCCATATTCTGCCCTCAGTGCAGAAAGAAACACCCTTTGAAGGAATGCCCGCTGAACATGGTGGAAGCCTACGCGATCTGTGAACAGACTCACGAAACCAGTTCATGTCCTTCCTTTCCTGGGCTGAAAGTAGTTTTCCAAGGTGAAAGTGAAGAAAGCATGGTGGACCAGCTATACTTCATGGAGCAGAAGAAGCCATGGCAACCTCGACCACCAGCTATGAATCTAGGTATGTTTCCAGACCCATCTCCATACTTTAACAATTTCAATATCGGTCCCCAATCTGCACCATTTTCAGCTATGTGGTCTCAATATCAGTGTCCCCTTTGGCAACAATGGGTTCCCTAGGCCAGTCTAAATACTTCATGGAACTAGACCTGGTGTGGACCCTCTCCTACTAGACAGTTTCCTTAGCCTATTCCTCCACAACAACTTCATTTGCCTTCCAATATACCCCTAGGAAACCTAGCCATTAGACCTTAGCATCCTATCCAACCCAACCCAAATCTGAATAATAAAGGGGTCTAGCCAACAGACACTCTGAACCTTCCATCCTACAACATTTCTATGCAGGGTTCAATGAGATAAATCTACGATCTCGCTGGGTAGTAAATGCACCTATTTCACCCATCATTATAGAAAAATTTGATGGTGAAGATACAAAACCAGAACAAAGAATAGTGAGGGAGAATTCAGATAAAAATGTAATAAATTAGAAACCTCCCCAAGTTGTCACTAATCAAGGTCATTTAACTTCTCCTCCCTACCTTGAAAGATTGACCTTGAGTAAGTCAAACCCTCAAACAGAATTTGACTTCCTAGGGGAATTGCAGAATCTCTTTGTTAAAATACCATTGTTACAAGCTATGAGGGATGTACCTATATACAAGAAAACTCTAAAAGAGTATTGCTCAAAGAAACTAGGGAGGAAACCGAAGGATCCATTAACCATTCATGTAGTGGGAAGACTATCTGATATCATGTTAGGAAAAATCGTGTCAGTAAAATACGAAGACCTTGGGAACCCGATTCTAACTATACAGATTAATGGGGTTGAAATCCCAAAAATACTGGTAGATTTTGGAGCGACCATTAACATTATTATTGCCGAAACAATGAACAAATTAGGAATTGGAAACATTAAATCAACCCCTACTATCCTGGAACTTGCAGACAGATCCACAATTAAACCAGTGGGGAAATTAGAGTATGTGATAATTTCAATAGACTCATGGCATTACCCGGTGGACCTCCTCATATTGCAGACGTGATATTTAGTAGTTGGTCACCCATTGATCCTAGGAAGACCCTGGCTTGCAACTGCAGATGCCTACATAGGGTACTGATCTGGGTGCATGATTATATGGAATGGGACAATTAAAAATAATCTCAAGCTTTATCCTCTTGCAGAAGCGAGCCCATCTGAAAAATCATTACCCAGTCAGAAACCTCTACCTGTAGAAGATCCTGAACCTAAAAATGAAGATGTTAGACTTGTCCTCACTATTGGGTAGGCCCTTCAATTTAAAACATAAACTGAAGATTATGCCATTAATGCTTTCATTAATGATTCCAGTTCTGTTTTCGATTCAACTCGACATATTCTAGAATCTTCTATGAGCTATGAGACACAGGAAAACATTGAAAAAGAAGATTACATTGAGGAAATTATTGTAACCTTATCCCACGATAGTACTCCAATCGAGATTGAACCAGGGGAAACACCTAATATCAATCCAAACCTGTCTAAATCCCAGACAAAGCAGCTTTTAAAATTCCTTCAAGATCATCAGGAAGCTTTTTCCTGGGATTATGCCGACATCAAAGGTATCCCTGCCAACCTATTCACTCATCATATTTATATTAAGGAAGAATGCCGCCCTATAAGACATCCTCAACGGAGGATGAATCTTGCTGTCAAAAACATTGTCAAAGAAGAATTAAAAAAATTGTTGGAAGTAGGATTCATTTACCCCATCTCAGATAGCCAATGGATATCCCCGCTAGTTATTTTTCCAAAAAAGAGTGGTAAATGGAGGATGTCCCTAGATTACAGGGAATTAAATAAGGCAACACAAAAAGACCATTTTCCTTTTCCATTCATTGACCAAGTCTTGGACACCTTGGCTGGGAAGAAGTTCTTTTCCTTCCTAGATGGATTCAGCGGATATAACTAGATCCAGATAGCCCCAGAAGACCAGGATAAGAAAACTTTCACATGCCCTTGGGGAACCTTTGCATACAGGGTCCTTCCATTTAGCCTGTGTAATGCTCCTGCTGCCTTCTAGAGGGAAATCTTGGGAATATTTTCGGATTTGGTTGATAATAGCATTGAAATATATATGGATTATTTTACCCCATATGGAAACTCATTTGAGGAAGGATTGGAAAATTTAGAGAAGTTACTCAAAATATGTAAACAGACCCATGTATCTCTGAGTACAGTCAAATTCCATATGATGAGGGAAGAAGGAGTAGTATTGGGGCATTTTCTTTCAGCTTTTGGAATTCAAGTCGATCCAACTAAAGTAGAGGTAATATTACACTTCCCGGTACCGAAAACTCCCACACAGGTACAAAACTTTATTGGTTGTGTTGGTTATTATAGATGTTTCATAGAAAATTTTGCTAAAATATCACATCCACTGTTTCAATTACTAACAAAAGATGCAGAATTCTTGTGGACTCAAGACTGTGAGACAACTTTCATGGAAATAAAGGGGCTGGTGTGCATGGCTCCAATCCTTTGAGGACCTAATTGGGCATTACCATTTCACATACATACCGATGCTTCTCAGATAGCATTAGGGGTTTTTTTAGGACAACAGATAGACAAAACACTGTATGCAATATACTATGTCAGCAAGAATTTAATTCCTACTGAACTAAACTATACGGTGACAGAAAAATAATTCCTAGCCGTCATTTATGTTGTCAACAAGTTCTGGAATTACATCACCGGGTACTCTACTATTGTCCATATTGATCACGTAGCAATTAGGTATTTAATGAATAAACCTATTAATCCTGGCCGTATTACAAGATGGTTGTTATTGCTTCAAGAATTTGATAATACAATAGTAGACGAGCTAGGAAATGATAATGTATTGGATGATTCCTTATCTAGAATGGATAATGATGACAAGAGCACACCCATAGAAGATAGCTTTCCTGACGAACATATTTTTGCAGTTTCTACTAAACCTCCATGGTATGTAGATATTTCTAACTATCTTGCTACAGGGAAAGTGCCTCCTCACTTTCATACAGGTAAAAACGATAAATTACCCATCATAGTGCCCGATATTCTTAGATGGCAGGGTACCTTTTTCACACAGGAGCAGATAAGCAGATCTGGCGCTGTGTGTCTGAGAATGATATTTATGACGTATTGAAAGCTGCCCATGATGACCCTTGTGGACAGAATTTTGTGGAAAAAAGAACATGCCATAAGGTGCTACAAATGGGATACTACTGGCCTTCCATTTTTCGTGATGCTCAAAATTATGTTAGGAGGTGTGATAGTTGCCAACGTATGGGGCAGCCCAGTCGAGCTGATGAAATTCCTTTGCAGGCATAGGTAGTTCTCGATCCTTTTGAGAAATGGGCTATTGACTTCGTTGGACCCTTTAACCCACCCTCCCAGCAAAAATTCCACATCTTGGTTTGTACTGATTACGTAAATAAGTGGGTGGAAGCCAAAGCTGTTGCGAAAGCAACAGAGCAGGTGGTCTCATATTTTCTATTTGAAGAATTTTTTTCTCGTTACGGTACTCCAAGAGGGATTTTTTTAGCTGGAGGAGCACAATTTACATCACACAAGATAGCAAAGCTCATGCAGAAATATGGGGTCGAGCACAAATTGACATCTCCATACAACCCCCAAGCGAATGGAAAAGTGGAAAGCACGAATAAGACAATGGAAAATTTTTTGACAAAAAATATGGCATACCATCGTCGGGATTTGGCACAGAAGCTCTCGGAAGCTCTCTGGGCATACATAACAACATGGTGGAATACAACCAGATTTTCACCGTTCGAGTTGGTTTATGGGAAATCCTCATTGTTTCCAATAAAATTTCAAAATTAGTATGCTCAGAATAGCTCTGGAATTTGGTTTAGATCTATAAGATGCCTAGAAACACTAACTGGCTTAGCTCAATGAACTTGATGAAATCCTTTCAATGGTTGTCCAGCGAACTACTGCTATCCAGCAGCAGAGAACGAAATGGCACGATAAGTTTATTAAAAATAAGGTGTTTCAAAGTGGAGATTGGGCACTACTTTATGACTCCCGTTTTAAGGATTTTAAGGGAAAGCTTTGCACTCATTGGATGGGACCTTATTATGTGGACGTTGTATTTGATAATTGAAAAGTCAGGCTAGTCACAATTGACGATACACGTGCTTCATTTATAGTCAATGGACATCGCCTGAGATTATACCACAACCCGGCCTCTAAGGATGCTTTTATTAAACATCTCTATGAGAAATATGGTTTAAAGGTCATCAACACATAGAATCCTTCCTCTGCACCCTTGTAAAAAAAAAATGAAAAAAATAATAATAAAAAGAATAAAAGAATAAAATATTATATTGTTTATCTTATTGTCTTTTTGCAGGAGTTACTACTAAGGAGTGAAAATCAAAAATTGTTTTTTCAAAGTATCGGTTGCTGCTACACATGGTGATTTTACTCAGTCGCTGCTACTCATGATGTCGTTATTTCAGTTGCTGCTACTCATGGTGCTATTACTCGATTGCTGCTACTCATGGTGCTATTACTCGATTGCTGCTACTCATGGTGCTGTTACTCAGTTGTTGCTACTCAACGTGTTGTTACTCAATTGTTGTTGCTCATGGTGTTGTTACTTGGTTGCTGCTACTCATGATGCTGTTACACCAAATGATGCTACTCGATGTTGTTACTCCTTGGTTGATGCTACTACACTGGATGTTGTTACTTTCACTGTTGTTACTCCAGATGTTGTTACACCGAATGATGTTACTCGCATTGTTGTTACTCCAGATGCTGCTACTCGCACTGTTGTTACTCCAGATGTTGTTACACTGGATACTATTACTCTGATGCTTCTACTCGATGCTGTTACACTGCATTTCTGTTACACCGGATGTTGTTACTCCAATGTTGTCACTCTAATGTTGTTACACTATATGCTATTACTCTAATGTTGTTACTCCGATGTTGTTACTCTGATTTTGTTACACCATATGCTATTAATCTGATGTTGTTACTTCAATGTTGTTACATTGGATGTTGTTACTCGTACTGTTGTTACTCCATCCACATCATTACTGCACCGCCATCCTACCAACCGTCACTTTGTCCAGGTAGGCTGTCAGGTACGCCCCCATGTAACTTTTACCGATTTAATTAAATATCCCATGTGAATATTTTAATGCCACGAATGGAACAAATTTAAGTTTGGGGGGGGGGGGGTTGTCATCATAGTCAAGGACGGCGTAATGATTGCCTCATAAATCAGTATGACAATCCATTCATGGTACACCTTATGACTCCCATCAACATGTGGTATCATCATTTAATGTGTATTGGGATTCGTAAGATGTCTTGTCCACCTTATACAAAAAAATTATTATTTTTATTCACCACACTTACCATATTATTTTCTGATTTTTCATGGTTTTCGAGAATTACCTTCCGTATTTACCGTTACCACCTTCCATTTTCACTATGCTATTTTTCTGAATTTGGTATCCACCACCTCGCGCAATGGTCTGCTGTTACAGATAGTGCTTCTACAAGTCTCCATAGTATGGGTGGGCTGGTTGTGTGGCATGAGCTTGAAAACACAGCTTCAGTTCGCAACAATCCAGAGGTATGGAAAATATTTCTTGATGCAGGGTGGGATACCTACTTTGACAGATTGCAGGGGTTTGATTGAGGAATCACAATGGAATTCACACTCAATTTAGAGGAGAATTATTCGCGGGTTAGAGGTATGGAAGTTGTTGTCACAGAAGAGGTAATTGCAGATGTTAGCGGGCTGAGATAGCAGGGGAAGCAATGGTTTTCTCAGAAAGTTTCTCTCCAGAAATTTCCTCAATTGTTATTGCAGGAAGGAGAAAGTGTCGTTCAAATGGGTAGAGGATACGAGTGCAGAACTGTGCCTTATCCCTGGAATGAAGTTGTAGGCTTCATAATAAAATACATTACCTATGAGGGCCGGGCCTCAATTATGTTCAAGTATCACTTTGAAATTCTAACGCACCTCCGATATCCACAGGATCAGGTGCATGCCTTAAACATGCCCTTTTACCTATTGAAATAGTTGCAGCATATGGCATAGTATTCTCAGTGCTCTCGCTGGATGCTGACAGTGCTTTCTAACCATGGATTGGTGCGAGTATTGGTCGTGCATGCAATAGGCAGGCTTCGGGTCTCCTGGGTGGAACTCTGCGGGTCCTTAGAAGAAGAGGTAGTAGCCATTATTGCTGCTAGAGAAGAGGGACCAACTTCTCTAGCTGGTCTAGTAGAAGAAGAATATTCATAAGGAATTTATCAAGAGGAACCCGAGGAAATGGAAATGGAAGTTGATCAGGAGGAACCCGAGGAAGAAGAGATGATGGTTGATCAGGAGGACCCTGAAGAGATGATAATGGAGGAAGTAATTGGTGACACAGATGAGGCTGCCACAGAAGAACCAACCGCACTTGAATAACCCACAGAGGAAGAAATTATGGACATCATGTAGGGAGTTGATACAGTTATACAGTCGTCGAATTTTTTCAATGAAGAACAAAGGAGTGATATTGTGGAAAAAGAAATGGCAAGTGATGTTGTTTTGCAAAAAACAACATCACCTGCCTAGAATGATATGGGTGTTGATACAGGTGGGGGTGCTACACAAGAACCACCCCTAATTTAGCTAGAACAGGAGGAGTCGACTTGAGAAATCAACGTTGGACCACAAGAATTGGTACTGACTATGGAAACAGAGGTGATTCATGAGGAATAGGAAGTTAAAGAAGGAATGAACTAGGAGGTCGATATTGTTCCACAAGAACCAGTATAGACTCGTGAAGAAGAAATGACGAGCAATGGGCAAGAGGACAGAAGGGAAATAAGCTGTGGTATTGATGTTGCTCCACAAGAACAAGCATCAAAACCATTTGAGGTAGTAATGCACGAAGTTCCAATTCAAACCAGAAATGAAGGTCATGAGTCTGTTCCCCATTCTCCGTTCTAGTCCCTGATTCCTAGAGGGGCGAGGGGATTCTACTCGCCCAAAAAATTAATGGAAGAAGCAGTTGTTGCCCCAGTGCTTAAATTTTTTGACATAGCCAAGATTGGCCTAGCCACTACCGAACCAGAACACTTAGAGGCTCGTGAAGAAGGCAGAGTTCCTATGGAAACATCAGAACACAGAGTGGTTATTGAAATTGTCGACCAGACGGCAGAAGTTCTAGGAGGAAACATAGAGGAAGAAGCCCCTGGAGATAGAGAGCCCAGCCAGAAGGGCTTGACAAGAGAATCTGTTGAGAATACCAACAACATCCGCCGCCTCCTAAGCCTGTCATAGGCCCAGAAACTGAATTCATTGTTAAACGAGAATGGGTTGAACATTGCGAGAAAAGAAGGTTACCTCTCAAGAAGAAGTATTAGCTTCAGTTTAGTGAAACCATGAGACCAAAAAGGGAGGTTCAGGATTTTAAAAAGAAATTTTCCCGGTTGAAAAGGAAGGTAAAAATATACAAATGGAGGACAATAAAGCTAAAAATTGAGGTCTCCACTGCAGCTACCCAGATTGTCCTGATTGAAGAGTTGTTTGAAGGTCGATAATTTGTATTGGGCACTGAAATTCAGAAGTGGCAGTCTATTGTGAGCAACCATAAGAAGGAAACAACTAGGGTTCGAGAAAAGGCTTCCTCAGTCATCACAGGGTACATGGATTAGTTGTACAAGGTGTGGCTGAAGTTGGCCAAACAGAAGGCCAGAATAGAGGAGTTGGAAGAATAAGTGAAGTTAGTGAAGACAAATAAGGAGAAGATGTTCTACCTGGCACAATAGGTAATGGCCTGCAGACCTCGTGCACATGGCTATGCCTTATTCCTTCACGAACAATTCCTTTTATTTTGTCATGAAAGTATATATAAGGATATTTGGTACGAAATTGAGGACCTCATTCAATTTTTTCGTATTCTACTTAATATCATAGGACAACTCTTAATGTGCGAACTATATATGCATGGGTATTACTTAAGGCATGATCAGTCCTTTAACCCCATTACATTCACGGGGTACATCCATTTAAGAGCTTTTACCTCTTATACCATCAATCAGATTAAATGGAGAAAAGCCTAGGATACATTTGAAGAAAATCAAGCTAGAAGGCCATTAATGATGAGAAGAGAGCATGGTCATTCCTCAAACATTTATAACAAGAACTATACATTTCTACAGATAGAGGGCCATAAAGAACACATGTTGGCAACCCATAAATGGTGTGTTGACCTATTTATCAGCTTGATTATGATGTTTCGCAAGGAAGCACTGGACAATTGTCAGAAAAGGTGGATGTTGTCATCCTCAGCTGTCAGAGAACGAGAAACATTTGGGGCACCCAACTTTTCATAGGCTTTAGAAAGAATGCCATGTTTCGTGGCATGCATTCACACTTGTGGGGCCATATGGATGGGCTTAAGATTTTAATTTACCCTTCTATGGTTGCCAGCTGAGCGATATACTCCTGCATACAACGTTGATCTATACTGGTGGAAGGATGTTCTTTTGACAGAAGGATATAAGCCACCAGGAATAGAAATGGCTGTAGAGTATGACCTCACACAGCTTCATGCCAATCATAGTCAGTCTAATCCAGATCTGAGGAGACGACGAGCTACATGAGGGCATGCAGATAGATCAGTTGGGGGGAGATGTACGGGATACGTATACTTTCATTTCCAATTTTACTCTATCTTCCTATCTCTTTGTGCCATTATTATTCTTAAATGCATGAGGTAAAACCCTTTTCCCGATATTTCATGGGATATTTGATTAATGAAGTATTTTTCATGGAGGTTTTACCTTTTTACATATTGACTCTGATATTTCTACAGACTTGGCTAAAACAGGAGCGCTGTAGCCATAATTTGAGGAACAACCTATCATCTCCAGTGTTTTCCACATTTGTTGATACATCATAAAAGACTTATTTGTATCAGCGCCATTTTAGGCCTTTTCACAATTCCCTTCTGGGAAACTAGGTTGTCATTGTAACAAAATGTATTTTTGTAACTATGGAGTTTTTGAGAGGAATCGAGGGTTTCAGAGCAATTGTATAGAGAGGCCCATGGGCTATGAATCAGGGTTAAGCCCTTTGACATATAGACCTTGTAATGAATATTTTTTATCATTAATCGAGTGCAAAACAACTTGTTGTTTCTTCTATAATTCGTGTGTTTACTGCAGCCCTGATCATAGAGTTGGGCCCACTCTTCTAATGAAGTGTTGTGTTTTCCTTTTTCTTGTATTGTTTGCATTTCAGTGTGATTTATTTACTACTGTTACAATTTACGTTTATTGCCGTGAATGCCTTTAATTTCTGCAGTTTATTTAGTTGTTGTTATAGTGGTATGTGTGTTATAGATTTAAACCTATGATATACAATAGATCATGTTCTTGTATCTACATATACTTTGCTATTAGTCTTGAAATAACTAACGCGCTCGAGTTGATAATTTATGTGGAGAAAGGGTTGAATTATGTTCATATCGGGACACCAACAATATATATATATATATATGAAATTTAATTTGTGTATATATGTACATGAACCTTTGTACTTACCTTGCTCGGTTAGTCTCATGGCTTAATGCAACGATGCACCATTGAAATTTTTTTTCACCTGAGACAATTTGGTGTGTATATATATATATGAAATTTAATTTGTGTATATATGTACATGAACCTTTGTACTTACCTTATGAACCTTTGTACTTCCCTTGCTTGACTTCCCTTGCTCGGTTAGTCTCATAGCTTAATACAACCAGTCTGACAATGAAAATATTTTTCACTTGAGGCAATTCGGTGTGTATATATATATATATATATATATGAAATTTAATTTGTGTATATATGTACATGAACCTTTGTACTTACCTTGCTCGGTTAGTCTCATGGCTTAATGCAACGATGCACCATTGAAATTTTTTTTCACCTGAGACAATTTGGTGTGTAGAGTGGTCCATTTGATATCATTGAAGTGCTCATTTTATACATGCTCCTGCACTATCATGTTCTCCTTTTCCATGACTAGTCTCAAAGAAATTCCAACAATGTTTAATGTGGGTTTTCATATGAAGACCACACAACCAAAAGAATGATCGTGAAGATTTGATTTGACCTTAGTGAAGATTTTAGTTGACACATTATTTTCGCACATTTTGCCATAAGCATGGAGACTTGGTCAGAATGATAGTATTAACTCTGTATTTCTTTTTATGTAACAAATGTGCAATTCTCTGCAAAATCAACTATTGAAAAAATGGTCCCTGGTGGAAAAAATTCACTAGATTTGTTGAATTTCAAGTCCTTCCATCAAGATTTATAGGAATGCTTGGTGTATTTATAAAATTTTTCCTCAAAATTTCTCAAAAACTCTATCAAAAAAATTTATTCTTCTTGTAAATCAATTCATTCGGCACTTGTAATACTACTTGAACCAGTCCATGTATGAATATATTCATATCTTTTCCATTTCACTTTTATGTTGGACAATGATTGATCATTTATATCAATAAGATATTTGTTATGAAATAAAGTCAAATTTCCACAATGATCACATTTTTTACCACCAACACATTTCTTTTGGTAAAATAATTCATGAATTTCTTTTGCACATAGAATTTGAGATATGAAATCATGGATAGTGGAAGGAGAAGGTGAATTTTTCCAAAATTTTCTACTAAAATTAAGGTATGTGTCATAATATAACTGAAATTCCACATGATAATGACAACAAAAAGTGTCACGTACAGTTATAGGTTTAACTTACCATGGTTTTTGTTGCACGAAAGAAATGATTGAGACATTAATTTCACGATTCTATTCTATGAACTTGTTGAAAAATTGTATCTAAGTGGTGTCCAAGATACATTTCTCTTGTTCTTCATACTAGTTTCATGCTATTCTTCGTCGCATCACATCCCTTGATTTTGGTGAAACAAGTGAATTTTTCATCCAATGTCCATATATTCTTTTTTTAGCATCTTCTCCAAGTCTATGTTTGTATGGTTGCCTACAAATAAATGTCCAACAAGCAAGTTCATCATTCACATCTATTTGTAGTCGAAATTTTCGATGTTCGTGCAAATTTTTTTGTGAGGTCCCTAATGCT
The DNA here is from genome assembly GCA_034641835.2 of Pinus albicaulis. Lineage (NCBI taxonomy): Eukaryota > Viridiplantae > Streptophyta > Pinopsida > Pinales > Pinaceae > Pinus > Pinus albicaulis. The sequence continues at coordinate 913,204,576 of CM076569.1, forward strand.
TTTGCCATAGATTTATCAAATGATTCTATTTAGTACTTGATGAAACCACTACCATTTGTATTGATCTACGTGCATCTAAGTCACTTTTCTTTCTAGATCTTCCAATTGGATTTAGAGCACTATTTATATTTTGTATCACATTTTCCTTCATTTTTATCTTTTATTTATTTATTTTTGAATACCTAATAAGGTCGTTGCTTCCTTTAATTTCTTTGATGTTAAGATAAATCTCAAAATTTGGGCTTGAGCTGCCACATTTTCATATTTGAAGAACATATCAATAATACACTTCACACGATATCGTATAAAATGGTCAGTTTTTTTATATCCATATGTGTCATTGTTAGCATTTTCTAACATTTCATCGTCGATATTGATTTCATCTGTACATATTAGAATTAAATGTACAAAATCAGTTTACATATTAAATAAATAATTAAATTAATAAATATGTATAATTTCGATAATACACATTCAACATATATATACATACCTGGTGATTCAATTTCTTCACTTGAATTTCTTCCAAAATTTTAAACATCTTCAATCATTGGTTTAATATATCTTTCACTTTTTCTTTAAAATTTTTTCTATCTAATCATTAATGTTATGAGGAATATCTCTCTATGTTTACATTGCAAATTATTTTTCAAATTAGTTCATCAAATAGAAATTAAGTTTCACAATACACTAAAATTTTAAATATCATTTATAATATTTACATTTACATACATGCTTCAACTTCTAGTTGAGGTTGATTTTCCCTTTCAATATTTGATTGTTCTTCTCTCTTTTTTTTACGATATTCTCTCCCATGTTCTATATGAGCCTTATGGTCTCTTCTTCAATAATATTTTCTCTTGCAATTTCTTTGATTTCCCATGATAATTTAGTATGAAGCTCAAAAAATTTTGTTCAAAATCCTGCAAAAAAAACTCACAATAAAAATTTAGACAAAAGCTCAATTCAAAAAATCATCACAAAACATTTCATTTAAAAAAAAATCACTTTAAAATTTGTGCACAAAATACATACTTCAACCCAAAACACTTTAAAAATTCAGCCAAAAAAATGTCTGTTAAAAATTAAGCTCAAAATATTTCCTTCTATGTCCTGCAAAAAAATTCACTTTAAAGATTTAGACAAAAACTCACATTAAAAAATCATTATAAAAGATTTACTTCAACCCAAAATAGTTACTCTAAAAAAATTTCACTTTTAAAAATACCTCCAAAAAATGTCCTTCGAAAATTAAGACCAAAAAAACTTTTAAAATTCAACCCAAAAAATTTCCTTTCGAAATTCAGCCCAAAAAAATTCCTTTGCAAATTGAGCCTAAATGAAGAAAAAAAAAGTTTTGTTTCTATGAAAATTCCTTAGGTGTAGATATTTTTTATGAATATCCTTAGATATACAGTCTCTTTTCGAAGAGTATCATATGGGTTAACAACGATGATCAGTAAGTGGAAAAAGGAAAAGTATGCCCTAGAAGTGCACTGACTATGGTTTTTCTTGTATACATTTAAGAGACGAATGTTTAAATGGTGACATGCAGCATCCCTTACATTTCGCTCTACTAAACCAGTCCATGATCAAGATATCGTGGGATATTTGGCATAAATTTATGTTGAAGAATCCAAATTTGGTGTAGCTTGTGGAATTAGAGAGAAGACTTATAGCACTATGAAAAGAATGAAATTCAGATCTTGAAGATCCTAAATCACAAAGATACAATAGTTTCAATATGAAGCTCTTGAAAAGCTAAAAAGGAGTGTATTTTTTAATTTTGGATAACTTTTTCTTGAAAAAACAGTTTGAAGTGATTTAAAGGGAATATTGAAGCGTAGATATCGCTATTTGGTTCTAATATGCCTCCCAATCAAAGTAATACTGCACTCTTTAAGTCACCAGAACGATATACCATGACGCATGAAGAGGAATAAATGCAACATGATATATCTAAATTACGAGACCAAGTGCAAAAAAAATTGATTTCGCAAAGAGTAACCAAAAATAAAATGGAAGCTAAGAAAGATGATTTAAATAATTATATAGAAGCTAATATAGATCGTATAGAACAAAAATGAAAGGAAACATGGAAGATTTGAAGAATTTTATAGAAGAAAAAATGAAATGAAACATTGATGATTTGAAGAATGGTATAGAAGAAAAAATGAAAGGAAACATGGAAGATTTGAAGAATGGCTTAAAAGAAGATATGGATTATTTGAAGGAAGGTTTGACAAAGTTTCTATAAGAAATTATTCCTAAGGAAAAAACATATTAGATGAAACTCATGATAAGAGAAAAACACATGTTAATCATGATTTCATAGACTCTAACTTTGGATTGAAGAGCCACCACATTCCAATTATAGATATGAGGAAATTTGATGGCAAGGATCCAGTAACATGGACACTAAAAATGGAGAAATATTTTGATCTCCATAATTTGCAACACACATAAAAGGTATGCATTGCAGCTTTTCATTTAGAACACGATCAGTTTGTATGGTATCAATGAATTTTTTCTCGTAAACCACTTGTCACTTGGTTAATTTTTACAGAGGAAATGGTAACATATTATGAGGATACAAAGAGAAACACCTTATTTAGCGGATTGATAAATCTACAAAAAAGGGTTCAATGGTAGAGGACATTGAGGACTTCCAAAAATTGAATATTAGGGTAAATGATATTCGAGAGGAGCATAGGATTAATGTATTCATATGGACCTTAAAGGATAACATCCAAGATGAGTTTCACCTTTGGGAACCTAATTTATTGGATAAGGCATTCACAGTGGCAAGAAAAGTTGAAAGAAAAGCTATGGAAATAAGGAATTCTACCACTAACAAGTATATAGATGGAAGTTTTGTTTCTCCTAGCCTTCCACAACCTACAAGGTTGATACCACAATAATTTGAGGGAAAAGGAGAAAAAGAGATATGTTATAGTTGTTATAGAAAACACACTAAAGGTCATAAGTGTGGTGAGAATAAATTATTTTACGTAGATTGTGAAGGGGGGGGATCAAAAGGAATAAAAAATATCAAAAGAAGAGGAAATACAATAGGAACTAACCCTAGAGAAAGAAGAAATTAATGTGAACATATCTTATAATGTATTGGAAAGAATTACCACTCCTCTAACTCTCAATATAGAAGGATGTATCAAGAATAAAAAGTTAATACTGTTGATTAATTCTGGTAGTGCCCATAATTTTATTTATTGTAAGGTACCTAAGGAATTGAATTTCTTCCTATATCCAACACCAGAGTGTCAAGTGATGGTTGAAAATGGAAGAAATATAAATTTCTCTAGAAAGTGTCATAATTTTAAGCTCTCCATGGTAGAATATGTATCGAATAGTCCAATTCTTTCCATTCCAATGAGTGGTGTTGATTTTGTACTAAGAATCCAATGGTTACAATCTTTGGGTACAATAACTTTTAATTTTCAAGAAATTTTCTTGAAATTTTTTGGGGAAGGAAAGGAAGTTTAATTAATGGGTATCACAGAGAAATCGAGAAATAGAATCAAATATAATGGCATGACAAAGCTTCTAAATAAATAACAATGGGGCATAATTGCAATATTATTCTCACTAGATGTTCAAGCATTGAAATCATCTATTCCTGCGGATCTCGAAAAGGTCTTGTACAATCATTCCAAGATTTTTGAGACTGCGAAAGGCTCCCACCTATTAATGATCATGATCATGATATTAATTTGATTCTAGTAAGTATTACTCCAAACATTAGACCTTATAGATATCAATGTGCCCAAAGAGTGAAATTTAACATATGGTTGCAGAAATGCTAGAAGACGATATAATTCAACCTAGTCAAAGTTTTTTATCTTCTCTAGTGGCATTGGTTCATAAGATGTATGGACCATGGCACATGTTTTCATATTATAGGGAGCTCAACAAGCTCAGCGTTAAAGACAAATTTCCCATTCCTAGCATTGACGAATTATTGTATGAATTACATGGATCAATTTACCTCACCAAGTTTGATATTTGTTCAGGATATCATTAAATAAGAATGAAGACTAAAGACATTCCAAAAACAAAATTTAGAATTCATTAGCATCATTATGAATTTTTGGTATTCCTTTTTTCCTTCCCAATCCACCTTCTACATTTCAAGGTTTGATGAATTTCATTTTCAAACCCTCCTTAGAAAATTTGTGTTAGTAGTTTTTGATGATATACTAATCTACAACAAAGTCTTGGAAGAATCATGTTCAATATTTTGACACAGTGCTCAAACTATTGGAGGAGAAACAATTATATGCAAAAACCTCCAAATGTTTCTTTGGAGTACAAGAGGTGGAATATCTAGGTCATATAGTATCTCATGAGGGTGCTAAGGTAGACCCTAAGAAAATTAAATCCATTAAGAAGTGGAAAATCCTCACAACCATAAAGCATATCTAATGATTTCTCGGGTTAACAGGGTATTAGCACAGGTTTCTTAAGAATTAAGAGAGAATAGCAACACCTCTAACAATATACTGATTAAAGATGCATTTTCTTGGAGTCCAAAATAAACTAAGGCCTTTGAATGTCTTAAAGGGACAATGTGCCCAACACCAGGCTTAGCTATGCAAAACTTCACAAAAAGCTTTATTGTGGAATGTGATTCCTAAGGAAATGGAATTGGTGTTGTTTTGATGCAAGAATAAAGACCCATTTCTTTTGAAATTCGTCCAATGAAAGGAAAGTATTTACACAAACCTATTTATGAGAAGAAAATTTTAGAAATACTTCAAGGTAAAAATGTATCATGATAGTTTTAAATAATTTTTAGAGAAAAATATTCAAAAGAGCATAAAAAATGGGTCAAAAACATGTTGGGTTATGACTTTCAAATCATCTAAAAAAAAGGGAAGCGAAATAGTTTTGTAGACGAAATCTCAAGAAAGGATGAGGATATGGAAGAATTTCTTTTTTCCATTCTTATTATCCAACCAGATTAGATAATCTAAGCAAGAGATAAATGGAAGAATGATGAAGAAGTATGGGCACTCATTCAAAATTTTCAGCAATATCCCAGCACATCTGATACATTTAGCTAGAAAAATTACTCATTATGGAAATATCACTTATACCTTTGTAAGAATTTCCCAAATCAAACAAAATATTCTTACGGAATTTCACACCTCTCTCTTAGGAGGGAACTCAAGATTTTTAAAAACTTAGCAGAGTGTTAAGAAATATTTTTTTTGTATGGCCTTAAACCTAATATACAAAAGTTTGTGGAGGAATGTTTGGTTTTCCAACAAAATAAAGTTTAGACAATTAAGACCTCAGGCTTGTTACAACCCTTATCCATTCCAAGCCAATGTTGGGAGGAGGTTTCGATGGATTTTATCATAGGTTTACCTAACTACGAAGGAAAGAGTTTCATCATGGTGGTAGTTGATAGGCTTACCAAGCATGAAAACTTTTGTGCATTATCTCATTCATTTAAATTTAGTACATTTTCTACTGCATTGATAGAAACAATTCAAAAGTGACATGGAAATAAAAATATTATTGTAACTTCTAGAGATCTCATTTTTACTGGAAATTTTTGGATGGAATTACTTTCTTATCTGGGTACTCAATTAGCTCATAGCTCATCTTATCATCGTCAATCTCATGGGAAAATTGAGGTAGTGAACAAATGTTTCAAAATATATATAAGTTTTTTTGTATTTGATAAACATGCAAAATGCGTCAAGTGGTTACCTCTGGCTGAATGGTGGTATAACACTTTCTTCATAATACAATAAAAATTATCCGATTTCTTGAACTTTATGGATACCATCCACCATACATCACATCATATTTAAGAGAAAACTATAAGGTTAAAGTAGTGGAAGATCACATTGAGCATCAACAAAACGTTTTCTGAATCTTAAAGGATAAGCTCACTTTGGTGAAGAATCGAATGAAACAATTGGCAGATCAACATTGCAACGAAAGAATTTTTTATCGAGGCCACTACGTATTTTTATGGCTACAACCATATAAAAAAATTTCCGTCAAGCAAGCTAAGAAGGATAATAAATTATCACCAAAATATTATGGTCCTTACAAGGTGTTGAAAAATATTTGTACTATGGCATACAAATTGGAGCTTCATGCATATTACCGAGTGCACCCGATTTTCCATGTTTCATGCTTAAATAAGGTTATAGGTTACAAGCTCCTATTTCAAACAATATTACAAAATTTTGACGAGGAAAGAAAAATCATATTGGAACCAAAATAAGTCATAGAAACAAGAACTTGGTAGTTAAAAAATTGATCAATTTTAGAGTATCTCATCAGGTGGAATAATTTTCCCACTAAATATTCCACATGGGAGGATGATAATTTTATATAGAAGCATTTAGAACTACTCAAGTATTGAGGACAACACTTTTTTGAAGGAGAGGGGCATGTTAGGTCCGTATAATACTAGTGTATCCCCTTATTGTTATTATGAGTGTAGCCCCATCATTGTTATTTATGTGCCCATGTAGTCCCCATATTGTTATTATTGTGCCCAATGGAATCTTACTATTGTTATTTTTGTTCCCTTACATTATTATTATTATGTCGGCTTTGATTATATTGTGACCCCTTAGACTCCTATATATAGAAAGGAGGTTTTGTAATTTGAATCATCCAAGAATTGTTAATTTATGTAATGTAAAACAGATTTCCCCCTTGAAGAGGATAATTTTTAAGTTGTTGATCTATGTTTTCTTCTATTTTCTGAGTTAGTTGGCATAACATCCAACACTTTCCACTTTTCTTGTATTGTTTCCAATGCGAAGCACATAAATAAGATATGTCCATTTTATTCAGCCAAGTGGAAATAATTTCCCTTAAAAGGGATTCATTTAGAACCACTGTGTTGCAAATCATGAATAAGTCCTTTGAATTGGCCATAAGAGAAATATGGTTAGATGAAGATTTAACCTAATTTTCCAACTATTTTCTCCCCACATACTGACGCTGCAAGACATGTTACAGAGCCTACTGCTTTTGTTGATGATGACTCATTGAAGCAGTGGTCAAGCAGAGAAAATGGGTCATGTGGAGAAAATGGGAATGGAACTACTTTGGTTGAAGTTGAGATAGAAACATGAAATTCAGAAGCTAATGATTCAAGAGGAAAATTGGTAGAAGGAAGTGGAGGGCATGAAGAAAAGAATCTGATACTACATTTGTGCGGTTTAAAAATGTTTTGTGAGTTTTCTGCAATTGCATGCTCAAATTTTAATGAGAAGTTCAGTTTCCTGGTACATCTAAAAGCTCCATACATACCATGCCAATCCAAGAAAGATTCATCCAAATTGTTATGAGGACAAATTGCTACGGTAGCAACTTCATGAGATGCAAGGGGTAATTAAAATAAGAATATATGTTAGAAAATATGAACATGAATATGATGGGAAAAGAACTTGTTATGAAGTTACAAATACTAATGAGTTAGAGGTTTAAATTGAGGCAAGAAGCAAGGGTGACTATCTAAAAAGTGATTCATCAGAAATTGAAGGAACCAAATGTGGTTGTTGTGACTCCAATGGAACATGTCTCACTGATCAAAAATCCATTGCAGGGGATGTAGAAGACTCCTGAGTGAAGGAATATTTCTTTTGTGTCTATTGTTCTGATTATTTTTCTCATTAATTTTGAACATTCGAGGATGATATGCATAGTTGATGGTATTCAAACTCGAAAATAATGGAATATTATTGAAATAATAGACCTAATAAAAGTATTTAAAAAAATTATTGGAATAATGATTTAGAGCTCCTTCACTCTAGAAATTTTGTCTCTAAGGTGCAAGCCAAGTTGAGACTCATGTTGGTTGCAACATACATCAATTTCAAATTGAAAATGGACATTAAAAAATTTAAATATTTTCTGCAGAAGTACAAGCCAAGCTCAAGCCCCCGTGGAGATGTTAAGCTTGAACATAAGTCGTCTAATAAGTTTGAATCATAATTTGTATTATGGAAAATCCAAGATTTTTTTTTCTTATAAGTTAACATCAGGTTCATAATACATCATTCAAAGTATCTTTTAGCTTTAGCCATTTTTAGTGGGGTATTATATTAATACAACAAGAAAACAATTTTGGCAAATGTTGTTTAATCCCATGTTTTTGAAGGTAGAGATTCTATATTTGTTTGTCCTCAACACATTTTTTTCTTAGAGCATCTTTATGTATGAGGAGATTCCAAGATTTTACTTTTGAATGGTCTTTGATGCATTTCACGATAAGACTTATATTTTGATTCCATTTCTATCTTCATCAAGGGAAACCATCTTGATGATTGGAGCTTAATCAGACAATAGCTCGTCAAAAGGTTTAGAGACATATGCAAAGGTCAATCCTTTGAGGGGAAGAGGCTCCTCATTGTATATAATCTATCCCAATTCTCATTGGAATTCCTTGACCCAATCCATTGAAGCATAATGTGCATATATGGTTGTGTAAGTTAACAAAACATCTGGCAATATTGCTAAAAATGACAACCCTGTTGAACAAAATGATTCAACATCCTTCTCAGTCTATGAAGAGGTTGATGTGGCTACAAATTGGCATCAAATATTGAAAGGAAAAATTTATTTAAGAAATTTTCTAGCTACTTTTCGAACCACAACAATTGGGATTTGGTTCTAAGCTCTGGGTTTTTAATGAATTGTTGCGGCTGCAATTCATCATCCGACATTTAAAATATTAAATACATGAAGCTTCTAGTTGTAATTGGAATCAAAGCTAAGACTGGTATATGATGTTTTCTTGCCATCTTTCGTCACTGGTAAAACTTGTTATATGCTTTGTCTTCCATTAGTTTTGATATCGAAAATGCAAGAATATGTTTTCCTCATCACCAAGGAAATTAAGAGCCTTAATAGTCACAACACCTCTAAAGATTGCAACAATATTACACTCCTTGATATTACACTCCTTGTTATTAGATTTAGTAGGACTAAATGAAGATAGGCTCTAGATAACCTCCCTCTCTTACACTAGAAAATGGAAGTAGGGTAGGTGGGTTTGAAGGGACGAAGGTTTCGACTACTTGCAATGAAGTGATGATTATGTTCTATGCCGCTTGATTTGAAGGGACAATTTTTTGGTTGGTTTGAAGGGACAAATGTTTGGACCACTCGTTCATTTAAGTAAGGATTACATTTTATGTATTTAAATTTCATTTTTTTATCTCTATGTAGTGTGTATCATTAGGCATCCACTCGAAAAAAGTGGTATATATTGATTTTTAAATTAGTAATTGTAGTTGGACAATATTGAACTTTCATGACATAGATCATGAAGGTAAATCAAGTCTCTAAGAAGGTGTCGTTGTGTCGTTGGCATTGTTAGGCTCCCCTAGCAAGGAGTGGCATATGTTTAATTTCAAAGTATTGATGGTAGACAACCAGTAATTCCTGAACAAACAACTCATATTACCCTACACAAATTATTAAAATATGTCATTATAACTTAAAAATCTATAATGCCAAACCCGAAGCATCATTTTAAGCAAGAAACTCCAGGTAAATATTAAGTGCGACACATGCTAATAAACCTGAAAGTGAAAGAAGTATTTTCATGAAAAAACCAGAAAATTATGTGAAAAGTGTTGTCATTAAAATTATCTTATAAAATAAATATAAATTAATTAATAAAAATGAAATTAATTGTTTATTCTAAACCATATTTTAAAATATATTGTATGAAATTACACACATTTTCAAAACTCTCATTTAATTGAAGATGGGTATAACAACATTTTATTATTTATACAATTAACATAGTGAAATAGGAAATGATTTTCACTGACCAACGAATAAGTGCAGCAAATACCACGAGTAGCACTAAGGTCACATCGACCTCTCGTGGACAGTAGTTGCATTGTAAATTGGTATTACAATGCTTCCTTTAAAGCTACGTACCAAAGGTTATCATTCCCATCGTTCCCCTTATGATGGAAAAATATTTCTTTCAAATTATTGATTAAATGTTAATGATGGGTTTAATTTTAAAAGATAATTTCATTAAAATTATCAATTTTTAAAGATAATTTCATTAAAATTATATATGTTTGAAAAAAAAAATTAAAAAAAAAATTTATTTGAAAGTTATTAAATTTTAAATTAGGTAAATTTGTTTTAATTAATTTGAAACTATTTATTTATTTAAGTTCAGTTGAGGATGAGTCTTATTAGTAAGGTCACTTACAATCAAACCTTATAAAAGTAGTTGTACCTTGTACTAAGGAAAAAACATGCTAAAAACTCCAATTAGTAAAAGACTAAAAGACTACTCAAACCACAGATCAAGCCTAAAAAATTACAAACAATTTGACATAAAGAGTTCAAACTATCAACTATAAAAACAACATATATAATAAAATGAATATAAAAATTTAGGTTTTAATGAAATTCCCTCTCCATCATAATGATATTTTAACATATATTATATGTGAAAGTGCATAGGCTCATCTCGAAACACTAGTGTAAATCAAAATGGGCAGCCACTTTTTATTTATTTAAATAGAAGATGCTCCGTTACAACATATGATGCTCCGTACTCACGGCTTGTGGGGTGGTATATTCGAGCAGCAAATACCACCATTAGCTGCAAGTTCACATCGAGGCGTGTCGGATGGACAGTCAGTATCCGTTTTGCAGTGCGCATTCGTATTACAATGGTAGTCTGACACCCCCGACGCTATCACACAGCCACCGTCTACAAATATCACAACACAAACATTATATCAAATATAATATTATTATTATTATGCAATCATTTATACATTAAATGCAGATAGTAAATCAAGAAGATGAATGTTACCATGGGCGGCGAAAATCAAGAAAAAGACTGCAATGAACCCCATTAACATTTTAAAGTCGATGGACATGACACTCAGTTTTCCCATTTCTACCGCACAATGCAAACAACAAGAGACAGACAGACAACAAAGGCAAAACAGTGTCTCCGGATTATAGTTTGTCTTGACTCCTCGATGAAAAGCAGCGGTGCTTATTACATATTTATAGCATTCTTGCTAACTAAATGTAGTGTTCAAAAGAGAGGTATCTGCAAAAAATCCGCGAGGGTGCAGAAATAATAATATTGCAAACGGTCCAAAATATTCAAAAATTCAAAATTTATTATTTTTACAGAGATAGTGAGAATTGGCCAAAATCAACAAATATTGGGAAAATTCAGAAGAAAAAGTTTAAAAAACATGAAAAAGGGTAAAAGTCGACTGAGCAAAAAAATCGACTGAGCAAAAAAATCACTATTTTTGGGGTCGAAAAAACAGCTGGCCTAAAAAATTGCGATTCACCGAAAAATCAGCCATTTTATCATATGATTCATAAGAGTGCCGTGCTGTCACTGCAAAAACATTCATTTCATTCAAAAATATCTCTCATAGAACTTGTAAATTCTGTCATTTTTTCTGAATTTCTCTTAAATTTCGCTGAAATTTCGTTGAAATTTTCGAAAATCAGGGCTGAAAAAGCGTTTCGCTTATATGCTTCAACGACTACAACTTTCTGATTCTTTGACGACTATAGCTTAATCCAGGAGTTTGAATAACCTATACAGGTCATTGAAATATCTAATTTAAATAAATGATGTATAGGTGTGACAGAGAAAAGGAGATAAATTATTATGGATCACACAAGCTTGAATTTAAATTCAAATAGTTCATATTTTAGAATATAAAACTATAAATTTGTTTTTTCGAAAAATAAAATTACTAATAAATTTATAGTTCACATTTTTAGAAACCAAATCACTATAATAATTATAAATGTGTAAAATAAAATGTTTATAAAAATTTAAAATATTCATATTTAATAATGTTAAAAATGTTTCTTAGATTTTAAAATGTCTATTTTCATAATTCATTAAAAAAAATTAACTTTTTTAAATATGAATTATCAAAACTTTTATAAAAACTTTAATTTACATGATTGTAAAATTCTACAGGTAAGAATTGGAAATTATAAATTTATCATTTTATTCTTTGTTTATTTCTAATTTTTTTTTCATTTTATATTTTTTTTCCATAATTAATTTTAATATCGTAATATAATAGTGTAAAACAAATTTTATTTTAATTTAGTAACTCAATTCTAATCTATTTATAATTAATAATATTAATCTATCACTATTCATAGTATATAATCAATATCTCACATATATTATGATAATTTAACGAGAACTTCAATACATTTTTCAAATTCCTCAATTTAGATAACTTTATCCCTAACTCATCCTTATATTTGGAACTAACCTTATTTAGAACATAAATTTCATTTTCCTTTATTAATATACTTCTAAATTATCAATAACAATTTAATTACTTAATTTAATTAATATTCATTCACCATTTGTCCTTTCTAGGCCCTAATGGTCATAATCTATCTTTATTTAAGCTCCCCCGAACACTTTTTTTGTCTCATTTATTAAAGTTTTTTGTCGCATTAAATTGTTATCATTCCCAATAATCTAATTAATAATTCTATTTTAAATATAATTTTAATATTTTAACTATTTCCCAATTTTAATTTAATTTAAATATTTTGTTGTAATTTAATATTTTATAATTAATATTTAATAATAATATCTAATTCTATCTAAGATTGAATTTAAACATTTTATTATTATTATTTTTAATGTCACAATTTCACTCTTCCTTTCTTATTTTAATTTGAAACACATGAAAATTCTTTTTTGACTTTCTTACAATGACTTTTAATAAATGAACTTTCATCAACCCCTCCACACCCAACCAACATAGTATTCCATAAGCTCCCATCAATATATTAGCTAGTGTGACAAACTATATACTAATATTATAAACTATTAAAAACAAATCGATATAATATAATATATATTAACATAATTTTATTTATTTAATTAATTACGAAACAATAAATATTAATTAGTTTATTATATTAAATTAAAAATATATATAGACTTGAAACATCCCACTATATTACTAACTGAAAATATAAATAGGAAAAAGTGTTTGAATTTTCCATATTAAACTAGTAGTGGTTAGGAGTGTCTATCTTTCACTACTAGTTAATTCTAGAATATTCAAACACTTTTTCCTTACATTCCTTCTAATTTTTTGTTGGCTCTCCTCTCTCCTCCATAGATTTCCTCTATAGTTGTGAATTGGGGTGAATTTTGATCCTCAAGGAAAATTGATTACTAATTATCGAAAAATATGTGTGATACCCAAGGTGTATATCAATCTTTTAATAATGCAATTTTATTATGATTATTTTTTAATATTTGAAGAAGATAAAACTAACCATTAGGTCAAGACTAAATTTCAAACATTGAAAGAAAAGGTGTAATATTTTTGTACAATTATAAAGAAAACAAATATTATCTTTATTTAGAAATGTTATGGGAACTAACATGAGAGTAAGTACATTGCTTTTTTGTGTAACTATTAAGTAGTTGAAGTCCAAGGTTGTGGACAAGTTAAGTGGGAGTTCTCACAGTTATAAATTTTTTGATTCCCAAGATTCAAGGAGGAATAACTGCCAAAGAAGAAAGAGATAATTTTCTTAGAAAATATCATAAGTATAAAAAGAAAAGAAAAATGCGTAGACATGAAGAGAGAGGGAAGGATGATCCTTGAGTGTGAAGGGGAAGTAGGAAATACCACTGGAGAATGGAAATTTACTGATAACAAAGGGTTTGAGGCTCGAGAGGAGTAGTTACGTGCCACTTACTTGTTGGTAAGAATGTGCTTGTTCCTATTGCATTTCCAAAGTGACTAAGTTTTAGACTAGTGATCCCAAATTTAGACGTTTATAAATGTGCTTAGTTGGTCCTACTCAAAGATACTTCATATACTCCAAAAAATTACAGTTTCAATTATGGAATTTGATGACATAATTCTACTTCAAGAAAAAAAAAATTAAACAAAAATCAATCATATAGATAAAATTTCCAAACTCAACTTAAGAAAAAAGTTCACTAGCCCCCCTTCCTACGTCTCTAGATTCAATTAACACATGAATCTATTTATTATCTCTTCATAAAAGAGGCACTCTCCTTTACAAAAGGGGCTGAAATATTCTCACAATATGTGGCTCATACTCCCAAAAGGGACTACCTTCTCCTCTTACAAAAGTCTTAAGCATCTAACATAAGTGGCCATTCTCTAACACCAAAAGGGCTATGCTTATTCAAAGATTTTATAACAAACTCTTGAATATGATTACAATAATTCATATTCACTCCTAAAAATATCTATAAAGCAATATCATAAGGAATTTAACAAGAAGACCAAATCCACAAAAAGAGGATCTACAAGATTTTTGGGGAGGCTACAAGATCCACCAAATTTTGATCTACAAAAAATCAAGAGATGAAATGAGAGAGAATCCCAACCATTTCAATGATACTCTCAACTAAGCTCATGACACTCTCAACTTCTCCTTCAGACTAGTAAAATAATTGTGAGTTCAATTCTTGCATTGAAATCAATTTCCTTTTTAAAAATTAAAATAAATAATACATCAGAACATTAAGCTCCAAAAATATTAATTATTTATATTCAAGGAAAGACTTCAAGGAGTCTTCCTATGGTGTGTAAACTATACCTCATTTCCCTAAAACATTCTCTACATGGATACTTTGGAGTTCTTCATGTGTGAACAATGAACGCCTTTAAATTTTTTTGAAGGTGCATGTCCTTCTAGATAAGACCTCCCCGCAGATAAATTTTGGTCCTCCAAAACTGTAAGGAGTGATTGTGTATTTATTCACCCTAAAGAGAATACATAAAATTTAGAATTATATATTTGAAGTAGAGCCAATACCCCTTGTGAAATCCCAAGACATGGTGCCAAGAATATGTTGCACCAATAATCTTGTTTGAACCACTAAAAATACCTTCACCCATTACAAATATAGGAACATGGTTTTTCAATTGCAACAATAAAATATTTGGCTCAAATCCTCTTTGTAAATTTCAAAGCTCCAACCTTCCCGTACTTGGGTACAATGATAGAAACTTTTGATTTAATAAGCTTTAAGCCTTATTTAATTCTTGATGGTTTTTGAGCTCAACATTTTTGTCAACTTTCAATGAAGATGTCGAATAACGAATTGTTCCCTTATAGCAGTTGATTTTTTCAGTGTAGAGGTGAAACTCTACATTAAAAACACCAATATTATGGGATCAATATCTAAATGTTCATGTGCTTTGCGCACATTTTTCATAGATCTTGGTTTTGTAAAGCATTGTAGTAATTGAAGGCTTCCTTTCCGGAAATGAAGCACTTGTGTGCATGATGAGTTGATGAACCATTGCACTAGATTCTTTTCTTTAGTAAAAAATACCTTCCTACTCAATATTATTGAATTTGGTATTAGACTTGTTATCTTGTATAGGCAGTAATACACCAGTTGCATTAGAATTTTTCTTAGAGTTTACACAACATTTCCCAATTATATCACCAACAACTATTGCATAAACACTTATTTTCATAGTGAATAAAGCACTGAATGTAGTTTCAAATTCCATAAAAAGAAGAGTGGCCTCATGATAGCCACTATGACCTTCAAGATTTCCATCTAATTTGCCAATTGAGAATCTACTTCCAAAAAGTCATGTTGATTGATAATCTTTAAGATTATTTACCAATGCATTTACCTTCACACTCTCCTTTTCACCATGTGAAATATGACACTTGCCTCTAAATCAACATTTCATATCAATACCCAAAATTAATACAAAGTCCTTCCATGTGATTTTGATGCATTTAATATTTCCTCTGCCGGAAAATTTCAAGGGGGTTTTTTCGACTACACCCAATGTACTTCCGAACTTCTAATCTAAGTAATAGGCCCTTCACTACCAACAATGCTCAAAAAACCTAATGTCAAAGCATCAACTTTCGTTGGTGTTAATATAATATCTATGAAAATATTTAATTAAATACTTCAATATATGCATGATGACAAGAGAATCTGTAACATTCTCAATAATCACGAGTTCCTGCAACCTTATAAAACAAGAACACTCATATCGCCTTCATGCCAACCTCATAATGTTAATTGTAGTCCTGTAAATGGTTTTGGAACTTGCATATTAACTATTTTGTATGTAATCCAATGGTTTTGAATTACCATCTAATATGTTTTACCCATACAATATACGATCTCATACATGAAATATGCACAGCTCAAACCATATTCAATATGATTCATTTATAGACCCATAGAATATCATGGTACATGATATTTTACAAACGATCCATTCTTTTGTTAACGCATACCATCCGAATGGTGGAAAAGTTAAGTGCCTTGAATCAAATGGGGATCCAATACCATGGTCTTATGGAACCGATGACTATGGAACTTCATTACAACCTTCTCTCGCATGTTAGTTAGTTCTGGTGTGAAATAATAACTTGTACTTGGAGCCTTGTTACCATGACCTCTCCGAACCACTATGAGTCATGATGTATGAACATGCTAGTCGTTTTTGCCATGATACACATTGTGGTAAACAAAATTTTGGTTTGTCAAAGGTTGAACCTGGTAGAGTTGGTCAAATAATATAGAGCAGCGGAACTATATTATGGTATAGTAGGTCCACGTGGAGACATCATTCAAAGACTTGAAAAAATGCCGGGTAAAACTATACGCTTTGTGTCGGTCAAACTATGTTTGTGCTTCGTGGCATGTTGAACAAGCAATTTAACAAAATCCTGTCCGTGGTTGAATATAATATAGCATAGCATGGGTGGAACATTCATCTTGTTGGTTGGTATATGTTTTTTTAATTCGTGTGTTGAATTCCATGAGCTAGGATACCTTTACTTCATGATGTCAAATGATGCTTCTTTCACAAGCATCTTCTATACATTTGGGATCTGAATCACCATACCTGATATTGAAAAATATGAACTCCGCCTCTGTGGCTATAGGATTCAAGAGTTTCTTGGCATTTCATAAACATGCATGAATAGTTCCCTTGTAATGAATATGATTTGATAGTTGTCTCTGACTTTTGCAGTAATCATTTTCCAAGCCCCATTTATTTTGGGGCTGATTACTTCTACAAATGTTATCTACCTCCTTACATTTTCACATATATAAAGTAAATTTCATCACGCTTTCACTAACTAAAACTATAGAAAGTGAACTTGGACGTGCTACTATGTAAATATGACACCCATTTTTTACTGAACTACGCAAATGGGACCTCTTTCTTTAGTTGAATTACATCGTGATATGCTTCTTGGGTTATCATTGTTGGACTAATTGTTTCATTCACATTAGCTTTCTTTGTAGGTGCTTACAAAACCCTTTTTTCATGCTTTGGACAGAATGGAGATGAACTTTCCAGCATTTCAGAATCCAGTAGTCATTCATCTAAAAATGAGTGCAATAATTCTACAGCTACGTCTCTTTCTTGCATTTTATTTCTTTTGATTTGGAGGTTGCTCTTTCTGTACTATTTCCTTCTCGTTTAAAATTATTTTTTATACATATACATTCTCTTCCAACCCTTAGAGACTATCTGAATGTTTATCCCACAAAATGAACATGAACTTTTATGCCATAAAACATGAACACCATTACAATATTTCTTGTAATCAAAAGCAGATTTAGTGTAGTTAGACCTATAACTTTTATGACTGTCTTTGTCACAAGTTTTCCAAGGAGAACTTGAGAGTGTAGGAGTTTCTTATGAAACATTACTTGCTTTTGTGGTTTTAGAACACTGTCCAACCTCCTCTTTTCCATATCCTAGACTAGCATGTCTAGGTCAACCTTTAAAATAAATGGGTTTTATTATACCTTAGAAATATATACCCAAGCCCTTTCATCCATATCCCATTTCCAATAACAATTTCTATCCAATTCATCAAGTGTGGTTCTCAAATGAATGCAAAGAAGCCTTTTTTGGGGTGAAAATGGACATCAAAAATTACTTTTTACCTCCTTTACCTTAACATTGTAGCACTTTACCAAGGGCTCTTCTGCAACCTATAATTGGAGCTCCGTGTTTTTCTGTCCATCTTGAAGCTCTTGTTTCTCATCTTTTAATGTTTTCAACTTCTTCTACAACTCAACCCTTTCCCTTTCTACATTATACAATTCCTCCACCGTTTTTGTCATGGTTAAGAATACTTTAAGAAGATATTATACTTTACAATATTTATCTAGAAGAGGATCAAGAGGATTCTTATTTCTTGGAATTAACATTTCGAAACTCTTGTCCTTGCTTAAGTTTAAAACATGGTAAGTATTCACACTATGAAAAAAAATCAAACTACTATGATACCAAAAATAATACCAAATTCAAACTGTTACAAAATTTCCTAGTTGGTCCTACCTAAAGATTCTTTATAGAGTCCACAAATTTATAGTCTCAATCAAGAAATTTGATAATATAGTTATACTTCAAGAAAATAAAGTGAACAAAAATCGACCACATAGAGAAAAATTGCAAACTCATCTTGATAACGGAGTTCAGTAGACCCCCTAGCTATGTCCCAGAATTTACTTAATGCACCAATCACATTGTTATCTCTTCATCAAAGTGTAACTCTCCTTCTTTACAAAAAGGGTTGAAATAGTCTCACAATATGTGGCTCATGCTCCCAAAAGGGACTACCTTCTCATCTTATAAAAGAAAATTCTCTCACATAAGTGGTCATTCTCGAAAATTGGAAGGGTTATGCTTATTCAAAGAGTTTACAACAATATCTTGAAAAAAATTACAATAATCCATATTCACTCCAAAAAAATGTCTCTAAAATCTCTCACAAGGAATCTAAATAACTCTTATGACTCCATAATCCAATGATAACGAATCCAAACAAAGATGATCTACAATATTTTTTAGTAGTGTTATCACTCCGTAATTTTGAGGCTAAAAAAAAACTACCAAGGTAACATCAAAACCGCTTTGGGCCTAGGATCTAGCCCTCCTAGACCCAGAGAGGGATCTATCTGTTAGATATAGCTTTGTTAGATTGGACATTTCAGGCTAGATATTAGATTAAGAGTTTGGATTTTGAATTGGTTTGGTGGGAAGATCAAGGGAAATCCATTGGGAAATGGAGTGAAAAAGGCTCAGGTGATTAAATGCAGAAATATCAAGCATGAGTGAAACAGGGCAAGATAGGTGCACTACCACGAATCTTTCAAAATTTTGAATGGAACATGAAAATAAGAAATGCAAGGCAAGATAGAGACTGAGGAGCAGTTATTAGTTCGCTCATATGTCCTACGATGTAAAGTTCAGCAGAAACCTAGGAGCAATTAAGAATTCATCGATTTGGCATAAGCAGAAAAAAAAAACTATTGTAAACATAGCTAGAATAGGGTGTTGTAGATAAGAAAATCTATTCTTCACACTTTCTGTTTTACAATTAGATTGCAGAAATACAGAGAGAGAAAGAAACAACTAAAAGCACATAAAAACAGGTGAAGACTTCACTAGTGCAGACACCACATGAATCCTAAATAACTAGGCTTGTATTACTCTTCAAACAGTCACTTGAAATTTAGTGAACAACATTACAGAATGGGACTATTACTCATTTCATATTTCCCCTTGGAATACTTCAAAAAATGAAGTATTTATGCTAATCCTACTGATTGATTACAATCAATGTCGTAACTAATAGTTACTTTCTTTACTACATAACAGAGAAGGGCTAACATCATGAGACTGGTGAAATAAACCAGTTGGATTTATTTGAGGACATCTGGACTTGGGGCACTGTCTTAAAAATTTGGCACTGCTTTGCTTCCCTTGAAATGATCCATTTGGTTGAATATCCCATCTTCTTTCTAAAGAATAATGACACATGTATAACTAATTATTAGTCATTAAGGGAGTGATTGCAACAAGGGTGACATATGTGAAACTTCTTCCTTCTTCTAAGGGTGTTGTTATTAACAAGATTTTCTTTTCCCTTAGAGAGATGGAAAATACACTAGAATAATGATGTGCATTCATTGGTTTCTCTCTGCTCTATCTTGAGGTCGAGTAAGCACTGTGACAATTGAAAGATACACATGTAACAACAGTGAATATGCCCTGTCATCTATTGATATGTACTCTGTAAAAATTGATCTTACTTTCAGTCTTCTGCCTGCACTCATATGCAAGCATCAATGTCGGAGGTAACACCGTTTACATACCTCTTTAGTTTCATAGATGGAATGTAGTGGAGTTGTGGTGGCAGGAGCATGTAGGTGGTATCAAAGTGGAAGGAAAATCGATTTCGGAGGGATAGGAGAGTCCTAGGAAGTATTTGAGGAGGGGGATGTGAAGTAGCCAAGAGGTGACATGTGGAGGGGATGGCGGTAATGGATACTGCTTATTTCAACCCCCCCCCACCCCACATGGTTAAAGTTCGAAGGCTGTAGGGGGGGTGAAACAAAATAAGGACTGTCAGATGTGGGGAGATGCATGGGGGTGACGGAGAGGTGACAGACCGTTTAGCAAGATATGAGTGGATGATGTGGTAGGAGGTGGCGTGGCAATGAGGTGGGCCTGACGGAAACCCATGGATCACAACTTCTAATATATTCCTTAGTGCTCCCCTTTGTGAACCCATGAGGTACGACATGTGATTGGGTCCCACCGACGTCTCACATCGCACTTCGACAATTATATCAAGAACCCTCCACACTTACCTCTAAAACTTGCGACTTGTGACTTGCAATCGGGTCCCATCGACGTTGCACATCGCAACTTTGGCCTTTTATCACACATCGCGACTTTTGTTGTTTATCTCACAATGCGACTTTTGTCATTTATTGCAACATTTACTGCTTATTGCACCTCTCAACTTCTGACCTTTATCGCACACCGCATCGAATAAATTATCGCATTGCCACTTAAACAAACTATTACACAGTAATTTTTCATCGTCCCTACAATCCCCCGTCCCGCACATTGGAGGGCCTTTTTCATGACCTGTGAGCAGTGACATGACTTGGAACCACTTTCATGCCATCCCCCTTGACAAGGACAATCATTCCTCTAAAGACAGTTTCCTGTAAAAAACCCTAAAAATAGACCTTTTGGCCTTGGCGCGACCAGCCAGTTCAGCCCTTGCGCCAATGGGGGAAATCCACCAAAGAGGGAATGCCAACTGGTGCTTTGTCCCAGTGTATCACTCGTGCCAGCTTAATAAGGATTTAAAAAAAAAAAAAAATGGCAGAAGTTTGATTCCAACCAACTCCTGAACGAGTCTCTAAAATGAGTTGGGAGGTTTGGCTCTAGATCTCCATGTAGGGGAAGTGGTTTTCCACCTATCATGGAAGCTTCCTTGAGGATAGGGCCAATCCCATAATTGTAGGGATCCGAACTCCCCTACCACCATCTATATAAGCTTGCCATTTTCCCCTTAGCAAGCTAGTAGTCTTAGTAGCACTAAGAGCTGAATCAATAGCAAGGAGACTATCACTAGACAACCTCTGAGAGCCAAAGCCGAAGAGAGAGAGCTTTGTCCCATTCCCGACGAGCTTCATCGAGATGTGCTCTATTGTCGACCCGCTGAAGGAAGATCCAGCGTCAGAGCTTAGGTTTTATCTTTCTTTCGTTGTGATTAATAATAAACGACTTTGATTATGGTTCCATTCATATGTTCATGTCTTATGTTATGAATTATATCTTCTCTGACTGATATATGGTTGCATGTATTAGGTTTTACGTTGTGTGTTGTTTCTTCGTGTACGTGAAGGTGTTTGAACGTGCTAAGCAGGATAATTGTGATCTGCCAAAGCGAAGGACAGAAGTGCCATATTCTTGGCAACCAACAACAACGTGGGACTTAAGGTAGGCCTCTTGTCGCATCTTGGTCTTTTGTAACTAGGAACCTACATCTTAGCGTGACTCGGTTGTTGCTAGACTTGATCTGGGCTAGTAGGGATCGCCTCTGTCCGTAGAGGGTATTTACCTCTCCAAAAAACTGGTGACTCTGCTGGGGATTTTGATTGGAGTTTGTCTTATCTCTTTCGGTTGCTTTTGGCTTTTGTCTGCTTGATTTTCTCTTCTGGTCTATCTCTTTCTGGTGTAAAACCTCTGTTCAACCCCAGAGAATCAGGTCTGACCTCTGCTTTTCCGAATTTTTCATCTTTTCATGGTTGGCTTGATTGGCGTGGTTTCCACCCTGACAGTCGCGCCCATTGGCACAAGTTTCCAGTTCATCACTCGCACCATCCCCTATCTGGCACAGATTATAGCCAGACAGTCACGCCATTTCCTGTAGGTGCTAGGGTTTTCCTTTGTTTGGAAGTTTTTTTGGGTCAGTACTTTGCTTCTTGGTTAGTTTTAGATTTTTCTTGAAGTGGTGAGTCTGGTATTGGTTGGGAGAAATTCTTTTTTTTTTCATTTTCAGGCATTAGTGCTTGTTGCCAGTTAGTAACCCGCACCAATTGGCCATTGGCGCTATTTTTCAATGAGAAATTCGAGCCAGTTGGCGCAAGTTTCACCCACAAAAGTCATGCCAATTTCAGGGTGTCTGAAAATTGAGACTTTTTCCCTAAATCCTTCACCAATGTGTCTTTCCCTTCCGGTATTTTCTCTGTATGAGCATAGATTACATTTCTCATTGTTCAATTGGAAAGTGTTCTTCCATGATTGCTTGATGTAAAAGGGAATGAATGCCTTGTTTTGATCTCATGATTTGGAAGTTCATTTTGTGCTTGACCTCATATGTCTTGTCACCTTTTGAGGAATTTTGTTACAAAGTGTTTAAAACAACGATTGCATTCTTAGTGTTTTTTTGCATCCCTTTTGCATTCATCCTTCATTAAGAAGATTTGCATTCATTTAGTTTTCGTCTCATAGTTTTCTTTTCGTTAAAATGAATTAGATCACATTGCATTGAAAAGTATTTTTTGAGATCCATCATTGAACTTAGATTACACTGTTTAATGATTGAAAGCTAAAAATCGCATTGAGTGCATTCTCTTTCATTAAAAGCATGCATTAAGTAGATTCTCATTTCATCAAAAAATGCATTGAGTGCATTCTTATTCATTCAAAAAAAAATAAAAAGGAAATTGTGCATAGATTACAATTTCATAGTTTAAAAAAGAAGAAGAGGATTTTGCATAGATTACATTGCATTATTCGCATCGTTGAATGTTTTAAATTACTTTTGGATAGTGAAAGTCATCTAGTTTGGAAAAATTTTCATTTTCAGTATTGCTATTTGTTGCAGCATTGTTTGGAACTCTTTCCTTAACTAGATAACATTCATCGAATTGAAAGTTTTCTTTCCTCATATAGCTACATATATGAGATTATTAGATAAAATTCGTTAGGGCCTTGAAACCGAGACATAATTGAAGATCAACCATAAAATTTATTCAATCAACCTGAGGAAGCATTGAAACTTAACGCTCACATTTAGAGTTCTAGGCTAGTGACGTGTTCTGGCGTTGTTAAACCTAGTAGTTGTCGTTCGCCTCTTGGCTTTAGAGAGCACTAGTACGGACTTGTGCTCCCCGTACCGTCGCATATATAAAGGGAGACCCCACTAGGTTGCTATCCTTTATCCGTAGGAAGCTGATTCTACCACTTTATACCCGTGATACACCAGACACAACATTCGGGGAGATTACCTGCACGTACGTCAAGTCCTTGGTTGATTTCTCTTTCATTTTTTAACCAAGGTGTATATGGCAGTTCACGGATATCTGGTACACTCTTCTGCCTAGATTTCTAGATTAGTCATTTCGATCTTTTCTGACTCATTAAATTTGAAAACATCATTAAACGTTTGTCCTTTCACGCTTGTTTCCAAACTGAAAGAGATAGAGTCACCTTTTGCTTGTTTCTCGACTCTTAAAAGATGAAACAACAGAGTTTTGTTTCAATGTTTTAAAAAATTAACTGCCCACGAAATATTCCCGGTTAAAGTTAGTTTCCTTAGGGTGTTGTGTTGAGTTGTTTCTAATGGCAACTTTTCTAGAGTTCACCAACCAAGGAATCCCCTCCAATGGGAATCCTAGTCATTTTCCTTCTTTTGGGAATGTTGGTGCTCATTATATGGCAACGTTGTCCCTTCTTGGGTTAACTGTTGGGTTGCCTGTTTGGTTTTTTTCAACCTCTGTGGTCTCGAATGTCCCGACTACTGGTCAATCATTTCCTTCGCCTGAGAAACATCATGTTGATTCCAAGGTGGACCTCTCCCCTTCTTCGCCTGTTTCTGCGTCTTCCTCTTCTAATTCACTTGGTGAATCTAGATTCGAGTAACCATGTGGCTAAGAAGAAGAAGAAGAAGACACAGAAGAAGAAGTTAGATAAAGGAGAGGCTAGCTCTGCGGTTATTGCGCCTAAGAAGCCTTCCATTGATGAACCTTCCAACTCTCCATAGAAAGTTAAGTTCCATTGCATGTTGTGCAAGGGAAACCATCTTATTTGAGATTTCCTTGGCATTCCCAAGGTGCTCGAAGTATGGTCCAACGGTCGTCCACCGTTTCCTTTGCTTTCCGGGAGTCAAGTTAGGGGCACATCTTCAGCTAGTGCTGGTAAAACTCTTAAGAAGCAAGGTAAGCTTGCCAATCCCTATAAGTTGTGTGGGGGGCACCATGCCATTCACCTTTATTCATATATGGATGAAGTCAAGCAAGTTTTGGAAAACTCGGCTGTTTTTGCACCCTGCCTTCGGGCTGGTTACAAACAAATTTCTTTGAATTCTTCACCAGTTGATCCTACGATTGGTCAAGAGTCATCCTTGGTCGATCCCGCTCCCTCAGAAATTCAAATTTAGGAATCCGTTCGCGACTAACCATTGGTCATGGGATCGGTTGAGCTGGCCCCGTCAGCGGTGCACCAGGTCTTTTCTGTTGAGAGTAGATCTCCCCCCCCCTCATGTTCTTCTTGTTTCTTCAGATTCCTCTAACTTGGAGAAAGATTCTCCTATCCCTATACCTCAAGAAGCCGCTCCTCCACCTCCCATGATGGATATTCTGGAGGATACCCCTCCCGACTCCATGATGGAGGTCGTGGAAAATGCTCCTTCTTCTTCCGTAACACCAGGGGAAGACCATATCGATTCAATGGTAGCCCCTCCAAGTAGTTTGGTTGGTTCCTTTGATTGGAATCGAGTTGCAGGATACCACCTTCCGTCTTATGTGCCTTTCGAGATAATGGTACAGACCTTTGGTCCGGTCATACCCAACACCATTATAGATAAAGGTGCGTCTGTTATTATTTTATCCCCAACTATTTGGCAAGCTTTCAGTTCACCACCGCTTATGCCTGTTACGCAGAATCTGTTGGCATTTAACAAAAGAACTAGTTAACCGTTAGGGATCCTTCCAAATTTACCTATTACTTTGGGAGGTAAAACCATCCATATGGACGTGATGGTTGTTCTAGGGCCCTTGGATTTCAATATGCTTTTGGGGTGCGATTACACCTATTCCATGGGAGCGGTCGTCTCCTCCCTTTTTCGTGTGGTCTATTTTCCACATGAAGGATGGATCGTGACCATGGATCAGCTTTCATTCTTTGGTCTTGATGTGGCAACTGGCCCACCATCATCCCTTCCTGGTTTTTATCCACCCGTTGCATCTACTCCACCGTAGGTCAACTGTGTGGCTACCTACCCCATGCCTATACTCAGTGATGATGCCATCGTGCATAGAGTGCCGGGGGCATTGGGTCCAGACTTCCAAGATGTTTTCCTTCCATCGGACGGGCAACTCTTGGAAGCGATGACTTCTTATTCATTGTGATGAGCTCTGTCGGAGCAGAGTTCATTTTCTTGTCTCAAGCTCCTTAAAAAATGAAACAAGATCTTTGGAGAAAAGTTCATTTCCTTGTGTCAAGCTCCCTAAAAAATGAAACAAGATGTTCTGAGAATATTTCTTTTAATGTGTCAACCTCGTTAAAACAAGGAAAAAATTTCCTGTTCAATTCGAGTCTTTGATAAGATCTCGTAAAATCCCAATCGAGTCTTCCTCTTGATCTCGTAATTCGAACCTTCACTCCATATGTGTTTCATATGGATTGAAGCTTGTGGGGCATGTACCTCGAATTGAGTCACCATGCTGGGGGCATGCTTAAGTTTTCAAGCATAGTTTGTTTCCATTTCAAGCTTGTGTAAAATTGAAACTAGTTTCAAGCATAGTTTTATCTTTGTTTCAAGTTTGTGTAAAAATGAAACCAACTTCAAGCAAAGTTTCTTGATTTCAAGCTTGTGTAAAAATGAAACCATGCCCATTTTACCTCTTGTGATTACCATTTTATCAGCCTGTTTTTGCTAGATAAGCCTTGGTTTTCTTATTTCACCATCACCATCTGCTTGGCCAATCATATACCTTTACTTGGTTGTTTTACCCATTCCTGAGGAACTGCTGTGATGAGTGGTATTGTTAGCCAAACTCTTAACCTTTACTTGTTTTGAGCAGTTCCACCATCATTGGAACCAGTAGCTACCCTTTATACCACTCGTTCCTCCAGGAGGAGTCAACTTTCAGCTCTTTTCTAACTCTCTAAAAATGAAAAGATTATCGAGTTGCTTGTCGTTTTGATATCGTTAAATTGGCTGCGAAAGAACATCTACCTAGTATACGTTTACCCCTTTTTCGGGCTAGGATAGATTATTTATGAAAAAGGAATACCCTAGCCTATCGCGACTAGGAGGTTTTCTCAGACACAATTTTCTACCTTTTCGGATATGAGGAACTATCTACGAAAAGGGACTGTTGGAGTTTACTTTTCCACTATCTTTTCAAACTCTCTAAACATGAAAAGATACCAAGTTCTTCCTTTTTCAGATTCGTTAAAACCTGATGACATCGGACTCTGTCGTAATGAAGTTACTCGAGTTCCTCCTTCCTAGGGCTTGTTAAATGTACTAGGTTGGATTTCTCTGAAGGAAAAAGTTATATGACAAGCATATGGTATCCTCTTCAAGCTTGTGTAAAAATAAAGAGGTACTCGCCAGAAATGGTGGGGGAAAAAATGAAACTAGTATCATTGTCATGTCGGCAGTATGTCGCTCTTGAACATGGCACTTGTCTGCATTCGTGTCGGGTACGGGACTTGTCATCTCGTTTTCTTTTTGCCTCCATGGGTTTGGGTTATCCTTGTTTGACCACTCATCTACTCTATGCCTCTTCATCATGACCTTAGACATTTTGATGTCAAATACTACCAAATATAGTGTTGTGCCACCTATACGTTCAAGAGAAGTTGACCTCTGCAATTTTCAACCTTCCTTTGATTCTCTACTGATCCTGATTCATGAACATTATGTTCCTCTGTCTCGCGTCGATGATGTGGGAAACACTATGGCCCACCTTCGATCAAGGTTACTTCCTATCGACTTCAGCTCATTATCTAGGAAGATGATCTAGAGACTCCCTTTTGGTACCTTGGAGCCTACATGCCTCAATGGCAGGTTCTTCGCATTTGACGTAAGGTTTTCATCATTGACATTCAATCGGATGATTCTACGGGTGTTCGACGCCAGCTCACTATTCACATTCTGTGGATTGTACCTATAGTACCTTGAGGGCGATTTTCATTATTGGTGGTTCCTCTCGCGTCTGTTAACAGCTTTCATTATTGGCTGGTAATCAAACAATGTTCTTTCATGTTCGACTTCAGCTCACTTATTCACATGCTAGAACTTGTACTTTGTTCGGGTCGAGATGGAGCGCAAGACCCTGGGTTTTGTCTGATGGAATCCAGGCTACAGATTTTGCGGATTATCATGATTAGCTACATGACTCATTGATTGGATGGCTGCGACCATACCTGAGTCTATTTATTGATCCTCACTAGATGTGTTAGTATGAATATTTCGTCGTAAAAGAACACTTTAGCTACGCATAAAAAATAGCCCTAACATCGATTATGGCTGCCAAATATATTTAAATCTGCAATTAGGTGATCCAAATAATGCTGCACAAATCCAGATCTAAGCATAAAAGACATTAAGCAGACAAAGTAAAATGTGGCTCCATGCATCCAATAGACAAGACAAGAACAATGTATTTGAAAGAAGTTTTATATTATATTAAAAAGGGGGCACCTAAGAGGAAAACAAGAAAGGTGTTTTCCGGTTCTCCTCTATGGGATGGGTTCTTGAAAGTCCTCAGCGTTTCAGATCTAAAATTCCTCTCTCTTGTTGTTGTAGAAAACCCAGACAAACATAGAACTCAATGGGAGCTCATAAGAAAAAAATGGAGAATGTGACCTAGTATAGATCCAAAGTGATCTAATGCAATGGAGGTGACTAATGAATGGGGAAAACCCTTCTATTTATAACAAAATATTAGGGCGGTCTAGAACTCGGTGCATGAATAAAATATTATTAATCAAATTCTAGAACCACCCTTTAGGAATATTTTATTATATTTGTTGGAGGGAAAAGGATTTTTGACTTGGGTCAATTCCTTTATTTATAAATAAATAATAAATAAATGATTTATTTATCATTTTAGGGAAATGATGGGAATATAATTAAATAAATAATGGTTTATTTAATTATTTATGGATGATTTAGTCAAATTTAACTAAGAATATTATTTAAATAATGATTTAAATAGCTTATTCTTAGGAAATAATTAAATAAATAAGGATTTATTTAATTTATTTCCTTGTTTTGGGTTAAGTATGACTGGGAAATGTAAACAAACAAGTTATTTCACATGGTTAAAGAAATTTTACTTAGGGTAAAATTGGTCTTACATGGTGTACTTGGGTTCATCTAATAATAATAGGTTAGATGACCAAAAAAATGGTGTAACAGATTGCCCCCCAACATACGAGTGTTAGGAGAAAATTGTATGACCGAAGTACGTTGTAAGAACTCATTCACTAGACAGTAAGAGGGAAGTGAGAGAGAGGAATGTAAGGTAGTCTAATATGCTAAAGGACTAGACCCTGAGGAGATGAGACTTACAGGTGCAACAAGTCTCTAGTTTATGAAGTGATACCTGTTCTAAAGGCAGTGGGGGAGGCATACCTATGCCTGCCGAGACAAAGTACAAAGAATAGGAAGTCCAGTAAACAAGGAACCGAACCATGAAGAATATGCTGGTGTAAATAGGGGCCAGAAAAATAGAATGATGAATCCCACATACATGCTGTGCCTGGAATAACCGTCAGGACTTATACAATAATATTTTAGTACATGAGATACAAATACACCCAAATGCCCCCTACACACGGGGAAGGGCTCGCAAAATATGACTAATACATGCATATTGAAGAGGCGCTACAAGTGGCTGAGGCCAATATCATCAAATGGGAGGAGCTGCATCAAGGGATGAAGTGAAGAAGTCATTCGGGCATGTGGGGGGCTACCGGCAGGGCCACCCCCTCACGAGGGTTGAGACATCTCACACACACCCAGGAATCACCAATAGCTCCTGCTGCATCACTGGGCTATCAAGTGTATAGATCACGATCATGCTGAAAAGAGCTCGAACCAAGGTACACTTCCCCCGAGACTTGGCTGCTGGAGTAAATGAGCTGATGTCGAAAGAAGTAGGTCCAACATACGTGAGGTGATAAGGGAACCCCAACTAAGGCATGTGAGAAAATAGTAGAGCGACTAACAGACAGACAATAATGATGATGATGAAACGGGGGATACTGAGTAGTGGATGGACGACTTCCCTTGTTAGAGCATAAAGGGCATGAATGGCTTGGAAGTGACTAACACAATATCATGAGGGATAGGGGATAGTGGGACTGAAGGCCATAATGTGCGACACGAGAGAGGGATCGAGCAATGAAGCATGGAGGGCTATAGCGGGATACAAAGGGACTCGGGATAGATTCCATGAATGTGATGATGACTCAACTCGGATGCTCTAAACAAGGGTGAATCGATGGTGCTGCCACACAGTAAAGGTCCAATGGGGGACCATAAAAACATGAGTACAATAGGGTATCTCATGACAAAAATCAACATGAACAAGGACAAGTAAGGAGGCAAAGTGGTGCCCCCAGTACAAGTGTTGTAAGTGAGGGAATTCGATTTGGAGGAGAGGTGAATAGACAATTCGTGGAAACAATGGGTCCTGGTGAAGTACTAAGGTACTAAAAAATAACAGGTACCTAGAGCTCATGAACAGGCCAGGTCGCACTTTTTGGGGTCTGTGCTGTGACTTGGGTAGCAGGTACAGGGCAGAAAACTGCGACCTGTCCCATGAAATGACCTGAAAAGTGCGACCTGTCAGAGAAAGGGGGTTTCAGTGCTGTTTTTGGCTGAGATCTAGGATTTGTATGGTTGAGGGGTCTAGGTGCCCCCAAGCATGTTGTGGTCATGCCAAAATGTATTTAGGAAAAGGGGGATCTAAACACATTTTAATGATGTGGTGCACCATTTGTTTTCGTTATCGTTATGCAGCTTGAGAAAGGAAATGGAGGATTACCAATCTCTTTTAGTACTGCATATATGAATCAAATGGACTTTAATTTTTTGGGTTGGCATACCTAGTGTCATTATCCCAAAGAGAGGATTTGGAGATAATGAACTGGTGCTCTCCTGGAAAACCTATAGGTTGGTCAACAACAATGTCTAAAAGACTGGGTTGCGAATGTAAAATGAAGGAACGATAAGGGGTATCATCCCAAGAGTGATCTGAAGTGGTATGGGACCCTAGAGGTTCTTCTAAGTGTGGAAGAATAATGGTACTAGAGTTGACATGACCATATACACTAGGAGAGTTGTGGAGAATTACTTCTCCTGGTCTCTCGAATATGGGTGCCCCCTTATCCAAACATTGGGTTGCAATGTAATGGCCACAAGGTGTATGTGGTTCAAATGCATGGTTTCGATGTAAGGGGGAATAGAGAAAGTCACGGGAGATGATTCCTCCCATAATTTCATCATCGTGATAGAAGATGGGGTGACTGGTGGAAGAAAGACCACCGGATGTGGTGAAGCTACCTAACTCATCATCATGAGAAGAGAGGTTCACATGCGCATCATCACAAGAATTGACCGAAGAGTAAGCATATAAAGGATCTACCGATGTTGAGCCCAAGGTGATCGCTAAAGGAAGGTCAAGCGAAACAATAGGGGAGGATTTAGAGGGAATGTTCCCCGAGGGTCTCTTGGATGATGATAGGTAAAAAATAGCGGATGAAGGCTCCATCATCTTGACATCAGGAGGGGGAATGTCAATGGGAGCAGTCATGTCTAGTAGTGGTGCTGAAGCAAAATGCGCAAATAGGGGAGAGGTGGACTCGTTGTGCTTGGCCTCGAATTGGCGGACCGCGGGTAGAGAGGTGTGGAAGTCCTCGAGGCGGGGACAAAGGTGGGTGTAATGGCCATGGAGATCACACAAAGCACAGGGGTGGTTGGTGTGAATAGTCTTGGGGTTCTTGGTCACAGTGACGGAAGGAACAAAGGCTTCCGGGACTGTGGACTTAGGGAACGCGATAGTAACCATGGGCTTGAGAAGAGGTGATTCATGACAGGTATGGGTGGCGTGACCGAAAACATCACACAAGGCATACTGGATGGTATGCTTTGGAGGCTGAGGAGGGGCAGGGTTTGTTGGGGTAGCCTTGTCCTTTGATGCCCTCTTGCAAGCTTTTCCCTTCTTACTCGAAGCGGTCGCAACAGGAGGTGGTTCTTGTTGAGGTGACTGAGGCACTATTGCAGCGGGAGAAGTCATGTGGACCAGTTGAACCGGGGTCAAAGCAAGATAAGGTTTGGGTTGACTAGGTAGGGTAGTGCCTAGAGGGTCAAGGTACTAGACGGGTATGCTCACGGTAAAATTGGGGAGGGAGAGGGTGGTCATGATGGGAACCGAAGAGTCTCCGGGAGGGGGAGCAAGGAAAGGTATCTGACCAGTGGGGTAATGGCCAGGAGGTATGGCTCCAAGATGGTTGAGACCAGGTGGAACCGACCTAGGAGGATAGAGGGGCGCATGGGTACCAGCTGTAGGAGAAGGGCCAAAAGGAAGAGGTCTAGCTAGCTGAGGTGAAGGGCTAGGAGTAGGTTGCGGCAGGCGAGGTTGAGGTTAAGGTTGCTGACTAGCCGAAGTGGGCCTTTTAAGGTCAGCCCGAGATGATTGCATCATGCAAACATTCGCTAAGCTAGGATTAGAGATAGGAGGAGGAGGAATACCAGGGAAAGTTCCAAGCAAGGAGGAGTCTTTGTAGACACTAGGGGAGACACTATTCAAAGAATCGACGGTTTGCATATTAGCTATAGAAGAGATGGTCGACTCAGGGGAGGGCTGAGATTTTGGCTCATGATATGTCAACTGGTCAATGGTGACTATCTTTCCATTATGAGGGAAAAACATCTTGCGATGGAATGCAGATGGGATAGCAGACATGGCATAGGTGTAGCTACGCCCCAAAAGAATGTTATAATCAAGAGGGGCGTCGATGACTTCAATGTCAACGCAAACAGTCTTTCTCGCAAGAGTGATAGGACAGTTGCAGAAAAGGCCAATGGGTTGGGAGGCATGGCCATCCCATGCTCGAAGAGTGATCGTGGGAGGGGCCAACTCAGGAGATCTGAGTTTTTTCCAAACTGAAGCGGACATCACACAGGTGGATTCCCCCTCATCAATGATGCACCGGGAAATGTTAGCGTTCCGGATTTTGACTGGGATTTGGAAAGCTATGGAAGAAGGAAGAGGAGGAGACTCTGACTGATGGGCGTAAAAAATAATCAATTGGTCATCTGCGGGATCTACAGCACCCAGGGCAGATAATAGAGCTTTTATTTTGGAGGGGGACGACTGGAGGAGTTCCAGCGTTGAAATGGAAACAGGAGATTGGGCCAGCTCATCTACTATGCTATATGAATGGGCAGCTTTGTCAGAAGCAGCATTTCGGCGTAATGGTCCCTTAGGAATCATGGTATGAACCTCAGACTTGGGCTGAGGGATATGCAAGGGACCATTAGTTGTCGAAAGAGGCTCAGTAGAACCTGAAGAATGTGACTCAGGGACAGATGGAGCAAGAGGCTGAGGGTACGGACAGGACTGAGTTTGAAGGTTGAGGTCAACGGTGATATGTTGGTAAAAGTTCATCATGAGGATCTGGTAATCAGAGGTACCAGATGGAGGAGGTTGCGTGGTGACCGGTTCGTGAGGTGGTTGGGTAGCCACAAATCCCTGCTGTGCATCCACCTGCTCTTGAGGGGGCAGTGACTGCTGTTGCGGGGGTTGAGAAGACAAGGGAGGCGGGGTGCAAATGTTGGAGGAGCTGAAGCACTAGGCTAGGATATGGATGAGAATGACGTTGGGTAACAGTGTGGTAAACCAGAGGTTGGGCAAAAAGAGGAGGCATGCCGGATCCTAGATGTGTTATACCGGGAGGAGGAGAGGTGCAGGGGGAGGTGCCCTCGCCCCCAGGAAAACCATAGTTCATGGGAGGTTGAGCGGATGAATGAGAGAGAGCTCCAACAATACCATTGGCGACATGAGGGGCCCCCGGTGCATTAGTGGCACTGGGTCTGGGGAGGTCAGGAAGGACAATATAATCATAACCAGATTGAGCATAGATTAGGTCATATTTCAAGGCTATTTGGAGGGTGGCTTCTTCGGTTTGAGGGAAGTGGGATGCGACATATTTTCCAATGGGAGGTAAGAGAGAGCAAATGAACCAGTCCATATAGCCACGGTCTTCGAAGGTAGGGGCTTGACATATGCTCTTTCTTCTCTGCCATTCTTTAACATGATTGAATAGGCGAGTCGCAGACGATTGACGGAAAGAAGTCAAAATTTCGATACCAGTGTCATAATGAGGGGGAAGCTGGAAATAAGATAAGAAGGTGCAGGCAAGGGTCGCAAAGGTGGTATGGGAAGAGGTGGGATGGTCAACATACCACTTAGAAGCGTCACCAGTAAGCGTGCATTGGAAAAATCAAAGATGGATGGAGTCATCGGTGATGGAATTGGAGGAAAACCACATGTGGAAAGATTGGATATGGTTCGAGGGATTGTCACTAGCAAGGCCTTCAAACTTGGGAATGTCAGAGGGGAGCTTGGTTGGCATAGCAGGTCAGCTGACATCGTGGCGAATAGGATCATTGATTAGCTGATTGAAGTCGGGGAGACTGAGACCGGCCATATAAGGGAGCAACAGGGCAGTTGAGGTAGGTCCTATAGTGGTTCCAATGGAAACGGACCCAACAGTAGCACTGTGGTTGCTGCTAGTACGAGGCCCTGAACTAGACATGGTGAAGGTAACAGGGGGAGAACCAAGAGTATGGGGAGAACCCGAACAATCAGAGGAAGAGTTGGAGTGTGGACTTGGGGGAGGACTTACTCGATGACAACGGGAAGGAGGAAGTTGACCAAATAGAAACTGAGGGTGAAGGCCAAGAAGTCTCCGGGACAAACGCCTTGGAGGTGCAATGATGACAAGAAGAAGAAAACCGACAGGGGCAGGGAGGGGCAAAATCAAGTGAGGTCAATGTTGAAACAAGGGCAGAGAGGTGCAGTGTCAATTGATTTTAAAGGCTTTGCCAGGCGGTGTTAACCAGGCTCTTCTTCACTTAGGGTCAGTGTGTGGCGTGCATTAATTTTAATTTTTTAAACCCAGACATTTTGAGAGTAAAAGAAAAATTGTGCTGCGTAACTGAAAATAAATCTGCAGTAAATAAGACTGAAAGAACATAAAATTAACAGCTAAAAATGCATAAATCTAACCCAAGAAGGTGGGTCTCTCAAAAATAGTCTATAAGAGGGGAAAAACTAATCAAAGCACGCAAAAAGGAGGCCAATAGATCTAAGGTTGGGAGGGACGGGGATCTAAAGGAGAAATCTGCTGAAAAGAGGTAGAGAACAACAAAGAGGCAGAGGCAAGGTTGCTGCTAAAAAGGAGGAGATTAGCTAAACATATAAGGGACAATGAGGCGGCCCTAGAAATGAACCCAAAAAAAACTATATGAGGTGATTTGAAAGGGATAAGAGCTGATCTAAAGGGATCTGAAAATGAGGTATCAGATCTAAAAGAAATAAGGCTGAAAATTTGGAAATTCACACTTCTGAAACAACAAAAACTCGCCCACAAAAAGTGGAGGGTACTAGAGCCCTAAGGGGCAAGATTCCTACTTAGTTGAGTGAAAAAAATCAGAAAAAGGTCTAAATGGGTAGAAAGAGAGGCTGGAAAACCCAGACAGAAGCTTTAGACAAACCCAGAAAAAGTGCTAGAAAATTGCAGAAAAAAGTGCAGGTCGCAGGTTCTAACCTGTTTTCAGTCCAGGTCACAGATTTTGGGCAAAAAAGTGCGACCTCAAGGCTAGGTAACAGTTTTTGGGCCGATAAGTGTGACCTGAAGAGCCGGGTCTCTCGATGGTAGATTTCAGAAAAAATTGTCGTCTCAGCTGCGGCTGATGTCTGACACCTGCGTAATAAGGCTAGAGACACACACAAGTTAAAAATTTGACTGTTTGAGGGTTTTAGAGGTGGAAAGCGCCATAAAAATAGGAAAATAGAAAATGGAAGAGAAACCCTAGGGTCTGAAACAGCTGAATATGCAGGAATATATAAAACGACAGCGGTCGCAAAAGAAAACCCATGTGGAGTCGCCAATTGTTAGTATGAATCTTTTGTCGTAAAAGACCACTTTAGCTACGCATAAAAAATAGCCCTAACATCGATTATGGCTGCCAAATATCTTTAAATCTGCAATTAGGTGATCCAAATAATGCTGCACAAATCCAGATCTAAGCATAAAAGACATTAAGCAGATAAAGTAAAATGTGGCTCCATGCATGCAATAGACAAGACAAGAACAATGTATTTGAAAGAATTTTTATATTATATTAAAAAGGGGGCACCTGAGATGAAAACAAGAAAGGTGTTTTCCAGTTCTCCTCAATGGGATGGGTTCTTGAAAGTCCTCAACGTTTCAGATCTAAAATTCCTCTCTCTTGTTGTTGTAGAAAACCCAGACAAACATAGAACTCAATGGGTGCTCATAAGGCAAAAATGGAGAATGTGACCTAGTATAGATCTAGAGTGATCTAATGCAATGGAGGTGACTAATGAATGGGGAAAGCTGGTCTATTTATAACAAAATACTAGGGTGGTCTAGAACTCGGTGCATGAATAAAATATTATTAATCAAATTCTAGAACCACCCTTTAGGAATATTTTATTATATTTGTTGGAGGGAAAAGGATTTTTGACTTGGGTCAATT
Source organism: Pinus albicaulis (assembly GCA_034641835.2). Lineage (NCBI taxonomy): Eukaryota > Viridiplantae > Streptophyta > Pinopsida > Pinales > Pinaceae > Pinus > Pinus albicaulis. The sequence continues at coordinate 913,240,750 of CM076569.1, forward strand.
CCTTTATTTATAAATAATAAATAACTAATTTATTTATTTATCATTTTAGGGAAATGATGGGAATATAATTAAATAAATAATGGTTTATTTAACTATTTATGGATGATTTAGTCAAATTTAACTAAGAATATTATTTAAATAATGATTTAAATAACTTATTCTTAGGAAATAATTAAATAAATAAGGATTTATTTAATTGATTTCCTTGTTTTGGGTTAAATATGACTCGGAAATGTAAACAAATAAGTTATTTCACATGGTGAAAGCAATTTTACTTAGGGTAAAATTGGTCTTACATGGTGTACTTGGGTTCATCTAATAATAATAGGTTAGATGACCAAAAAAATGGTGTAACAGGATGGTTGCGTCCATGCCTCAGATCTTGATTATTGTATACTCTATTATGGATGGCTGCGCCCATACCACACATCGTGTATTTGAGATGTCAGTTGTACTTGTCTACGTAGGTTTTCCGATGACAGTGTTTTCAGTGGGACATGTTCTCGTAAAGCATTTCACCCCTCTCTCTATCTTGGGCCTCATGCTTTAGGGGGCATCTGTTACACAATAATTTTTCACCGTCTCTGCAATCCCCCGTCCCAAACATTGGAGGGCCTTTTCGTGACCTGTGAGCAGTGACATGACCTGAAACCACTTTCATGGCATCCCCCTTGACAAGGACAATCATTCCTCTAAAGACAGTTTCCTGTAAAAAACCCTAAAAATAGACCTTTTGGCCTTGGCACGACCAGTCAGTTCAGCCCTCGTGCCAATGGGGGAAATCCACCAAAGAGGGCACGCCAACTAACTCTTTGTCCTAGTGTATTACTTGCGCCAATCTTAATAAGGATTGTTTTTAAAAAATAAATGGCGGAAGTTTGATTTCAACCAACTCCTGAATGAGTCTCTAAAATGAGTTGGAAGGTTTGGCTCCTGATCTCCATGTAGGAGAAGTGGTGTTCCACCTATCATGGAAGCTTCCTTGAGGATAGGGACAATCCCACCATTGTAGGGATCCCAACTCCCCTTCCACCATCTATTAAAGCTTGCCATTTTCCCTTTAGCAAGCTAGTAGTCTTAGTAGCACTAAGAGCTGAATCAGTAGCAAGGATACTATCTCCAGATAGCCTCTGAGAGCCAAAGCCAAAGAGAGAGAGCTTTTTCCCATTCCCGACGAACTTCATCAAGACGTACTCCGCTGTCGACCCACCGAAGGAAGATCCAGCGTCAGAGCTCAGGTTGTATCCTTCTTTCGTTGTGATTAATAATAAACGACTTTGATTATGGTTCCATTCATATGTTCATGTCTTATGTTATGAATTATATCTTCTTTGACTGATATATGGTTGCATGTATTAGGTTTTACGTTGTGTGTTGTTTCTTCGTGTACATGAGGGTGTTCGAACATGCTAAGCGGGAGAATTGTGATCTACCAAAGCGAAGGATGGAAGCGCCATCTTCTCGGCAAGCAACAACAACGTGGGACTTAAGGTAGGCCTCTTGTCACATCTTGGTCTTTTGTAACTAGGAACCTGCGTCTTAGCGTGACTCGATTGTTGCTAGACCTGATTTGGGCTAGTAGGGATCGCCTCTGTCCATAGAGGGGATTTACCTCTCCAACAAAAACTTACCCATGATGTCTTGAAATGTAAACATAAATAATGCTAATTGCAATGCGCGATGGGCAGTGGAGAAAAGGGTAGCACGTCGGGGAAAGGCCCGAACCATAATATAATGATTTCCAAGCATTTAAGGCACATAAAAGGGAAATATGGGTTCCACTATATCACATCAGCGAAGTTTTAAGGTGGAAAACTTAGCTGGGAAATGATAAAGAGTGCGAAGTGTGGATATGAAAAAGGTAAGGACACGGTAAGGTTTATGGTATAATTTTATATAGCATGGCTATTCGATGGGTGGGAGAGCTATAATATTAAAATTTCATACTCTAATACAAGTGGGGCTTATAAATTAATAAGTCTCGAAAGGTTATGTATGGGGATTTAGAAGGAAATGAGGTGTAGGACTTTAGAAAATGGAAAAATGAAGGGTAAAATAGGGTAAATGAAATGGATGAGGTCAAATGAAGTACTCTCACAATTACACCTTATCAGCAACACTTTCCTCTTTCCACTAAACTGAAAGGGAAGATTGATTCCTTTGAAGTCCTTGACAGTAACGATTTCTTTTCTTTGTCTGGAAATAAATGACAACGATGGAATATTATCTTCAATATATAAGATCCGAAAAGAATAATCAGTCACCCTATGATACTATAGATTATAGGGAACTAACAAAGGCTCCAGCTGGGGATGAAAGCTCCTTCAGGAGGTGTCAAGAACACCGTAGATTAGTAGCATAATCCATTGGGCTGATCCCAAATCTGCAACCTAATCTTCTACAACCTCTGTGGCTGAAAAAATTCAATCATTTTTTCTGAATCTTAGATGAGAATATGATCTATGTACTGCAATCTGGAATGAAGCCATAGTTGAAATTATGCACTGCAAGCTATCAAATTGAAATCACTGTCGCACCCCAAAAATATGAATGTTGAAATCTGAACTAAACTGAAAACTGAAAGCAATATTAGACTAAAATTGAAAGGATGCTCAAAGTAATAAGCTTATTTGCACACTACTACCTACCTAGTCTAAATTAGAGATGATATGTACACTAAGTGAAATCTCCTTTCTAATGCAACCAATCAAGTAAATGACTACTTGATTGGTTCTTGTTCACAGTTTTGAGCAGGCTAAAAAAAAAAATGACCACTCCCATCTCAACTGCCTTGAACATAAGTGTTCAAAATTTTCCTTACACTCTACAACAAACCTATACTCATGGCATAGCACACTCCTTATTTAAATGATTCTAAGAGGGCAACAACATGATCTTGGAGAAATACTTGGATCTGAGGATTCAAATAACCAGCTTCATCTAGGACTACTCTTTCTTGCAATGTGTTATGCTCAGGATCATTCTGAAAGAGAACATATATACCTTCTTCATGGTCATCTGATATGGCATCTTCATTTTATACCAATATGTTGTCCTCAAAAAAAGCTGATATGCCTTGATTGAGATGGTTGAACTCTGTCTGAAGGCCATCATTTTGATGAACAAAAGTGATTTCTACAAACAAGCCTTGTCTTGAATGCAAGACAACTTCAACATCAATATGTTCTACATCTACTCCTTCATGAGGAACAACTTCAATAAATAAATAAACAATAGACAATATAGAATTAATGTCCCAATTATGTAAAAATTGAGAGGCTGGCTACATGCTTAGTATATGATTAATTTGTTCTTCAGTTAAAGGAGGAGGAAAACTTTGTTTCCTTTGGATTAAAAAAAAATATTTTCTCACTCTCATGAAGATTGATCATGAGACTGAATGTCTTATTTAGCCTCATATAAAATAACATATGAATTTTCATTTGTCTCCACAAAGAGATCTTGTGAATCTACTTTCATTTCTTGATTTCTTTCATCTTCAGCTAAATTCTCTTGGTAATCATGATAGTTAACTTGAGAATGAAATCCATAAATTACTTCTAAGATATCCTCATCATGTGTGTTTCCTAGATCTTCATCAATACTTTCAAGGTATTATATGATATCCTCAGACTGATGACAACAATTCTCAACTAATGATAAAGATGGAGAATATTATTTATAATGCTCATACAACACCTTGTGGACATCCTTTAAAGAAAATAAACTACCATGGTTTAAAACTTCATACTATTCCCTCGCTTTCCCTTCCAATGTTTCCATGAACATTTTCATGAAGCAATCCTCATGCCATTCGAATTTCAACTTTCATGAATGTATATGAAATTTAGTGAGATGTAGCAAAGCCACGTCAACATTCTCATCTTGAAAAATAGGAATATTTTTTTTCCAATTTACCTAAGGAATTTTGTTTGGGAAGCCAAGAATGTGATATATGTTCATTGGAGCATATATCCTTACAGCTGATCCCATTTTGAGGTTGTGGAGTCACCAATTAATCTATGTTTCTTGATTTTTCTGCCGATGGATTTCCCAGGTGAATGGAACAAACTTCTAGTGATTGAATTCTATTTACCATAAAATTCAAAAGTGAAACTTGAAGTGCATTACTGGAGATAGTTCATTCCCATTATGGTCACCATTATGTTATCACTCTGTAATTTTGAGGCTGAAAACAAAGCTGTCGAGGTAACATCAAAACCGCTTCGGGCCTAGGATCTAGCCCTCCTAGACTGAGAGAGGGATCTCTCTGTTAGATATAGCTTTGTTATATTGAGTATTTCAGGCTAGCTATTAGATGCAGAGTTTGGATTTTGAATTGGTTTGGTTGGAATAGTAAGGGAAAGCCATTGGGAAATGGAGTCAAAGAGGCTCACGTGATTAAATGCAGCAATATCAAGCATGAGTGAAACAAGGCAAGATAGGTGCACTAGCATGGATATTTCATGCTTTTGAATAGATTATGAAAAGAATAAATGTAAGGAAAGGTAGAGACTAAGGAGCAATTAAGAATTTCCCAATCTTTCCTACGATGTCATGTTCAGTAGAAACCAACGAGAAATTAAGAATTCCTCGATTTGGCATCAGTAGAAAACATAGACTATTGTAAACAAAACCAAAATAGGGTGCTCTAGATAACAAAACCTATTCTTCATACTTTCTATTTTATAATTGGATTGCAAAAATACAGAGAAAGAGGAACTCAATGAAAAACACATCAAAACAAGAAAAGACTTCACCAGTGCAGAAACCACATGAATCTTGAACAATTTGCCTTATATTACTCTTCAAATAGTCACTTGAAATTCAGTGAACAACATTACAGAATGGGATTGTTTTTCATTTCAGATTTTGCCCTGGAATACTTCGAATAGTGAAGTATTTATGCTAAACATACTAACCGATTACAATCAATGTCATAACTAACAGTTAATTTCATTGCCTACATAACAGAGAAGGGCTAACATCATGTGACCAGTGAAAATAAACTAGCTGGAGTTATTTGAGGACATCTAGACTTTGGGAAGTGTCTTGAACATCTGGCGGTGTTTTGGTTCCCTTGAAATGCTCCATTTGATCGAATATCCCATCTTCTTTATAAAGACTAATGACACATGTATAACTAATTATCAGTCCTTGAGGGATTGATTGCAACGTGGGTGACATATGTAAAAATTATTCCTTCTTCTCAGGTTGTTGTTATTAGCAAGATTTTCTTTCCCCTTCAAGATATCGACAACGTATCAGAATAATGATGTGCATTCAGTGGTTTATATCTATGCTATCTTGAGGTCGAGTAAGTGTTGTGACTGATGGAAGATATGCTTGTAACAACCATGAATATGCACTGTCACCTATTTATCTATACTATGTAAAAATTGATCTTACTTTTATTCTTCTGCCCACACTCATCTGCAAGACTCAATGTCGGAGGTAACATCATCTACATCACTCTTTAGTTTCACAAGTGGATTTTAGTGAAGCTACGGTGGTGGGAGTGAGTAGGTGGTATTCGAGCAGAGGGAAAGACGATTTCAAGGGGGGGTAGAGGAGTGGTAGGCAATATTGGAGCAGGGGGGTGTGAAGTTTCCAAGAGGTGACGCATGGAGGTTATGGCAGTAATGGATACCACTTATTTCGGGCACCCTCCCATGGTTAAAGTTTGAATGCCATGAGGGGTGGGGGTGGGGGGGGGGCAGGGGCCGTAACAAAATAAGGACCGTCGGATGTGGGGAGATGCACCGGGGTGAAGAAGAGGTGAGGGAACATTTATTGAGATATGATTGGATGATATGGTAGGAGGCTGTGTGGTAATGAGGTGGGCCCACCCGCAACCCATAGATCGCAACTTTTAACATATTCTTTAGTGATCACCTTTGAGAACTCGTGAGGTGCGACATGCGAGTGGGTCCCACTGATGTCGCACATCACACTTTGGCGATTGTATCGTGAACCCTCCACAATTACCTCTAAAACTTGTGACTTGCGACTTGTGATTAGGTCCCACTGATGTCGCTCATCACAAATTTGGCATTTTACCTCACATCGCGACTTTTGTTGTTTATCACACATCGTGAATTTTGTCGTTTATTGCAACATTTATTGCTTACCGCACATCTTAAATTTTGACGTTTATTGCACACTGCAGTGAATAACTTATTGCATCGCCACTTAAACCAACTCACTCATAATGTGCTAACATGTAAACAAAAAGAATGTCGATTGTGATATGTGATGGGTGGTGGAGAAAAGGTTAGAGGGGTAGAGAAAGGCCCAAACCATAATATAAGGATTTCCAAGCATTTAGGGCACATAAAAGGGTAATATGGGTTCCACTATACCACATCAACAGATTTTTAAGGTGGAAAACTTAATTGTGAAATTATAAAGAGTGCGAAGTATGGATGCAAAAAAGGTAAGGACGGGGTAAGGTTTATAGTATAATGTTATATAACATGTCTATTAGATGGTTGGGCGGAGCTATAACATTAAAATTTCAGTCTTTAATACAAGCGGGTTTATAAAGTAATAAGTTCTAAAAGGTTATGTATGGGTGTTTAGAAGGAAATGATGCGTACGACGGAAAAGTGAAGGGTAAAAGAGGGTAAATAAAATGAATGAGGGTATAAATGAAGTTTTCTCACCATTACACCTTATGAACAACACTTTCCTCTTTCCACTGAACTGAAAGGATAGATTGATTCCTTTGAAGTCCTTTACAGTCATGATTTCTTTTCTTTGTCTGGAAATAAGTGATAGCCATGGAATATTATCTTCAATATACAAGGTCTGAAAAGAGTAATCAGTCACCTTGTGATACTATAGATTATAGGGTACTAACAAGTAGACTATCGGATCCACCAAATTTGGATCTACAATAACCCAAGGGGTAAAATGAGAGAGAATCCCAACCATGTCCATGTGACTCTCAACTAAGCTCATGATACTCTCAACTTCTCCTTTAGACTAGGAAACTAATTGTAAGATGGATTCTCACATGGAAATAAATTTACTTTTTTGAAATTAAAATAAATAATATATTAGCACATTAAGCTCCAAAAATATTAATAATTTCCATTCAAAGAAGGGCTTCAATGTGTTTTCCTATGGTGTGTAAAGTATTAGTCACGACCTTCAAAAATGATTTGTAAGGTTGCTTTGGATTTTTTCATTTTCCAACAATGAATACCTTTAAAAATTTTCAAGGGTAGAGATCCTATTGGATCATTCAGATAAGTGAAATATTTGATTCATATTTATCATTTTTGTTTAGTACTAGTTGTATGAAATAAACATTATCAATGGCTAATGAATTTATTAAATCAAGAACATAGTATTATAAAAAAGGTTAAGTAAGCATGCAGTCAGAAATTGATAATACTTTTTCGAATAATACATGAATCTACTCACAACAAAAAATAATGAATATATGTGTGTTTCATTTAGTTCACATAGTTAGTTGAACACAGTGAAGATAAAGTGATTTTCTATAATTTTTTCTCTATCAAGTAAAAACAAATTTTAAGGAATAGTTGGAAGAGTGATAGGCATAGGTATCTTATCACTACTCATTTTACACATAATTTGTTTAAAATATTTCGAATTTTTGAATTTGGTCATGTGTAAATTAGGGATGGATTTTCAATAGAAAAACAAGCTAATATGGAGTTCTACAAATAAAAATAAATAAAGGTAACATGTTGTAAAATGATAAGGAATAGCGTAGAGTTTAAATATTTTATCACAAAATAATAGGCACATAATATTGATTTAATAAACTTGTATATGAAGACTTTGCTCAATGGGTTTAGAAACCCATTAACATACAAGTAAATTTTCGAATAATTCCATGGTCTGAGAGTCTCTAAAATGAGATCTGTAAACATACTCCAAATTTGTATTGTCATGAATAATTAAAAATATAGATATAATAAGTGCATTTTTAACTTAATAACATGGATAAAAATTAAGTATGCTAAACCTTGTCTATCTATTTGTAAGAAATTGGTCATGAATTTCAACTCAAATTACAACTCAAGGGAAACCTACGGAGTAAATACACGATTAAAAATATTTTACCTAGAAAAAGAGAACTCTAATTTCCTAAGTGAGAATTTTGAGCTACAAAACTATGAGCAAGCCTATAAGAAGGAAAGGAATCTCTTAGAATATATATCATAATGGTATTGGATAAATGGAATTATAGAAACAAAATATTTATTAATAGATATTTACCTTAATAAATTATCATATCTTAATATGTCGGAAACATTTTTGACAACATAGGAGTACTTAATAAATGTTATTATGCAAGGGTGTCTAAAAACCTTAATAACTTAAAGTAAAATATTGTTAAAAAAAAACCTTGCCCAAAGTTACTCTGGAATGAGGTTAAATGTTTGAATATAAGAACCAGACCATGGAGGGTAATAAATCAACAACTCAATAACATACCTATGTTATCATCAAGCCAAAATTTTCCATGTCCATTGCAAGCTATGAACTAATAATTGAAAAAAAACTGGTGTTTATAAAAGAAATAATGATTGAAGGAATTTCAAAAGTGATACCTGTGTAGAAAGTTTTTTTTTTAATTTCAGTGTGACTCTTCAATTAGTAGGTAAGGTTTTATTTTTAGATAAGAGAATTAAACATGATATATCTAAATTTGTTCCTCATGGGATGCTCCACCAGTCAACGTAGAGTAACTCTTTCAAACCTCGTTTAGTTAGAACTTAGCCTTTCCAACCTTAGAGGGCTCTCTCAATGAAATGTATAATATTCAATAGACAATGCTTGGACAAAAATATGGCTAGCTCTTGAGTGTATTTCGAATGTTTTTTATGTAGGTAAAGGATGTGAAATAATAGCTACCATTTGGAATGGAGTCAGAGTGAGACTCAATTACATAGAAAAACATCTAACCTGGACGCTGAGGCATGTGTGCACTCTCACCAAAACATAACTAGAATAGTAAACCATATGCATATAGGAAGTTGGAGTATGTTTAACCATGAATTATAAATGATTACACATAAATAAAACTTAATATACATAAAATATATAGATGAGACAAACATATATGAGATTACATGATGAATCTCAGGTCTGAGAGAATCTTTCTGCAATTTTCTATTATTCACTGAAAAAATATTACAAAAGTAGCTTGTAGCATGACATCAATCAACCTTTTCTCTCTAAAAATCTCTAATTTATAAAGTGATGACTCATACAAATGAATTTCCACCTTCATATATTTGAATTCCCACCTGAGAGACCTATTTCAAATAGGATTATATCACTTGGAGACTTCCTAGGGACATTTATGTTTTGCAGAGTTTGAATACAAAAAGGACTATTATTTCATTAAATAATTCAACAAATCCATTTAATAACCCTTAGCAACTAAAAAAAACTATTTTTATGAGTGTGCTGGACTGATGATGTGTCATTATGTCACATGGATGCTACGCTGGGCCTCCTCCAAGTCGAGTTTTACAATTTTTTCATAAATCTGGTTAGTGAAAATTCTGAAAAATAGGCTTCCAGGATGAGTGAATAATTTCCAAACCTGATGGCTTTGCAAAAAATGAGAGATTTTTAGTAGAAATGTCTATGCTAAGGAAAAAAAATCTTTCATATTTCCAAAATTTTTTTTCATTTGGTTAGAAATAAAACTTGAATTTCACTGCTAAAATAATCAAGTACAGAAAATTTCGTAGTGCTCATTTTGTAGTGAACTCCAAAATCCACCTCTTGCACAAACTTTGACCTTTCTGACTATTAGAGGATCTTCCTTGGGGCTAATAAGCTAAAAAAAAACTCCCACTTTGATTTTTACCATATTTTTGATTTTAAGCAAACAGTCACCTACAATGATTTCGTAGTGAAATATGGGCTTCAAGCTTAGCATTAGGGGAATTTTGAGGTCTAAAATGGGCCTTATAAGGAAATTATAAAATAATAGTGGAAATAATAAAATAATATTTGATTACATCATCAAATTTTAGAGGGAAAAAAGAGAAAATTACTTTTTCAACTCGTATTTTCAACTTATCTTCCAAACATTTTACTCAAATTTCGAGCTGGAGTACTCGTTGGATGCAAAATTTAATTCCTGATCTAAGGAGTACCCATGTTTCATACTTTTGATGGATCCTGCTAGATGAGAAATGATAAGTACATCGAAAACGTGATTGGAATTATGTTTTTCATGTATTTCTCATTTTTCATGTAGCAGGATTCGTCGAAAGTATGCACCATGGGTACTCCTTAGATGATGAATTGAATTTTGCATCTAACGAGTGCTCCTACTAAAAATTTGAGTAAAATATTTGGGAGACAAGTGGAAAATATGAGTTGAAAAAACAATTTTATTAATTTATTGTTTTTAAATCTTTTTACCCTTTTACTTAAAAAATGGTGAATCATCCCCCATGGTTTACATCATCATCTTGATTCCTGTTGGTTCTTATAAAGTTTATTTTGGTTGTACGTTTTTCTTAAGAGGCCCATTTTAGACATAAAAATTCCCCTAATGGATTCGCTATGAAATGGCCTAATTGATAGAAAATTTGAAAATTGTGCTTTCCTTCTGTTAGCACTCCGCCAGATTCCCAAGGCTAAAGAAGGAATCCTAACTGAGGTAACCACAAACCAAAATTTTGGCTTGGTAGATAGCCCTACCAAGTTAAAGAGGGATCTCTCCAAAAGGTCACAACCAAGAGGGCTGAAGGATTTTAGTGTTTTAGGCTAGATAATGAGTGCAGGAGTTGTTTTGATTTGATTTTGTTGGGTTATCACTGGATGAAGAAATTAGGTCAAGGAAACTAGTTTAGGGAAAATGAGATAGGGTTGCAGGGACCAATGGGGCAAGGTAGGCATAAGTATTATCACTTAAAGATGATTGTGATGAAATGATTTTGAGAATGATGAGAAGTTAGGAAGAGAATAGAAGATGTTTTCTTCATAAACAGAGGAAATTGGACAAACTATGATCAATTTCTCAAAACAGAGCATGAGCATGCATACATGTGTTCTAACTATCTAAAATGAAAGATATCATACCATAGAAATGTAATAAACATGAATAAAACACATTATAACATATGATACTGAAGAAAGCAATGATAAACATCATATCACAAGTATCCCAAAAAATATCTGCAACTCCTATTTATTAGCTAGCCAAACTGAGTACAATAGTTCCTTGATAAATAAAAAAACATAAAAAATGATTCCAACGCTTTCTTAGTGTGAAAAAATGGACTAAATAGACATCAAACAAGTGAGCAAGAGATCCAGTAATTTATGGACTGAAAGCTGAAGTGTAGGATGGTCCAAGTGACTCACTCCTCATTACATTCACACTGATTCATTTTGACTAAAGGACATCTTTACCTATTGAATCTACCTCTAGGTAACTTATCTTTGACATAATTACATTTAAAATGATGAATTGCATTAATAGAAATATGGTTTTCAGAGATAGAATCAAAATTTACCATGAAAAATAAAAAAGATCAAGAAACTGTCATATGTGCCATTTTCCTATCATATGTGCAGTGCCTTAAGGTTGTGCATTGTCCATGTTCAAGCCAATTCTTTATAGACCTACACGTGTCCAAATAAGGCCCAAGATGGCTTGTTGGAAATATTATCAAGTCCTATTTCCTAATATGCCTCCATCTCTCAAAATTATGTTGATTTGACCCTTCAAAATTGTAATCTCCGAAGATTGTTTGGTGTGCACTGCCTAGGCAAAAATATGGGCAGAAACATGATTTTTTGGTGGTTGTTTCCCTTTTGACTGACCACTTTGCTTCAAAATTATTAGAAAATTTACATGGTGCATGTATTCATCTTTCTGAATCCAATGGTGGTGACCTTTTTCCCAAAAAATTTCCATATCATTTGTGCAACACCTAGGGCACTGCAAATATGAAAAAATTTATGATATTTCCTTGTTCAGAAAAACACAATGAAACTCAGAATTTGCAAAAAAGTTTGAAAATGCCTCAAAAATTGTAGAATATCTTATGATGATGTGTCTAGGCTTGGAGGGAAGCCTTAGCAACAATGTGCAATTTCTTCTTCTCCTCCATTGTCAAATCTTCAATTTTTGCATTGGCACTTTTGAGCTTGGCCAATGCAATTTTCTCCTTTAGTGTATGGTGTTTGGCTTTCTTCCTCAATAATTCATTGTCTTTGTTAGCCTTATCTAGCAGCTTCAACAAGTGTTGATTGGCTCTATCAAGCCATTGCTCCCTGTTTCATTGATTACTATAGCAAGCTTGTCATTTAGGTTATCTCATCAATGAGCTCAGCCTCCCTTTGCCTCTCTAAAGCTAGAGCTCTTTTCAGCCCTGCAGTTCTAAGTCTCTATTTTCGTACTTGTTCCTCATGCTCATCAAGTAAGCCATACTTCTCAAGTGTTTCATCTAGCATTTATTTGGCCTTTTCAACCTCCTTTTGAGCAGTGACATAATTGACCTCATCAATGACCTGTTTAGTCTTTAGTTTCTCATTCTCCTGCTAAACGAAACTTATGAAAAATCTAGCCCTATCAAGATTAGTTTGAATCTCACTAATATTGGCTTCCTTTCCTTTAATGGTTGCATTAGTGATTTTGTCATTTTCATCCTCATCTAGGTCAACAAGCTAAAATTCTTGCTTTGTTCCATGAGTGGCCTCCTCATCATGAAGGAATGACTCAATGACGTTCTCTTTTCCTTTGTCAACCTTCTTTGTTGATGTAGAAGGCATGGATTATTCCACTATATGTGGAGAAAACAAATTCCTGAAGCCTCTCTTTTAGGTTTTTGGCAATGGCTCAACCTCAACCATACTATCCCACTTAGGATCAATATCCTCCATGTGGCTAGGTGACCCAATGTCATGATCAGATGGAGATGAAGGACATGAAGGGGACAGATCTAACGACGAGTGTGCTATGGGCTGATATGGAGGGATGGAAGTTGATGGCTGGGTTGATGAAGGGAAATTTTGTGCATGGTGATTGGATGGCTTACTGAAAATATCATTGGCTATGAAGGTACTCCATGCAATGTTTAGTTGATTAAGATGGTGGAGGACTATGATTTTAATTAAGGAATGATGGAAAAGAATTTTCATTTGATGTTCATATTCCCTTTTTTTGACAATGAATTCCATCTTATCTATGCTTCGGAAAATGTAGTAGGGTATGTTCAACATCTTTACCCTAGTGAAATGCATCAACATGCAGATGTGATAAGTATCAAGTCTTGAAAATATACACTCGCATGAAAATTATTTCATGATTATCTTCATCATCGGTGGATATATGTCTCCGAGGTGGGAGAAAGGAAGGAACCTCTTTTTCTCATTCTTATACCTTGGTTATAGGAAGGGCCGAAAGTATTTTTCCTTCAAATCACTCTTTTTTAACCATTTCTCCCCAACATTCTGGATCTTGGTGGTAGCTGAAATGATGGAAGTTGAGACAGTAAAGGTGACTCTAGCTAAAGTGACTTGTTTGTTGTGGAGTTTGGATATGAAGAGCCTAGTTAAGATTTCATGGTGCTAAACCCTTTGAATTTGATCAGAAAATTCATAACAACCAACATATTTGAAACATGTTACTATCATTGGAGAAGCCAAAAGTTCCCTTATGTTGGTAGGTTCAAGTCCGATTATCACCCCCCCTTATGTGGCCTCCTAGCTTATGTTTCCTCTTCCTCACTATATGGTATATTATGCTCGTCTAAAACCCTAGGGAAGTCTATGATATTGTGGAAGGTGATTTTTGGGGATAGGAAATGGGGAAAGGGAAATTTGTGGGAGATAGTGTTAGGGATATGAGAAATGGGGGAGGGTAAAGGAGTGAGAGTGTGATGGGAATTGTGATGGGGAATTGGGAATTGGGAGCCTATGTAAAAGGAGCACCTAGGGCTTTGGGCTTTAGAATTTAAAAGCTTATGGATAGGGATTGTAATAACGAAGGTTTTCGGAAAGAATATTTGCAATGTGGAAAGGGTATCAGAGTGTAAGGGAAATGTGTCTTAGGATTTTGGAGTGTTAAGGAGGAAAAGTAAGGTTTTGAGTGAGTTTACACCAAATTATTGAAGAAATTATATAACACCAAGCAATAAAATTTGACGGAGGATTGATGGATTTTGATATTTACTTACTTGCTAGAGGCTGATGAGATCAATGTTATAGATCTAGAGGTGATTTGGGAAAATTATTCAATGTGTTGGGCTTTGATGGAAATATGTGTAACGCCTTAAGTCTATGATCAGCGCCTTGAGGATGTGCGTAGCACCTTCAGGATATGCACATCGCCTTCAGGATATGTGCAACACCCTAAGTTTTTCTCCATTTTTTCCCAGAAAGTCGAAAAATTTCTCTCCTTAAGTGTTTGCTCAATAGAATAGGAGGAAAATTAATTTCAAATTGATGTCTAATTTTCTTTAATACTTGAGTGAATTTTAATCTAAATTGAAAACCTACTTTTCCTATGTTTCTTTTAACTTTTTGAAAACATGGTGAATATCTTTTTTTATTTGGAGGATGAAGTTGGTAGAGGTTGGCACTTTTCCTTTGATTTTTTGGTCTTTAGTTTGGTATATGAAGTTGGAGTTGGAAGCTTTTGGAGAGTAACTTATTACATATAGAAAGCATAAAATTACATAAAAAATTAAATAAATTAAAACTCTATTTTTGAATAAAATTACACTTGAGTATGAAAATCATACTTGAAACCATAATTAAAAATTTAAAAATATCATATTTACATGTTGATAATCCTCTACAGATGATAATGAAATTTTTATTGAGTCACTCTCATACCTTTTTCTGACCTTATTGGGATGAAATGGCACATTTTTGGGCCTTGAACACTGAGACCTAATGACCTAATGGGACTTTGAATGACATGAATCCATGGTTGAATTTGACTGGCATAAGGCATAGTGCAATGAGCTTTTCAAAAGTGTTTTTATGCTCAGGAAGACATGAAGGTGGGCCAACAAATGTGAATTTTTGAGGGAGAGAGAGATTTTATGACTAGGGCTACCATCAGTGAAATAATTTTTTACATGATCTAATGGAATGATAAAAAAAAAAATTCTGAGTGGGACACCTAAAATGAATATGAAAATAGTGTTTTTGGTCACTGATGGCAGAATGCATATTCTAAAACTAACATCAACCTTATTGGGGATGACAACTCCTTGGAGGTGTCAAGAACACCATAGACCCAGTGCCTAACCATTTTGCCAAGACAGTCAAAAAAATAAAACTGAAATGCATGACTAAATACTAAAAACTCAATGACACAAAATGACTTTGAAACTAATTGAAATTGACTAAACTTGACTAAAAAAATCACTCAAAATTGAACTTACTCTTTAGAAAAATAAACTCGAAAATGGAAAAAACTCAATGAAGTTCCATGGTCTTCACTTTGGGCTTCGAACTCCATCAGTTTTCTACTTCACACTTACAGAAATATGAAACTGATATATACAATGAGTATGAAATTTTTTTCATAATTTTAGATAAGAAAAGATAGTGCTTCAGGAGCCTACCATTAACTGGCCCTCCTAAGAAACTTTTCCCATCCATTTATTCTAAGAGATATGCATTTTTTTCATGAGAAGCTGCAATATTAGAAGGTCCTTTTCATAAATTATCCAACTTCCTATGCTTACCGTTGTCTTCATTCTTGGAATCCCAATAGAGTGTTACATCGCTCATATTGAAATCATCTTGCTTGGTCTTTCTGTCATATATTTTCTTGATCTTATCATGGATTTTGGAAGTGTTCTAAAACACTTCTTCTCTTGTCTGCTGCAGGTGAATTATTTGGTTTATCCAGCATTTTATGTCATTTTCTTCACTTCCCACTTCTTGTAAAAGTTTCATGACTCGTATAACTAATGAAGAAGGGAAAATTCTATCCACACCGTAAACTACTTGAAATGAATACATGCCCATGGATTTCTTGTTGCTTACCCGATCTGCCCATACTGCATTAATTAGCTTCTGGTGCCAATTTTTCTTAATGGCCTCCAACAAATTTTTGATTATGATGATCAAAGACTTATTGGAGGACTTCGCCAATCCATTTCCCTGTGGATAATATGTTGTAGAATGACCCAAATTAATGTTATAACTATCACATAATTCATCATCTTATTTGATTTGAAGGCTGCATCATTATCAGTGATGAGATATCCAGGAAAAACAAACCAGGACAAGATGTTACCTTCTAAAAAGTTAATTATAACTGAGTCTGTAGCTTTCTTGGTTGGGATCGCTTCAATACAGTTTATGAAATAGTCTGTGGTGGTAAGTATCCATCTATGTTGATCAGTAGATGAGGGTAAATGTATTTCACCAATAAAATCTTATCCCCATTGCTGGAAAGGAGCTTCAACTGAATTTGGTTGTAATGGTAAAGGAAGAAGCTTACATTTACCTTGGAAAAGTTGGCATTCATGGCAGCTCATGACCGTCTTGTACAAATATGCAAACAATGTCATCCAATAGTAACTCACTCTCATTACTTTTCTGGTTGTGGTCTTGCAGTATAAGTGGCCTCCACAATCTCCTTTGTGGAATTCCTTCAACACTTCATTGGACTCATCTTCAACCCAGTAATTGAGAAACACACCTCCAGGATCCTTCCAATAGAGTGCACTATCTAGTATGCAATATTTTGAAGCCTTACATTTCAAGGACCTACTCTTACTCTTTGAAATGCTCGAAGGAGGGTTCAACTTTTGCAAAACATAAATGATATGAGCATACCATGGAGATGATGAAAAGAGATATGAAACTTGAATAAGACTTACACATTCTTATTCATCAGATAGTGTTGACATGAGATTTATGTCAACTTCATGTAGATTCGACTCAGCCATGAGCTTGGCTAAGCCTTTTTAGTTGATCATATTGGTTGGCTTGATCTCAAGGTCATACTCTAAGAGGGTTTCTATCCATCTGCCTCTTCTTCCTTCTAAATCTGTTTTCATGAGTACTTCTTTAACCATTGCATTTGGAACGTATGCCAAATATGTGTGAATAATATTAACATGGAAGTCCTTGAGTGTTTTAACTAAAGCCAAGACCTGTTTCTCGATTATGTTGTATCGGAGGGCTGCATCCGTTATTGTGAGACAGAAGAATGCTATTGGCAGCTTTGTCCCATATTTTTTCTGAATTAGCACCCCTGCCAAAGTATGCTCAGAAGTAAAAGAAAATATAATGAAATCTAGGGAATAATCATGATTTGTAAAAATTGGAGCAGTGGTTAAAGATAATTTCACCGAACTGAATGACTTATGAGCATTTTTAGACCATTTTCTATCATTCTCCTTCTTGAGCATGCTAGTTAACTCTTTAATATTCTCCGCTAAATTGGGAATAAAGTAATGCAGGAAATTCATCCTACAGTTGAATGCTTGGACTTCCTTCTTGTTATGAGGAAAATAAATTTGATGTGTCACTTCAAATATAGAAGGATCTATTCAGATCCCATATTTTGAGATGATGTGACCCAAAAATTTTCCTTCTTCCATAGAAAATATGCACGTTTTAGGATTTAGGGATATCCCAAATTTTGTACATCGCTAGAACACAACTCCCAAATGGTGTAGATTCTCATCATATTTATTTAGTAAATAGTCAAATAATCTAAATAAACAACAAGGAAGAAATATTTCTCATTACAGAATTTTATGTCCATGACACGCTAGAAAGTGGCTCCAACATTCTTCAAACCGAACAACATCTTAGCATATTTAACGGTACCCAATGGTGTAGTGAACGTTGTTCTATCTTGAACATATTTGTTCACAAGGATCTTATTGTACCCTGAGTAACTATCGAGCAATGAAATCATGGTGGCTCCTACAACTCGCTAAAGTATGTGGTCCATTTTGGGTAGCGGGTAATTGTCTTTCAACAACCCTTTGTTTAGATTTATGAAATCAATACATAGCCAGATTTCGATGGTATTCTTTCACACTGGAACCAAATTGGACATCCAATCTGAAAATATGACTGGCACAATAATTCCTTCCCTATAGAGATTATTTACTTCCTTCTCAATGGACGACAACAAATTTCGGTTTATTCTCCTGAGCTTCTACCTAAAATTGTTTTGGTATGGCTTTATCGGGATGGTGTGTTGATTGATACCTTTATCATACACCTTTAGATCTGATTAATCTCAGGAAAATATGTCAGAAAAATCAGTAAAAAAATCAAAATATTTAGAATTTTCCTCGAGATACAAATACTTTCAAAGGTTGATGAACTTTTTTTGATTTATTGTTTCGATATTAACATCTTCTAACCTTTTTCTGTGGGGACCAAAGTCGGTTTTCTTGCCACGTCATCTTGATCAAACAATTCTTCCAAAGGTATAAGACCTTTAGGAATATCATTTTCCTTGAGCTGAAGTATGTCAATCTGATCTACCTCCATGAATTGAGCATCCTTGTCATACACTTCGTCCATAGAACTGTTCTCAAACTCACCTTCACTTTGAAGGAAATTATCACCTGCTTGTCATCCCAGAATGCTTGCCAAAATTTCAAGTTATAAAGAATGGTGGGACTTTGATTTATATGAATCTCAAATTTTTTATTTGAAAACATTGTATATATGAAATTACTTGCACCAGTGGCTAATGAATCAGCCATCAAGTTTTTCAGCATTGCCACTACTTTAAGTGTATATTTTGAAAACATTTTCAAAATGTCAAGTGTTGCATTCCTATATTGTCTCATCCTTGGGTGATTATTTTGATACTAACCTTTTATTTGTTTAATTACCAGCTCTAAATCACCGTAGACTGCAATTCTTCTAGCTCCCAATTTTTTCAAAACTTTCAGACCGATAATGAGTGCCTCATATTGAACCTCATTATTCGTACGATCAAATGCTAATTTGTAGGAACACAACCTAACATTATTAGGGATTTTATTTTGCTGTTGAAATGGGCTATGGATCCATAAACAAATGTTGGGCCCATATTTTCCAATGGAACCATCAAAGTCCATACTGCAAAGACCATCTTCTTCCTCAAGGTGTTGAAACTCTTGATTATGATTTGACACAATTTTCTGATCTGATTCTTTATGCTATTCTGAACTTTCATTTGCCTTCTATGATGGTTTTTTGGATATAGTAAGTAGATTTTCTTTCTCTTTTTTCTAACACTGTTCTAATGCAATCTAAAATTTGAGGAACATCCTCTATTTCTACTGATTGACAATCGACATCATTTAATCCATAATAATTGTAGAATATGAAGGACGTTAAGTCTGTATGTAAAAAGTTTATAGGATGATTATAAAGGCATTTTGCTTGTTTGTGATCATGTATTTCATTTTAATCTCATGGTATAGTTTTCTCATTTGACCAAAGACAAGAATTTTTTCATAGGAAAAGTCCAACTGCAGTGTACCTCTCAATTTAGCCCCCCAAGATCTTGATAACAACATATCGAAATGTGGAGGAATGTAAACAACTACCATGTCCATTCGGACATTTTTGGTTGGGATTTTCTCTAGGGAGACAACTAGATCTTTTATTAGACCCAAACAACAGACATGACCATAATCGAAAGAATATAAATCATGATATGGGCGAGTTATGTCAAGGCCAAGCTTCTCCATGATGGATTTGGGCATGACGACGTGGGAGGCTCCAAATTTTAACATAATATTATGAAGGATGAATTGATGGACTTTGAGACTCCAGAAAAATGGTGGGACCTCAATATCTTCAGACCGACCATTGATTTTGGGACCAAATATTAACTCGGGATGATCATCCTCTATATTAACCATGTCGGATAAAGGGTCAAATTTCACAGTTTTGACTACATGGGATATATATTTATCAACTTTGACCACTTAAGTAAGAGGAATAGATACCTTTAACTTTGAAATTTATGACTCTAAATTAAAAGGTATAGTTATTATGTCTATCTCTTTTATGACAATATCCCTTTTCTCAACATGATCTCTTGGTGAAACTTTTCCTATGAATATCTCTTTCTTTGACAGGTTCACTTGTAGAAGGTTGATTTCTTCTATTCTGATTTCGAGCTATAATATTTTTATCCTTATTTTGATTGACTTGAGAAACTTGCTTCTGTGGTACTTCTTTCTGCTGAACTATCTTCTTCGGAGGTGGATTGATTGGAATATCACGGGTGGATTGATATGTTTGTGGGCTCTTTTATCTCTCTGCTTTATCCAGAACTGAGGTTGCTGCTGTTAGCCTTGAAATTTCAGATTTCAGATTTGTCGCTATGTTTGTCTATTTGAAATAAACATATTATCGACCATCCTTTCCATGGTCCTACGAAAAGCATAAAATTTAGTATTAGATGAGGTGAAGGTTCCTCTTTAATGGTCACTTTGTGTTCAATTTTGACTTTTGACTTTTTAATCAAGAGGTTGGCCTCAACAGTCACTGAATTTTGGATCATCTCTTCTAGAGTAGTGGGATTTATTTCTCTCAATCAGTAGACCATATGTGCATCAAAAGCATCGGGATAACATAGAAGGTCCAAACTAGGAGGTGGTTTCATTTCATTTGGGATGGAGTTACAAATTTTGAGGTATCGGTAATTATAATCAAGCACTGATTCATTAGGATTGCACTTTAGGGAGCCATACTCAGCAAGGATTTCTAAAGGTTTTTTCTTCTTATTCCACTTGGATAAGAAATCATTAGTTAGTTCATTAGGGGTCCTAATAGAATTATATTCTAGGGCATGGAACCAAACGTTAACTTCACCAGAAATTTTTTTTGTGATGATTCACATCTTGGCATTATTTGCATCTAACTACTCAATATCTATGAAGGTTTTGATTTTAGCCATGTGCTGACAGATAGTGATTTTATAGTTTTCATCAAAGAGGGAATTCTTTGACCATATCGTTGAGGTAAGTCATGCAATTGGGGTGGTAAGACAAGTGGGGAAAATCTTTCCATAATTCCTTCTAAATGGAATACTGGATTGACAATAGGAGGGATGGGATGAATAGGTAAAGCAGTTGAAGTTGTTGGTACTGAAGTGGCAGGTATATATGATGAAGGAGAATTTTCATATGAATATACTATAATTGACCGATTTTGAGGTTCAGATGAAACAAAAAATTCTTCTAGATGATAAAATTGGATCCACTCCTTAATATGAAGGTCAGATTCGACCTTAATTTCTTTGAAAAACCAGTGTTTCAAAGGAGTCAAGTCTAATTTAGACAAATATTTTACCTCAGATAATATTAGAGGATCAAATACTATATAGAACAAAGAAGTTTTGGATTTGGATTTAAGTAAATACAATTCAAATTTTAGTTCATAAGGTATATCTTCTAGAGAAGGTAACATAGCAGGTAGAGAAACTGATCTTACCAATGGAACTTGTCATAGTTGAATGTGTGTAGATTAATATCGATGTCTTTGAAAGAAATTCTCTATATCATTAACTAGATCGACTAGATGAAGGTCTAGATTCACTCTGGTATATCTTGTAGAAGCCAGATATGTTATGAGGCACTGGAATTATGAAATCAGCCTTACGAAACTCGATCCTATCATCCAAAAGATCATTTTCCAATAAATATTTTTCATACGCCTAGGGAAAATTTGTCTTTTTTCTCCCCAACAACGACGCTATAATGTTAGCACTTCACCATATTCCCAAGACTGAAGAAGGAATCCCAACTGAGGTAAGCACAAACTAAACTTTTGGCTTGTTAGCTAGCCCTACCAAGTCGGAGAGGGCTCTCTCCAAAAGGTCAAAGCCAAGAGCGCTAGAGGATTTTATGTTTTTAGGCTAGATAATGAGTGCAGGGTTTTTTTTTATTTATTTGGTTGGGTTATCACTCAATGAATAAATTAGGTCAAGGAAACTAGGTCAGGCCAAATGAGATAGGGTTGCAGGGATCAATGGGGCAAGGTATGAATAAGGATTATCACTTAAATATGATTGTGATGAAATTATTTTGAGACTGATGAGAATCTAGGAAGAGCATAGAAGATGTATTCTTCCTAAATAGAGGAAAATGGACAAACTTTAATCAATTTCCAAAAATAGAGCATGATCCTGCATGTGTTCTGCCTATCTAAATTTAAAGTGATCATACCATAGAGAAGTAATGAAAATGAATACAACGCATTCTAACATATGATACTAAATAAAAATCATACCACAAGTATCCCAAAAAATGGCTGCAACTCATCTTTTTTAGCTGGCCAAACTGAGTACAATAGTTCCTTGATCAATAAGAAAACATAAAATTTGATTCCAACCCTCGCTTATTGTGAAGAAAGTGGCTAAATAGACATCAAACAAGATTCAATCATGCTCAGGGGATGAATCCATGAGGTCAGGAAGAGATCCAGTAATTTCCGAACTAAAAGTTTAAGTGTAGGATGGTCCAAGTGACTCACTCCTCATTACATTCAAACTGATTGATTTTGACTAAAGGATACGTTTACGTAATGAATCTACCCCTAGGTAACTCATCCTTGACATAATTACATTTACCATGATGAATTTCATTAATAGAAAGATTATTTTATGAGATAAAATAAAAATTTACAGTGAAAAACCAAAAATATCGGCAAACATTCATATGCGCCATTTACTTGTCATATGCAGAGCGCCTTAAGGTTTTGCACCCTCCATGTTCAAGGAAAATTTTGACTAACCTACAAGTGTCCAAATTAGGACCAAGATGGCTTGTTGGAAGGATTTCCATGTCCTCTTTCTAAATATTCCTCCATATCTAAAAATGATGCTGACTTGACCCTTCAAAATTGCAATCTTTGAAGGTTGCTCCGTGCACAACACCTAGGCAAAAATATGGGCAGAAACATGATATTTTGGTGGATTTTTTCCCTTTTGACTAACCAGTTTCGCTCAAAAACCTTAGAAAATATACATGGTTCATGTCTTCACCATTCTGAATCGAATGGTGGTGATATTTTTCTCAGACAATATCCCTATCATTTGTGCAGTCAAACTCAGACAATATCCCAGACAATATCCCAGACAAATTTTCTGATATTTCCTTTTTCGGAAAAACACAGTCAAACTCAGAATTTGCATAAAATTTTGAAAATACCTCAAATTTTTTTGAATAGATGATGATGATTTGTCTAGGCTTGGAGGGAAGCCTTAGCAAGAATTTCCAATTTCTTCTTCTCCTTCATGGTCAAATGTTCAATTTTTGCATTGGCACTTTTGAGCTTGGCCAATGCAATTTTCTCCTTTAGTGCATGGTGTTTGAATTTCTTCCTCAATATCTCATTGTCTTTGTTAGCCTTAGGTAACATTTTCACCAAGTTTTGATTGGCTATATCAAGCCATGGCTCCCTGTTTTTATTGATCGCTATAGAAATTTTCTCATTTAGGGTTAGATGATCAGCAACCTCAACCTCCCTTTGCCTCTCTAGAGCTAGAGCTCTTTTCAACCCTCTCATTAGGGGAATTTTCAGGTCTAAAATGGTCCTCCTAAGAAAAATGTACAACCAAAATAAAATTTATAAGAACCAATAGGATTCAAGATGAGGAAGTCAACCATGGGCGATGATTCACCATTTTTTAAGTACAAGGGTAAAAAAATTAAAAAATAATAAAATAATAAAACTAATTTTTGAACTCGTATTTTCAACTTATCACCCAAGTTTTTTACTCAAATTTCAAGAGGGAGCACTCATTGGATTAAAAATTTAATTCCTCATCCAAGGAGTAGCCATGTTGCATACTTTGGGTGGACCCTGTTATACGAAAAATGAGAAATACATGAAAAAACATGATTGAAATCACGTTTTTCATGTATTTCTCATTTTCATGTAGTAGGATCCATCAAAATTATGAAACATGGGTACTCATTGGATGAGGAATTAAAATTTGCATCCAACGAGTACTCTCACTCGAAATTTGGGTAAGAAATTTTGGATATAAGTTGAAAATACGAGTTGAAAATGTAGTTTTTCATTTTTTCCCCTTAAATTTGATGATGTAATCAAATCTTATTTTATTATTTCCTTAGGAGGCCCATTTTAGACCTCAAAATTCCCCTAATGATTTCTAGGTCTCTGCCTTGGTACTTGTTCCTTTTTTTCATCAAGTAAGCCATACTTCTCAAGTGTTTCATCTAGCACGGCTTTGGCCTTTTCAGCCTCCCTTTGAGCAGTAACATACTTGACCTCATCAATGCACTATTTAGTCTTTAGTTGCTCATTCCCCAGCTCAAGGAAACTTATGAAAAATCTAACCCTGTCAAGATTAGTTTGAAGCTCACTAATTTTGGCATCCTTTCCTTTGAGGGCTGCATTAGTGATTTTGTCATTTTCATCCTCACCTAGGTCAACAAGATGAAATTCCTGCTCTATTTCATGAGTGTCCTCATCGTCATGAATGACTTGCTCAATGACCCTTTGTTTTCCTTTCTCCACCTCCTTTGTTGATGTATAAGGCATGGCCTCTTCCACTATATGTGGATCAAACACATTCTTGAAGCCTCTCTGGTAGGTTTTTGGCAATGGCTCAATGTCAACCATACTAGTCCAATTCGGATCAATATCCTTCATGTTGCTAGGTGACCCAATGTAATGATGAGATGGAGATGAAGGAGGTGAAGGGGAATGATATGATGATGATGAGTGTGCTATAGGATGAGATGGAGGGATGGAAGTGGATGGCTAGGATGATGAAGGGAAATTTTGTGCATGGTGAGTGGATGTATTATTGAAAATATCATTGGCTATGAAGGTAATCCATGCAATGTTTAGTTGATAAAGATGTTGGAGGACTATGATTTTAATTAAGGAATGATGGAAAAGTCTTTTCATTTGATCTTCATATTCCCTTTTCTAGATAATGAATTCCATATTATCTATTCTTCAGAAAAGGTAGGAGGGTATGTTCACCATATTTACCCTAGTAAAATGCATCAAGAGGTGGATGTGATAATTATAAAGTCTTGAAAGTATTCCCTCACATGAAAAGTGTTTCATGATTATCTCCATAATTGGTGCATATCTATCCTAGAGGTGGGAAAAAGGAAAGAACCTATTTTTCTCATTCTTATACCTCGGTTTCAGGATGGGCTCAAAGAATTTTTCCTCCAAATCACTGTTTTTGAATCACTTCTCCCCAACATTCGCGATCCCGGTGGTAGCTGAAATGATGGCAGTTGAGACAGTAAAGGTGAATCCTGCTAAAGTGACTTGGTTGTTGTGGATTTTCGATATGAAGAGGCTGGTAAAGATGTCATGGTGTTGAAACCTCTGAATTTTTTCACAAAAATCATAACAACCAATATATTTGAAACATGTTACTCTCATTGGAGAAGCCAAAATTTCCCTTGTGTTGGTAGTTTCAAGTGTGATTATCCTCCCCCTTCTATGTGGCCTCCTAGCTTTTGTTTCCTCTTCCTCACTGTATGTTCTATTATGCTCTTCTTCTGCTGCCATGGCGTTGTTATGTCCAAAACCATATAGAAGTATATGATAAAGTGAAAGGTTATTTTTGGGGATAGGAAATGGGGAAAGGGAAATTTGTGGGAGATAGTGTTAGGGATATGAGAAATGGGGGAAGAGAAAAGGATTGATAGTGTGGAGCACCTAGGTCTTAGGGTCATATGATTTAAAATCTTAGGGACAGGGATTGTAATAAAAAAGGTTTTGGGAAAGAATATTTTCAATGTGGAAAGCATATGAGAGTGTAAGGGAAATGGGTTTTAGGAGTTGGGAGTGTTAATTAGGAAAACTAAGGTTTTGAGTGAGTTTACACCAAATTATTCAAACAAACTATATAACATGAACTAATAAAATCTGAAGGAGGAGAGAGATGACGGATCTTGATATTTACTTACTTGCTAGAGGCTGATGAGATCAATTTTGTAGCTCTATATGTGATTTGGGAAAATTTTGCAGCATTTTAGGCTTTGTTGGACATATGTGCAATGGTTCAAGGGTTTGAGATGCTACTTAAGGTTGTGCGCAACACCTTCACGATATGAGAAATGCCTTCAGGATCTGCGTAGCACCTTGAGGATATGTGCAACGCCTTTAGTTTTTCTCCTATTTTGCCCAGAAAATCGAAAAATCACTCTCCTCAATTATTTTCTTGAGTGAATTTTGATCTAAATCAAAAACCCACTTTTCATATGTTTCTTTTCAATTTTTGAAAACATGCTAAGTATCCTTATTTCTTTGACTTTAATTCTATGCAGGATGAAGTTGCTAGAGTTTAGCACTTTTCACTTTGATTTGTGGTCTTCAATTTGGCATATAAAGTTGGAGTTGGAAACTTTTGGAGATTAACTTTTTACATATAGAATGCATAAAATTACATAAAAATTAAAAAAATTAAAACTCTATTTTTGAATAAAATTACGCTTGAGTATGAAAATCTTACTTGAAACCATAATTACAACTTTAAAATTATCAAATTTACATGTTGATAATCCTTTGAAAATGATAATGAAATGTTTATCGATTCACCCTCACACCTTTGTCTGACTTATTGAGATGAAATGGTGCAGTTTTGGACCTCGAACAATGAAACATAATGTCCTAATGGGACCTTGAATGACCTGGCTTGATGGTTGATTTTGACTGACATAAGAGATAATGAAATGAGGTTTTCAAAAGTGATTTACGCTCAACAAGACAAGAAGGTGGGCTAGAAAATGTGAATTTCTGAGGGAGAGTGAGATTTTATGACTAGGGCTACCATCAGTGAATGAATTTTTTACATGACCTAATGGAATGATAAAAAAAAATTCTGAGTGGGACACCTAAAATGAATATGAAAAGAGTGACTTTGATCAGTGATGGGAGAATTCATATTATGAGACTAACACCTTATTCAAATTTTCCTATGGCTGTGTAATATGATAATATGAAGCATAATAGGAAAAATTGGTTCAAAATAATTCTTACCCTCCTTAAGAAGCAACACTTTTATCTTCGCATGTTCATCCGCAAATAAAAATGAAGTTGTCTTTTTTTTAAAATTAGTGCTCATAAATGATCTCGTATCTTAGGATCGTTGATAGATGTTACAAAATGGGAGGATTGTTTTGTAAATCAGTTCATTTTGAAGAAACATCTCTACTGTGTTTTTGAAAAAGATCTCTAGGTGTCCAGGAACTGCATTTGAAAAACATGTCTAAAACAGGGAAAAACCGCATTCTGAAAATAAAGCCCAAATACATCTATGAATCTCCCAATTTGTAGCATGTGTGATAAAAGTGAAAGAGGTTAACATTATTTGAAATGTTATTTGAAATAGCCTCTCTCATTTTTTTAGAATCCTCCTATGTTTTCCCAGAAACTTATCCTTAAATTGGTTGCTCAAACAATCAAAGAACATAGAAATCCATTTGTATCTTCTCATAAAAACTCATTCAACCAACTTTGATGAAGTCATATTGTTACACAGCATTTTGTCACCATCCATGCAATCCCTTGCCCAACATATTGGAGGTTCATTCACATGACTTGTGAGCAGTGTCATACTTTGCAAACACCTTATTTGCATCATTCTGCATAAGGACATCTTTTCTCATGTTGAAAATTTCCTCAAAAAAGCACACAAACCCTATGTTTTGGCCTTGGCGCGGGTAGCCAGTTCACCCCTCGCGCCAATTTGGAAGATTTTTACTAGAGCCCACGCCACCTGGCACTGTGTCTCAATGCAATACCCGCACCAAGATGTTTTAGGAATGTTTTTTAAAAATTAGAGGGGGGGAGTTTCCTTCTAACTACCTCAGGGATGAGTCACTGGAAGTGGTTAAGTTGATCAGCCACGGATCTCCCTCTTTAGGCAGTGGTTTCCACCTCCCATGGAACACTCCTTAAAGATAGGTCTCCCTTCCATAATTATAGGGATCCTAACCTCTCCCTCTCCCTCTATAAAAACAGGTCTTCTCCCTTTATGAAAGCTAGCTGAACTTGGAGACGAATACTATAGCTGATTAATTGCTATTGAGAAGGTAGAACCAAGGAGAACTCCGTAGAGAGAGTCCTGTCCGAATTCCCGATGAGATTTTGTGAGACGCGCTTCGGTTGAACCCTGATGGAGGAGAGCGCAACATCGAAGCTTGGTTGTACTCTTCCTTTCGTTTATTAATATACTTGACTATGGTGTTGGTTCCATCATTGTGTTATGTTGTTTATTTAACGCAATTGATTTAGTCCTCTTAGACCGACTGATAGTTATGAATGTGAGTTAGTATGTTGAGTATTGTCGTTGTTTCTTATGTGTGTGCAGGTGTTCAAGCGTGAAAGCAGGCAGACCATGATCTATCAAACCAGGAGTGAGAGGCAGTCATTATTTCTAACGGAAACAACAACATAGGACTTCTGGTAAGTCATCTATCGAATCTTCATCCATTCGTTTACTAGGAATCAATATTATAGCTTGTCTTGTTTGTGGCTAGACCCACCCTAGGGCTAGTGGGATTGCCTCTGTCCGTAGAGGGGATTTACCTCACCAAAAAATTGGCGACTCCACTAGGGAATAGTGAAAATTTTTCTTTCATACATTAGGTCTTATTTTTGGTCTTTTCTTGCTTATTTTTCCTTTTCTGATTATTTTTCTAAGTCTAAGGCCCTTGTTCAGCCCTAGAAGATCAGATCTGACCTCTATCTTTCAAATTATTCCCTTTTTCCCAAGTGAACTGGCTTGGCGCACTTTATGTTCATATAGTCATGTCGATTGGCGCTAGTTGCTAGTGTTGCACCTATGCCATTCCCTGTTTGGCACTGATTATAGCCAAACAGTCGCACCGAGCCCTGTAGGTTTTAGGGTTTTGTTTGTTTTGAAGATTGTTGGTCAGTACTTGTGCTTTTGGGTTATTTTTTGATATGTCTTGAGTGCTTTGCGATTTTTTTTACTATGATTAGCTTTCTTCCTTTAGTTGTTTTTCCGTTTCCTATCAACATCGCAACCTTAGGGTTTTTAAGTGCTTTGGTATGTTGAGCCTCCTATAGGAGTTTGAGTCTTTTGTTTCACAGTCAAATTCATTCCTTTTTTGTTTGCATTTAGCTCCCTTGATCTGTTTGAGTGATTTCATTGGTTGAATGATTCTTTCTTCTTTCGTTCAATTTTTCTTCTTGTCACTCCAAGGATAGATCACACTACTTGTATGGGTCTATTTTGAAATATTTTTTCATTCGAGAGATTGCAACATTGGTTTGAGCTTTGTTATGTTTGTTTTGGGCTTATTGAAATTACGTCGCTTAAAATCTTGCATTAAAGTTCTTGAACTAGTGTTTTTCATGTCATTTAGTGCATTGTTTGCTCTATTACATTGAAAAATCAGAAAATTGTGCTTGCGTTTTTGTTTGCATTGTGAAATTGAAAGTCTTTCGCATATCTAGCATTGGAAAATTCTAAGAAATATTTCTCATTTTCATTAGCCTACATCGGATATTGGAGTGGATTCTTCCACGTGTTCTTATTATTTTCTATCACTTTAAAACTCGTAACTTTCTCGTAGATAGCTTTTCATCGAACGAATTGGTATCTTTTGGCATGTAGCTTGCATTTAGGGATATTTGAGATCCAACGTTCGATAGGATCTTGGAATTGAAACATAAATAAAAGATCAACTTAAAATTTACTCAATTAACCTAAGGCAACAATGAAACCTAATGAAACATCTAGTGGTATAAGTTAGAGACGTGTTCTGGCGTCTTTAAACCTAGCAGCTTTCGCTCGCTATCTCGCTTCAGATAGCACTAGTATGGACTTGCGCTCCCTGTACCGTCGAGTATATAAAGGGAGACCCCTCTAGGTTGCAATCCTTTTATCCCTAGGAAGCCGAGTTTGCTACCTTGTAACTGTGATACATCGAACACAACATTCGGGGAGACTACCTACACGTATGTCAAGTCCTTGGTCAATTCTTATTTCATTTGATTACCAAGGTGTATATGGAAGTTCATGGAAACTTGGTACACCCTTTTACCTAGACTACCTGAGCAGTCATTTTCAATCTTTACTAACTCTTTAAATTTCAAAATATCAACGAGCACTTGTCCTTTCATGCTCGTTTCAACCTGAAAGTGATAGTCACCTTTTTCTTGTTTATTGACTCTTAAAATATGAAACAACAGAGTTTTGTTTCAATGTCTTAAAAATTAACTATCCATGAAATATTCTTGGTTAAAGTTATCATCCTTAGTGTGTTGTTTTAAGGTTTTTTCTAATGGAAAAGTTTCCAGAGTTCACTAACCAAGGAATCCCCTTTGAATGGAATCCTGGTCCTTTTCCTGCTTTTGGGAAATTTGGTCCTCCTTATATGGAAACATTGTCCCTTCTGGGGTTAACTCTTGGTTTTCCTGTGTGGTTATTCTCTACCTCTGTGGTCTCGAGTATTTCGCCCTATGTGCATCCATCTCCTCCACCTGAAAAACATCATGATGATTCTAAGGTGCACCTCTCCCCTTCTTCGCTTGTTTCTTCATCCTCCTCTTCTACTTCGCCTGGTGAAATTATGGATTCTAGTAACTAGGTGACTAAGAAGAAGAAGAAGAAGACAAAGAAAAATAAGTCAGATAAAGGAGAGGCTAGCTCTGCAGTTATTGTGCCAAGAAACTGTCCATTGATACACCATCCAACCTTCCACGAAAAGTCAAATTCCCTTGCATGTTGTGCAAAGGTGACCATTTTCTTCGAGATTTCCCTGGAATTCCCAAGGTGCTTGAAGTATGGTCTGATAGTCATCCACCATTGCCTTTGGCTTATTGAAGTCATATTGGTGGCACATCTTCGACTAGTAATGATAAGACTCATAAGAAACAGGGTAAGATTACCAATCCCTGTAAGTTGTGTGAAGGGCATCATCCCATTCACCTTTGTCTGTACGTGGATGAAGCTAAGAGAGTGTTGGAAAACTCTACTATTTCATCACCCTACCTTCCGGTTGGTTACCAGAAGCTTTCTTTGAGTCCTCCACTAGATGATTCCACGATCAGTCAAGAGTCATCCTTGCTTGATCCCGCTCCCGTGGAAATTAAAATTCAGGAATCCGTTCCTGACCAACCATTAGACGTGGAATCGGTCAACTTGATCCCACCTATGGTTCATTAGGTATTTTCCGCTGAGAGTGGATCTCATCCCCCTCACGTTCCTCTTGTTTCTTTAGATTCCTCGAACTTGGAGAAAAATTCTCTTGTCCCTGTGGTTCAAGAAGCTGCTCTTTCTACTCCCATGTCTGAGGTTTAGGAGGATGCTCCTCTTGTTTTGGTAAGACCAGGGGATTACCATATCAGTTCAATTGTACCCCCTCCAAGTATTTTGGTCGCTTCCTTCGATTGGAGTCGATTTGAGGGATACCGCCTTCCTTCTTATGTGCCTTTTGAGATCACGGTGCAGATCTTTGATATGTTCATACCTAGCATGATTATAGATGAAGGCGCATATGTTAGTGTTATGTATTCAACTACTTGGCAAGCTTTTGGTTCTCCACTTCTTATGCCTGTTTCCTAGAATCTGTTGGCTTTCAACAGAAGAACCACTCAACCGTTAGGGATCCTTCCAAATTTTCCTGTTACTTTGGGAGGGAAAACTCTCTATATAGACATGATGGTTGTTCCAGGCCCATTGGACTTCAATTTACTCTTGGGGTGTGATTATGCTTATGCCATGGGGGTATTTGTCTCTTCCCTCTTTCGTGTGATGTATTTTCCACACAAAGGTTGGATCGTGACCATTGATCAACTTTCATTCTTTGGCCCTGACGTGACATTTGGTCCACCATAATTTCTTTTGGGTATTTATCCGCCGGTGGTATCTTCCCTACTGCAGGTAAATTATGTGGCTACCTTTCCCATATTCGCATTCAGTGATAGTGCCATTGTGCATCATGTGTTGGGGGCATTGGGTCTTGATTTCTGAGATGTTGTTCTCCCATCCGGTGCAGAACTCTTGGAAGCCATGACTTCTTATTCAAAATGATGAGGTCTTTGGAGCATAGTTCATTTTCTTGTGTCAAGATCCTTAAAAAATGAAATAAGCTCATTGGAGCATAGTTTATTTTCTTGTGTCAAGCTCCTTAAAAAATGAAACAAGGTTATTGGAGCATAGTTTGTTTTCTTGTGTCAAGCTCCTTAAAAAATGAAACAAGGTCATCTGAGGATAGTTCTTTTAATGTGTCAACCTCGTTAAAACAATGAAACATGTTCCTATTCAATTCAAGTCTTTCATATGAACTCGTAAAATCCCAATCGAATCTTTCTCTTGATCTTGTAATTTGAACCTTCACTCCATCTTCCTTTCATATGGAGTGAAGCTTGGGGGGCATGTAACTCAAATTGAGTCGCCATTTTTGGGGCATGCTTACTTTTTCAAGCATATTTTGTTTCCATTTCAAGCTCGTGTAAAAATGAGACCAGTTTCAAGCATAGTTTATCCTTGTTTCAAGCTTGTGTAAAAATGAAACCAAATTCAAGCAGAGTTTCCTGATTTCAAGCTTGTGTAAAAATGAAACCATTCCCATTTTACCTCTCATGATTTCCATTTTATAAGCTTATTTTTCTCGATTAACCTTGTTTTTCTCATTTCATCGTCTCCATCTGCTTGTTCGATGATATGCCTTTACTTGATTATTTTTCCCGTTCCTGAGGAACCGTTGCAATGAGTAGTTTTGTTAGCCAGCCTCCTGATATTTACTTTTTTTGAGTAGTTCCACTATCACATAAACCATTCGCTACCCTTAATACCACTCGTTCCTCCAGGAGGAGTCAAATTTCAGCTCTTTTCCGACTCTCTAAAACTGAAAATATTGTCGAGACACTTGTCATTTTAAACTCGTTAAATGGCTGCGAAGCGATATCTACCCAGTATAATTTTACCCCTTTTTCAGTCTGGGATAGATTATTTACGAAAAAGGAATACCTTAGCCTATCACGACTAAGAGGTTCTCTCAGATGATGTTTTCTACCTATTCAGATTTGAGAGACTATTTACGGAAAGGACATTGCTGGAGTTTTGTTTTCCGATTTTTTTTCAAACTCTCTAAACATGAAAATATGCCGATTTCTCCCTTTGTCAGACTCACTAAACGTTGATGACATAGGACTCCGTCGTTATGACGTTATTCGAGTTCCTCCTTCCTAGGGATCGTAAAATGTACTAGGTTGGATTTGTCCGAAGGAAAAACTTACATCGTAAGCATATGATATCCCCTTCAAGCTTGTTTTCAAAAATAATTGGGGTAATTTCCAGATATGGTGGGGGGAAATGGAACCAGATTGTAGTCATGTTGGAAGTATGTCACTCTTGAACATGGCACTTGTCTGCATTCATGTCATGTTGGGGACATCTCACTTTGTCATTTTGTTTTCCTCCATGGGTTTGGGTAATCTTTTTTGACCGCTCATCTTCTCTTTTCCATGTCACCATGACCTGAGATCCATTGATGTCAAATACTACCAAATCCAGCGTCATGCCACCGATATGTTCGAGTGAAGTTTGCCTCTAAATTTTTCAACCTCCCTCTGATTCTCTGTTGGTCCTGATTCAAAAACATCATATTCCTCTGTCTCATGTCGATGATGTGGGAAACATTATGGCCCACCTTCGATCAGGTCACTTCCTCTCGACTTCATCTCATTATCTAGGAATCTAATCTAGAGACTCCTTTTTGGTACCTTGGAGCCTGCATGCCTCAATGGTAGGTTCTCCGCATTTGAAGTGAGGTCCAGATCATTGGCCTTCGATCAACTGACTCTACGGTTGTTCGATGTCAGATCACTATTCACATCTCGTGGATTATACCTTTTTGTACCTTGAGAGCATTGTCATTATTGGTGGTTTCTCTCGTGTCTGTTAACATCTTTCATCATTGGCTGGTAATCAGACGATTTTCTTCCATGTTCGACCTCAACTCACATATTCACATGCTCGAATTTGTACTTTGTTTGGGTCGAGATGGAGCAGAAGACCCTGGGTTTTGTCTGATGAAATCTAGGCTACAGGTTCTTTATGGATTACTAGGACTTATAACATGACTCTTTTGATTGGATGGTTGCAACCATACTTGAGTCTATTTGTTGATCCTTATTGCTAGATGGTTGCGTCCATACCTTAGATCTCACTTTCTATGTACTCTATTATGGATGGTTGTGCCCATGCCACATGTCATGTATCAGAGATATCAGTTGTGTTTTTACTCATAGGTTTCCTGACAGCAGTGTTCGGGTCGAACGTGTTCTCATAAAGCATTTCAACCCTCCCTCTCTCTCAGACCTCATGCTTTAGGGGGCATCTGTTACACAAAATTTTGTCACCATCCCTACAATCCCTCGCCCCGCATATTGGAGGGTCATTCTCGTGACTTGTGAGTGGTGTCATACTTTGCAAACACCTTCTTTGCATCCTTCTGCATAAGGACATATTTTCTCCTATTGAACATTTCCTAAAAAAAGCACACAAAACCTATGTTTTGGCCTTGGCGCAGGTAGCCAGTTAACCCCTCATGCTGATGTGGAAGATTTGCACTAGAGCCCTCACCACCTAGCACTCTGTCTCAGTGCAGTGCCCATGCCAAGCTATTTTAGGAATGCTTTTTTTAAATTAGAGGTGGAATTTTCCTTCTAACTACCTCAGGGATGAGTCACTGGAAGTGGCTAAGTTGATCAACCACTGATCTCCCTCTTTAGGCTGTGGTTTCCACCTCCCATGGAACACTCCTTAAATATAGGTCTCCCTTCCATAATTATACAGATCCTAACCTCTCCCTCTCCCTCTATAAAAATATCCCTTCTCCCTTTATTAAAGC
Organism: Pinus albicaulis; assembly: GCA_034641835.2. Taxonomy (NCBI): domain Eukaryota; kingdom Viridiplantae; phylum Streptophyta; class Pinopsida; order Pinales; family Pinaceae; genus Pinus; species Pinus albicaulis. The sequence continues at coordinate 913,275,594 of CM076569.1, forward strand.
TAGCTAAACTGGGAGAGGAATACTATAGCTAAGTAATTTCTATTGAGAAGGTAGAACCAAGGAGAATGTCGTAGAGAGATTCCCGTCTGAATTCCCGATGAACCTTTGTGAGACGTGCTCCAGTTGAACCCTGATGGAGGAGACTACAATGTCAAAGCTTGGTTGTAATATTCCTTTATTTTATTAATATACTTAACTATGGTGTTGGTTCCATCATTATGTTATGCTGTTTATTTAATGCAATTGATTTAGTCCTCTTTAACTGACTAATAGTTACAAATGTGAACTAGTATGTTGTGTATTGTCGTTGTTTCTTATGTGTGTGCAGGTGTTCGAGCATGAAACCGGGTGGAACGTGATCTATCAAACCAGGAGCGAGAGGCAGCCATTCTTTCCGATGGCAACAACAACATAGGACTTCCGGTAAGTCATCTATCGAATCTCCATCCATTTTTTAACTAGGAATCAATATTATAGCTTGTCTTGTTTGTGGCTAGACCCACCCTAGGGCTAGTGGGATCGCCTCTGTCCGCAGAGGGGATTTACCTCACCAACACATATGCAACACTAAGGTCTTCCATGGCCAATTTTATGTTCATAAGTTCATATCCTACAAAGGAGTCTCCTTTTTTTTTTCTCTTCTTCATAGTCACATTCTTTTATAACCATGTTGCCTTCTTGAACTATGACACCTACAAGGAAAAAGACTGAAAAACAAGCTTCTTGATGTGGAATAGACTCTTCAAATATGATAATCAGTGGTTGCATGAAAATATTTAAGGGAAGATGATAGATAGGTTCTTTGGAGATAGGTTTAAAAAATGAAAGTCGAATGTGGAGAGAATGATGACAAATGGGAGGGGTGAAAGGCAATGATGGATGGTACTTACAATTTTGCATGCTTGCATGATCGTAATAACCGATTACATGACCTCACCTTTTTCCTAAAACAATAGAAAATTGACAACTCATCATCCTCTATTTTGGTGTAGAAAAACATGATTCCACAACATATTCAATATAAAACTAGCATATTCGCTACAAAATGGTCAGGTGACGCCATAGCGAAACCTGCCTATTTGCAGTTATATTCTCTATGAAATTGGGAAAAATTAGACAGGTTTCCATTACCTCAATTTGAAAAAAATCATGTGAGCTTAAGGTGGAACTTGATAGATATTACTAAGATCACATGAATAATAGAGTGTTTTAGTCTTAGGATAAAAACCATTTCATGATTTTTTCATCAATTTCATGAACCAACCTTATGAGACAAAATGAAACCTACATGAGTGGCCCTATCAATAAAAAATAAAAAATTAACGTGTGATAATAATGGCTTGAATGGGGATGGCATACCCCTGTGGTACAGTAAAGAAGTTTTAGTTCCAGTGCCTTCCTTCAAAAAGTGAAATTTCTTAGAAGTTGATGAAGACTTCGCCTAGCTTTTATGTCCTTCTCCTCGGGCTCAACCTTGTTGAAAAATGCAATCCAAGATGAACACTAAATCTGTACATGCTGACAAGATGCTCAGAATACTTGAGCTTATTCACACACACTCCTACCTATCCTAACAACTACAATCCTTATGTTCGATTCAAGTGACACAAAACCTCCAATAAAGCTAGTCAATGACTTGATCTGATACCTGAACTCCTTGACTGTGCTTAAACCATATTGGTAGTGAGTTATCTATTGAAAACTTGGAATGAAAACTAAATCCATGCCCCATAATAAATTCAAAATTTGGCTTGGCCGATGACTTCAATGGACTTACCATTGGATCTTGGAAACCATAAAAATTGCCTTTTCTTGATGAGTAAAACCTTGAGAGTTGAATTCATTCATAATTGATGTCTTCTTTTGTCCTATGCCTTCAATTCCAAGAACATCATCAAATGATAAGGAAACAATTAATTTTTCTTCCCTTTTGTGTAAATGAACAAAAATTTCCATGCATCCTTGAACATTTTCACACATGACATCCATATTATGTGTATTAAAAATACTCTTTTTCTTATCTAACAAATCAGATATAATCTTTGGTATTTTTTCTTGAGGATTTTCATCTTGATTCTGAAAACTAACAACTTCTATACCAAAAAATTTATGTGTATAATCCATATTATTTTTATTATTCCAAAAATTAAGAGGTAAAACATGTATATTCAGCTCTTCATGTAGCTCGAGTTTACCCAAAAGTGAACTTCATCACATGTTACTTCAGTTTTCAGAATTTTCATGCATGTATTTTCAACAACCTGATCTTGAGGATTTTCTCCTTGAGACAAAATATCAAAAAAGGAATGGGATGAAAAACAATTTGAATTATTTGTCTCATACATTTGACTACATATAGATTGACAAGGTTGGAAATCATCATAAATTTCATGTAGTATGACTTGACTGTCAAATTGATGATCTATTTTATCTTCAAGAAAAAAAAAACACTTCTTCTTCTTGTAAACCTTCCTGATTATCATGCAAACTAACATGAGAAGAGAAATCATGAAGTGGCTCTAACATGTCTTCATCCATGTAGTGTCCATTATCACCAATAATTTTAATATGTGGAATGAAAACCTCACAAAATCCATAGCAGTCTTGTAACAGTGATAAATAAGAATGATTTTTCCCATAATTTTCTAAGAAAGTCTTATGGAAATCTCTTAGAGATAACAAGCTTCTCGGTTGCGACCCTTCATACCATGTTCTAGTTTCATCCTCTAGGGTGACCATAAACATTTTCATGAGAAAATACTTAGGAAACACAACTCAAAACTTATGCACATGCACATGGAATATAACCAAGTGAAGCGCAACATTAAATTTATTTTCATCTTTAAATATGGGAACAAAAGTCAACCAATTAAATTTTGGCATAGGATTTGGAAAACCAAGGATGTGAGACCAAGTCATAGGAGCATACCTGGAATTATTTCTTGCAATATAAATCATCTTGTAACTTCATCAAGCTACTAAAATTCAAGTAGTGGAGTCACGATGAAGCTATGAATTTTTTAATTCTTCAACGATGCAGTCACTAAGGTAGAAATGTAGCCTCGTAAATTGCTGAGCTCCTCCTACCTTTAATATTTCAGCTTCACTATTTGAGAAAAAACTTCAGGAAATATGTCTTCGAATCTTGAGAGATGCACCAAAATGTTATCTCTAAATTGGTTCCAGATGGGCTGATCCACTATTCAACCTAGAGTAACTCTTTGAAACCTCTTTCAGTTAGAACTTGGCCTTTCTAGACTGAGAGGGATCTCTCAAGGAAATGTATGATATTCAATAGATAGTGATTGGAAGCAAGCATGGCTAACTCTTGAGTGTGTTTTGAATGCTTTTTATGCAGGTTTATGATGCAAACTAATAATTACCATTGGGCATGGAGTCAAAGTCAAACTCAATTACATAGAAAAAAATCTAACATGGAAGCTCAACCATGTGTGCAATCTCATCAAAACATAGCTAGAACAGTAAAGCATATGCATACAGGAAGTTGGAGCATGTTTAACCATGAATTCCAATTGATTACACATAAATAAAATTTAATCTACATCAAGTAGATATATGAGACAAACATGTATGAGAGCACGTGATTAATCTCAGGTCTGAGAGAAGCTTTCTACAATTGTATATTACTTATTAAAAAATATTACAAAAGTAGCTTGTAGCATAAAATCAATCAACCTTTTCTAACTCTAAGAATCTCTCATTTATAGAGTGAGGAACCATACAAATGAATTTTCACCTTGCTAGCTTCGAATTCTCACCTCGGAGACCTATTTCAAATAGGATTACATCACTTGGAGACTTCCTAGGAATATTTCTGTTTTACAAAATTTGAATATGAAAAGGACTCTTATTTCATTAAGTAATTCAACAAATCCATTTAATAACTCTCATCAACTATAAAAAATTGAATTTTTGAGTGTAATGGAGTGTTGATGTGTCATTATTCCATGTGGATGCTGAGCTGGACCTCCTCCAAGTCAAATTTTACTTTTTTTTCATAAATCGCGTTAGTGAAGTTTCTGAAAAATTGGCTTCAACGATTAGTTCATAATTTCTAAACCTTGTTGTATTTTCAGAAAATGATAGTGTTTTTTGTAGATAGGCCTATGATGAAGAAAAAAATATTTCATATTTCCAAAATCCTTTTTCATTTGGTCAGAAATTAACCTTGAAATTGACTGCTAAAATAGTCATGTACAAAACATTTCGTAGCGAACACCAAAATCTAGCTTTTTCATAACCTTTGACCTTTCTGACTGTTGGAGGGTATTCCTTGGGGCTAATGGGATAAATACCATTTTTTAACTTTGATTTATACCATAGCTATGATTTTAATAAAAAGTTTACCTACAATGATTTCATAGCGAAATATAGCCTTCAAGCCTGGGATTCGCTACGAAATGGCCTAATTGGAAAAAAACTTGAAAATTGTGCTTTCCTTCTTCAAAATGTCCCTATGCTATGTAATATCATAATATGAGGCATGGAAAGGAAAATTTGGTTCAAAATACTTCTTACCCTCCTGAAGAAGCAACATTTTCATCTTCAACAAGTTCATCTACAAAAAAAAAAATGAAGTTGTCTTTTCTACAAATTAGGGCTCATAAATGATCTCATATCTTCGGACCGTTGATAGTTGTTGTAAAATGGGAGGATTGTTTCATATATCTTTTTGTGCTAAAGGAAAACATCTCTTGGGTTTTTGAAAACATCTCCACGTTTCCCGGAACTACATTTGAAATAAATGTCTCTAACAGGAAAAAAACGCATTCTGAAAATAGAGCCCCAAGAAATCTATCAATATCCAAGTTTGTAGCACCTGTGAGAAAAGTGAAAGATTTTAATGTTATATGATATGTTCTTGAAAATAGCCTCTCTCATTTTTTTAAAATTCTCCATTGTTTGCCCAAAAACATCTCTTGAAGTTCATTGCTCAAATAGTAAAAAAATAGAGAAATCCCTTTGCATCTTCTTGTAAAAACTCATGCAACTAGCTTTGATGAAGTCCTGTGCAACACTAAGGTCATCCATGACCAATTTTAGGTCCATAAGTTCATAGCCTATAGAAGAGTATCCTTTTTTTGTTCTTTTATTCATATCCATATTCTTTTATAACCATGCTCCCTTCTTGAACTATGACACCTGCAATGAAAAAGACTGAACAAGAAGTTGCTTGTTGTAGGACTAGACTCTTCAAAGATGATAATTGGTGGCTACATGAAAATATGAAATGGAAGATGAAAAATAGGTGCTTTGGAGTTAGTTTTAAACAATGAAATTCAAATGTGGAGAGAGTGATGACAAATGGGAGGGGTGAAAGGTAATGATGGATGGTACTTATGATTTTGCATGCTTGGATGATTGTAATAACCGATTACATGACCTAAAATTTAACCTAAAACAATATAAAAATGACATCTTATCATCCTCTTTTTTGGTGTAGAAAAACATGATCCGCACTGTGTTCAGTTATAAAATTAGAAAATTCACTACGAAATGGTCAGGTGATTCCGTAGCGAAATCTGCCTACATGCAGTTATATTCGCTGCGGAATTGGGAAAAATCAAACAATTGGACATTACCTCAATTTGAAACAATGCTTGTGAACCTAAGGTGGAATTTGATAGATATGACTGATATGACATGACTAATATAGTGTTTTAGACTTAGGATAAAGACAATTTCATGGATTTCTCATCAATTTCATGAACCCACCTTATGAGACGAAATGAAACCTATCTGAGTGACACTATCAATAATAATAAAAAAATTAGGTGTGATAACATACCATAACCATTAATGGTTTTAAATGAGAGAAACATCATATTGAGATTTAAAAAAACCAAATACTAAGTAATTGGGTAATAAAGGTAAAAAAGGGAATGATGAGGTAATAAGCCTAGCAGTGGTTATATGTATGCATGGTGAGAAAAAATTCCTATAATAATAAGAATAATTGAGAAAAGAATGTCATTAGAGGAACCTATAAATTTTTTCGTGTGGAAAACCTTAGGTTACGCCCTAGACTGAAACCCTGAGTAGAACTCCCTGGGGCTAAAACTTGGATTAAAAAACCTAATGGAGTCATAAATAAAATGAAAGGTAATATATATATACCAAATATGTTCATGTTGTATCCATGAGGGTAGTATAATTATAAATATTATAATTATAAAATCCCATATTGGCTGATAACCTTGTGCATAACTATGAAATACTATGTTCAGGAAATCATACGACTCTAAAATAACTCTTTAAATAACCTACATTCACTAGAGAAAATACATATTTAATGTAATTTTCTTAAAGGAAACTCTTGTAGAAAGAAAAACAAGACTATTAATCAAAACCCGAAGCCCTAAAAAAAAATACTAAAACAATATACATGACAGATAAATAGATATATAAACCCTATGTCAGAAGCATTTAACTTGAAGAAATGGTGGATTCCTTGATAACTAGTTGCATAATATAAAATACCTTTAGTACCTATACCATTGATAGTTAGAAGGGTGATATTAGAAAGGTACATCAAGAACCTAAGAAAAGGATAGTTATTCTGAAAAACAAAAGACTAGAATTAAGTTAATATTGCTAAAATGAAACTGTTAGTCATACAAGTAATTGACCAACTGCTAAGTGGAAAGTGAAGATTACTTTTTGTTTATTACTTGAAAATTCTCCTTTGTGGAAGTTGAAATTTGAGAACCTTCATTAATCAAGGAACTTAGCTATAACGTGAAACCCTATATCAATACCACGAGAAAATCAAAGAAAAAAAAAATTGAATAGAAAAGAATACTAAGTGGGTAGTGAATCTTGCTAATAATTCCACTCAGTCTCCTATGACATTTGATCTCTACAAAAAAGCTTTTCCATTCACTTATGAACACCTTCATGTGGATGTGATAGAAATTTGGGTTGTTTTCATAACACATGGAGGGAAAATACCATGCATTCATACTCCACATGTGACAGAATAAGCATAGGTCTATTGGAATCATGATTGTCGTTATACCAAAACCCATAGGCATTAGTCTCTGTGAAAATCACCAGAGTTAGGATCCACAAGAGGTGGTTAGTCCATGTTGCAAAACACATGGGGACAGTTTAACGCAATGTCCAATAATCTCCCCCCCAACGCGAGCTGGGTGAGTTTCAAATTTGAGACGTGTCGCTTTGATACCACTTCTTGGAATCACGATTGTCGTTAGACCAAAACTCGCAGGAGTTAGTATTTTCTACAATCGCCAAAGTCAGGATCCAAGAGAGGTGGTTAGTCCGTGTCGCGAAACACACAGGGATCATTGAACCCAATATCCAACAAGGTCTGTTAATATATATATATATATATATATATATATAAGGCTATTGAATCATTGAACCCAATGTCCAACAAGGTCTGTTAAACATGTATATTGAGGCTATCTAAGGCTATCAAGTCTTCGTGAAGGATATTGAATCATCAATTCATTATAGACAAGATTATTTTATTTTCAATATACAATAATTTATTGGCACAATGAAACATGGTCGACAAAGATTTTTTATGTATGTATTGAAAAAAAAAGGAAGAGATGGATTATCACCTCCTTAAACATGTATTATACATTTTCCTATGAAAAATAAATAAATTTGTATAGTATTAAAGGTAAATTAAATGTGTTATTAAAGCTATTTGTTACAAAACTAAGGCCTATGGGTCAAATAATGATTATAATTAAAAAAGAATAATTTTTTGTCTTACATAGAAAGGAGTAGAAGTAAGAAAGTGATGGTAAATCCATCTTCAAGATCTCTAATGGAGACAAACAATATTGGGTTAATCTAGGAGGTGAAGAATCACCTCATAGAGGGGAATTTCTAGGTATGGTAGAAGGCCTGAAACAAGAATTAACCATTATTAAATTAGAAAACATAAAGTTCTGAAGGTTAGTGTTGATAAAGAAAGGCTATAAAATAATTCACTGATATAGGTTTAATTAGTCTACAATGAAAAAATAAGTCCCACTAGCACAACTGGTTGTTGATAGGCCTCTTTAGCAAGGAAACCTGGGATCAAACCTCATGGACGTTGCTGCGGCCAAGCTTTGGGGAGGATACATGCTAAAAATCTAGTCAGCTTATGGTTGGTGTACCCCAAGTCGGGTGTGATCCCCGAGTGAATTTGACAGATTAGATGCCTCAGGGTCGTAGGTTCTCAAACCACATGTCAAGCCTGAAGGAAAAAAAGACAACTTGACAAGGAAAAAAATTATAGAGAATAAACAAATTTACATGTAAAAAAAATAAAATAAAATCAAGGAATTGGATGCTAATAAAAAAATTCAAGTCCAAAGGTTATGAAGAACCATTTTAATCGAGTTACCTCAACAAAGCCTAACAATTCTATAGAATACATGAAGTTCTAAGTACTGAGTATGAAGAAAATAAATTAAAACATAATATACACACATATATAAAAACTTAGTAAAAAGGATAATGATAAACATTGGTATATAGATTAGTAGAGATGAGCGTTAATAGTCTTTACCTAAAAAAAATTATATAGTCGAAGATAACATTATGTCAAACTATGGCTATGGATCTAATAGGCTAGTGACTATTTCTAGATTAATATTTTCCATAGTATAGAGGATAACATTGTTAGTTGGGAATAGTTTCAAAAATTCTTCAAAGAAAAGTATTGGACAAAGAAATACTATGATGATATAGAAAAATAATTTCACGAGTTAAAACTTGGTTAGGATAAAATGGATGAACTTGTGGAAAAATTAACCCATACCTTGTGATATCTACCCATCGTTTGCAAAAAGAAAGATAAAATTTAGTGATTTTTTAATTGTATTTCCCTTTCATTCAAATAAAATTTGAGTATTACGAGCCTAAAACCATGAGTGAAGTTATCATGAAAGCTAGATCTTGCTACCACCAATTTAAGCAAGGGAATAAAAATCCCAAATATTGAAAAAACAATTAAGAAGAGGAATAATGTGTTTAAATGTGTTTCCTTTAAGAATTATTGTAAGAATCACCAAAATATAAATGGTAAAAAAAAATTAATTCCATTGGAACAACTTTGCAGGTAGTAATTTTTTTCTTGTGTAGCGCAATTATTTGGTATTTTATAGTTTCTAGGAATTCCATGGAAATTTTTTATGACCTCCCTAATTAACAAATCACAAACACTGATTTTCTTGTAGCTTAAATTTTGTAAATTTCATATTACATGAATGTGAAATTGAAATTTATTGGTATATACCACACATGAATAAGCTAGGAATTATGGCACAGATCTTTTCTAGTGAGACTTCCAAAGGAAAAAATAATATGAGGAAACTATTAATTGTATGTTGCAAAAGAGTTACCAGTCTAAAACAAATATTTTAAAAGCATCAAAGTGTTGGTAGGTTGGGTTATAATATCATAATGTTTCATAACTAATATAAAAACAAATCTCATAAATATCAAAGCGAGTAAAGCATCTTGAGACTTTGAAACTAAGAATGACAACACTGATGGAATGAGCCCCACTAATAATATTTTGGGATACTTGGCTACTAAAGCTAGAAAATAATATAAAGGAAGATTACCAGCTTGGGTAAGAATTTTCATGTCTAGCTGAATGGGCTGAAAACAAAAATGAACTTGAATGTTCTACCTCCAAGATGTTTTCATATTTCAATGGGTATGGACATGTTATAAAAGAATAGAGTTATCATCAATTACATAGAACATCATGTTACTTGTACTAATGAGGGATAGTCATTGACAAAAAATCAAACAAAATTCAAGAATATAGATACCAACATTGAAATTAAAAATATTTGTATGGAAGGGTTTTGTAATATAAGTAGAAGACATGTCACAACAAAAATGAGAAAATATTGTGGATGAATTTGTAGTGGTGTGGAATTTCAAGGATGTTTTTCTGGATGAAATTCTTGCATTTCCACCCATAAGAGATATTTATAAATTACCATTGAAATAATACCTAGTGAAGTAGTAGTGTTAAAATCACTATATAAATTAGTATACAAAAATTGAGGAAATTGAAAATGAAATTTGAGAAAATGTTGGAAAAGGCATATATTAGGCTAAGTATCACACTTTGGGGAGCACTGAAATATCTTCTCAAAATAAAAATGGTATTTTTAGGATGTTAAATAATTTTAATTGATGATATATATTATTTATTCCAAGAAAGCATAAGAGCATGAAGAACAATTAAGAATATTTCTACACATACTTCGAGAACATCATCTTTACGCCAAAATTTAATAAGAGTGAATTTGATTAAGACCATATTTGATATTAGGACATTTAATTTCTAAATAAGGAATTGAAGTATACCATAAAAAATTAAAATAAATCATTGATTAGCATGTACCTGAAAGGTGTAGTGGACATCAAATCCTTTATGGGGATTATAGGCTAGAAATTTAGATTCATGGAAGATTTATTTAAGTTGGCTTACCCTAAAGCATGTTTACCAATTTTTTTTATTATATGTAGCTCTTATACTTAAATATTGATGTGAATGATGCAAGTAAATAAATAAGAATAATGATGAGGATATTCCCTAGAGATACCCAATAAAATTACAAAAAAAATGAAATTTCTTAGAGATCATAACAATGAGGGGGAACTCTTAATATAGCTCTTTCTATATTGATATTTTTCTTATATTTTTTGAAAAGTTACCATTAGCTAATAAACTATAGTATATAAAGGTAATTAATAAAAATAAAAACTAAATTCAAGAGAGACATACGGAAACATGGCTGGAAAGTCTTCTCAAGACTTAATGTATTGTATTAACAAAGAATAATAATGATATATTTAAATACATAAATATTATGTATTAAGATAGTTCGTTTATCTTGGAATCACAATCTCTTTGGTTAAGTGAATATCTCAACCACATACCCATATAGGATCCTAGCTAGTTGGCGAGAATCGCTCAACCAATTGGACCTAAACAACTCCCAAGTTTGAGGAACAAGCTCATTCTATAATGAAGTAGGAATTATTCCAAGTTTAATTGTTTATTATTTTGGAATTCTTGATTGTTTTATGAGAGTGTGAAGCTAAAACTCCCCCCCCCCTCAATCAAAATTACAAAGTAGGAACTTGATACCATCTCCAAGTCTTCATGTTGAAACTGTTGAGTTGATCGTGAATGAAGAACTGCGTAAAAACCACCCAAACTGGATGCCAAAAGCTCCAATGTGGAAAGAGCACACCAAGAGAAGTGGATCAACTGTGATTCTGATATACCCTTGAACATGATTGAGAAATCAATAAAAATTAAAGGTGCAATGAAAAAGGATCCAACTATTGTTTCCTTGGTCCAATGAAAATTCAAGTGAAAAAAATAATTTCCACAAATGCTCTCAATCAACATCCCAATCACTTTCTGACTAGAAAATTTTTATGCCCACTCGAAAAGTTTTGTTGTTGTTAAAACTTTCAATATGAAAGCCAACAATTCCCCCCTTTTTCTGCTGAAAGGAGAGACTATAATGATCTAAATTTGTTTTAAATTCGGCCCCCACCCCCCCCTTCAGAAGTAGGAGAGTTTCATTGTTGTACTCCCCCAGATAAGAGTACCTTCATTTGACTGTTGGTCCCAATATGTGAGATTGAATTTTGCAGTAAAAATTATACAATCATTCTCTCTGGATGACGACTCTTGAGGATCAAGCCATGCATAATTGATATTTAATTAGGCTGGTTGGTTTCATTTGCAACATTTCTCTAAAGAGTGTTTTTTCTTGCCATAATAGTGAAAAGGATGGAGATCGAAATAATGATAATCCATATGACATGTTCTTTGACATTTTTTGCATTTTAGTCATTCTTTAATTTTCACATGATATTTCTGGCGTTACATGATCAATAAATCCTCCAGTGATGAACTTGATTGGTTTTAAATAATATGGCATATGAAAGTTGTTTAAATATTTGTCACATCCTAATCCACATTGATTTTTGTTGCATTGTATTTCTTAATACAGTTTGATGATTGGCTTGGAACAAGAAGGATGAACTCGATTATAGACAAATTCTACACTTGAATTTGTATGGTTGAGTGGCTTGGATTCATCTTTATCAGCTTTTGTATTTTTGAATGTATCGAAATAACTAATCTTTTGTAGCAACTCATCCTGTTGTAGTTGTGATTCAATTTGAAGAAACACAATTGTCTCATGTGCCTGATGTAGATGCATTTTAATATCACCAAGAAGGACTTTGTTGGTTCTTACCATGTCTTCAATAGTGGATAGGATCATATTATTAATAACCTATAAAAATGGAATTTTGTGCTCCATGTAAACTCACTCGCTTGAACTCATGCTCTCTTTCTTTGAATACTTTCTTGATTTTTCGAACTTTCTCATTTGAACTTGTTACTTTAAAAGATCTTATGGTGTCGGTTACCACCAAAAATTCACCCACGTTAATGCTTTTATAATGAGTGGATGAAAAGTTCAAATAAATTCTCTTGAAATAACTCAACCTTAGGTGTCGTTTTCAACTGAGAACACATGTGATATAGCTCAAATTAACTTACAAAAAGGATGATTTACAAATGAAAAGTTAATTTTGTTTTGATTTGACTTGTACATAAAATGGTTTCAAGTGATTTTTTTTTAAAATTATGTTGAATTGATGCAAATGTTGTTGATTTAGACTTGTCTTGGAATGTTGATGATTTATTGAGTTTGTTCTTTCAATATTCTTAGTTGTGGGTGGTTGAACACATGTATTTTTCTTGTTTTTGCTTATATCAAATTAGAATGAAGACTAAAGATATTCTGAAAACAACATTTCGAACTCATGAGGGTAATTATGAATTTTTGGTCATGCCTTTTGGCCTTACCAATGCACCTTCTACATTTGAAGGGTTGATGAATTCCATTTTCAAACCATTTCTTAGAAAATTTGTGCTAGTATTTTTTGATGATATACTAATATAAAACAGGTCTTGGAAGGATCATGTTCAACATGTTGAAAGGGTGCTCAAACTATTGCAGGAGAAACAATTATATGCAAAAACATCCAAATATTTCTTTGGAGTACAAGAGGTGGAATATTTGGGTCATATTGTATCTCACGAGGGTGTTAAGGTAGACCCTAACAAAATTAAATCCATTAAGGAATGGAAATCCCCCACAACCATAAAGCAGTTGCAAGGATTTCTTAGGTTAACAGGGTATTATCGCAAGTGTGTTAAGAATTATGGGAGAATAGTAGGAACTCTAACAACATTATTGAAGAAATATGAATTTTCATGGACTCCTGAAGAAACTAATGGCTTTGAACATCTTAAAGAGGAAATGTGCCTAGCACCGGTCTTAGCTAGGCCAGACTTCACAAAAACCTTTATTGTGGAATGTGATGCCTAAGGAAATGGAATTGGTGCTTTTTTAATGCAAGAAGGAAGACCCATTTCTTTTGAAAGTCGTCCAATCAAAGGAAATTATTTAAAAAAATATATTCATGAGAAGGTAATGTTAGAAATACTACACACACTAATAAATGGCAATCTTACCTAATGTGAAGACACTTCAAGGTAAAAATTGATCATGATATTCTTAAACACTTTTTGGAACAAATAATATCTTTGGAAGAGTAGCAAAAATGGGTCACAAAGATGTTGGGTTATGACTTTGAAATAATATACAAAAAAGGGAAGCTAGATTTTGTTGCAGATGCACTCTCAAGAAATAATGAAGAGGTGGGAGCATTTTTTTGTGCCATTTCTATTATCCAACCAGATTGGATAATCGAAGCAAGGGATGAATGGAAGAAGGACGAATAAGTGTGGACACTTATTCAAAAGTTGCAGCAACATCCTAGTACATCTGATACATTTATTTGGAAAATGATTCCTTGTGGTACAAACATCGCTTATATATTTGTAAGAATTCCTAACTAAAACAAAATATTATTTTCGAATTTCACACTTCTCCTTTAGGAGGACACTCGAGATTTTTAAAAACTTATGACACGGTTAAGGAAATTTTTTTTCGGATGGCCGTAAATATGATATTCAAAATTTTGTGGCAGAATGTTTGGTTTTCCAACAAAATAAATTTGAGACAATTAAGACCCCACGTCTTCTACAAACTTTATCCATTCCAAGTCAATGTTGGGAGGAAATTTCGATGGATTTTATGACAGGTTTACCTAAGTCCAAAGGAAAGAGTGTCATCATGGTGGTAGTTGATAGACTTACCAAGTATAAACACTTTTGTGCATTATCTCATCCATTTAAAGAAAGTATAATGGATACTACATTTATGGACACAATTCAAAATCTACATGGAAACCCAAAGATTATTGTGAGCGACACATATCCCATTTTTACTGGAAATTTTTGGACAAAGTTATTTTCTTGTTTGGGTACTCAATTAGCTCATAGCTCATCTTATCATCCCCAATCCGATGGTCAAGCTGAGATAGTGAATAAATGTTTGGAATGATATCTTTGTTGTTTGGTATCTAATAAAAAAAAACAATGGGTCAAGTGATTACCTCTCACTGAATGGTGGTATAACACTTCCTTCCATACTGTAGCAAAAATGAGCCCATTTATGGCACTTTATGGATATCATGCACCATCCATGACATCATTTTTAAGAAAAAATTATAAGGTTCAAGCACTGGAAGATCACATAGAGCATCAACAAGAAGTTATCCAACTCTTAAAGGATAACCTAAATTTGGCACAAAATCGAATGAAACAACAGGCAGATCAACATCACATCGAGAGAAGTTTTGATGTAGGCGACTCGGTATTTTCACGGCTATAACCATACAAATAAATTTCTCTCATGTAAGCTAAGAAGGACAATAAATTATCGCCAAAGTACTATGGTCCTTGCAACGTGTTGCAAAATATTGGTACTATGGCATACAAATTAGAGCTTCTTGCTTCTTCGCGAGTGCATCCAGATTTTCATGTTTCATGCTTAAAGAAGGTTATAGGTGAAAATCTTCTAGTTCAAACAATATTGCAAGAGCTTGATGAGGAAGGAAAAATCATATTGGAACCTAAAGTGGTTACCGAAACAAGAACTCGACAGCTACGAAATTGATAAATTTTAGAGTATCTCATCAAGTGGAAGAACTTACCCATTGAAGATTCTACATGGGAGGATGAGAATTTTATATAGAAGCACCCAAAGCTACTCAAGAATTAAGGACAATAATTTTTTGAAGGAGAGGGAATTTTAGGTCCCTATATTACTAGTTTATTCCCTTATTGTTTTTAGTGTAGCCCCCCTTATTTTTATCGTTGTACCCCTGTAACCCCAATATTGTTATTATTGTGCCCTTACATTATTATTGTTAGGTTGGCTGCGATTATATTGTGGCCCCATGGACTCCTATATATAAAAGGAGGTTTTGGTCATTTGTATCGTCCAAGAATTGTCCATTTATTTAATGTATTAGAGGTTTCCCCCTCGAAGTGGTTGATTTCTGGGGCATTGGTCTCTCTTTTATTCTATTTTGGAGCTGGTTTCACAACATAATATTTGTTTCCAAGTCCAAAAAAATGGTGCTTCATCAAGGTGTCTCTAAGGTAGACTCTTAGGATGGAAAATAAGATTATAATATTAAAATTGACTTCACAAATTCATTATGTGACTGGACGAAATAAGTCAACTCAGAGCAGGCCAGTTGTTGACATGTCTTATATGAAGTCATTAGACAAATTCAATTTTTATAGTCACCATTCTGAGTCAAAATCAACTAATTTTGAGTGAACTGGCCAATTTTGACCACACTGCTCTATAACAGGCAAAGTAATCTTCCATTTATGAGATGCAAATGCCACCATTCCAATTATCTTTCTATTATTCAAAATATAAATTCAAAATTAAGTTCATAATATGGCCATGCTCACAGGAAGGGCCAGAAATATCGAATAAAAATTATCCTAGAGGTTGTGGCTGTCATGAAAATCTGATAGTGACCCTAACACATTTTGGGGGTGGCAGGGGGGCATAGAGGGGAATGAAAATATAAAAGGAAAAACTCTGAGACTCCTAATGTGTCTGTATGGGGTTCCATTTTCCAATAATATTGGGGGAAAATAACTTTTCCGATCATGTTTCCTGATTTTTATCGGATAAAATTTGAAGAATTACAGTAAGCTGTAAAACATATAGGAAAAATTCAAAGAAAATCCCAATATTTAGAAATTGTTGAATGCTTTATGTAATTCTATTCACTCTGAAAGCAACTGCCATGCTAACTATACATTTGAGGCACACAAAAAAATCAGATCTTCTATGTTGAAAAAGTAATTTTCACATATCCTAACAATCTGTCACTTGGAAATAACTTCAATAGGATTGGCTTCCTATCTTGCCCCATTAATTTCTTTCAATCCATTTCATTAAAGAATCTTCAAAATTATCGTTGGCCTTAAAATTTAGTAGAGTTAAATCACTAGACTTCATGACCTTTAAATATAGTAGAGTTTTTCCTTGATATGCTTCTCTGAGAAAGGAATTTGGGATTATTTCTCACAAAAATTTCATTTTTATGGTCACAACAAATAGGCATGGTCCCCTATTCAAACCAAGTATCTTTACATAATTAATTCAATCAAACGATTTCCTTGTTTTTTTAAGAAACTGAAATGTTCTCTGCCTCAATACTTGATTGGGAAACCACTCATTTCCTCTTACTCCAACTGAAAATTCCTTCAAAACAAGATAAATACATAAGCACCAGTAGGATTTCCATTATGCATATCATCTTCCCAGTCAACATCAAAAAAACCATGCAACTGAAGGTTTTTACCTCCATCTTCCTCATAAAAAATAACATACTGATTAGTGCCCCATATATACCTAAAGATCCCCTTGACACATGTACAATGATATTGGGTCTTGTACATGCTATTACATATATAAGGATACCAAACACACTACGTATGAAATTATTTTCGTCTACTCATTTGATTTTTGGTTCTTAGGACTCATGTGAGTGGAAAAACACGATCCCATTTGAGGTCTCTTTAAGGTGAATTTTTGGGGTTTTTGAGAATGATTGCTAAGGTTTCCAAACAATAGGAAGACCTTTTTAAAAATATAAATTTTCCGAGAAATCATATAATAAATTTCAGAATCGATGCGTTTCGAACTACCAACCATAGTTCATCATCAGGATAATGAAGAATGGCTGATCTGACATATGCATTTATACCATGAAGAGAGAAGCAAACGGTCACAACTCAAGAAAAGTTAAAAGTTAAAAACGGTCAAAAAATAGCATAAATAAAAATATAAAACAAACCAAAAACACCTTGAAATTATAACAGTTAAAAATGGTCATCAATAAAAATAAAATAAGAAATTAAAAGTTAAAAAGTCAAAGTCCAAAAATCAAACAATAAATAAAACTAAAACTAAAGGATTTAATCAATATATAAAAACATTAAAAACTTTAATAAAATTACAAGACCTGTCAAACAACCCCATGCTCCCTTTGATACATGAACTTGAATATTCAAAGAAATGAAATTCCATCAAGAAAGTGACTCCTATAAAGGTTGTCCCACAATTGAAACTATTTTTAAATACCTTCCAAATGTTGACCTACACAAACTTAAATCATGATTCACCTAGAATAGAGATCATTGCATTGAATGTATATCCTCAAAAACCTCAAATAAAGTGAATCACAAATAATATGATTCTTTTGTAGGTCCAATTATTGAAAGGTTCATTGATGGCATGTGTTTGTGTGTGTGTGTTTATTCATTTATTTTTAAGCCTACCTTTATACTTCAACTCGGCGCAAGTTTTCTCAGACTATTTTACATACAGTCAGGCCAAAGTCTTGGGTAGTGTTATTTGCATTATTTAACTTATCCTGCTTCGAAAGTTGTTGAAATTCATCCCTTTGTTGTTACATATTTACTATAGGCTGGTATTTTTCAGTTATCTCCAGACATAGGTGTACCACATAAAAAACTTCAAGTAATGATATAGTTATAAAGATGTATTTCTTATTCTCAAGAAACAGCACTATGATAGATTTATATTAAGTTTCAAGATTATGTTCGCCCTTGACTAGGATTTGATATGCATGCCCCACAATAATTGTATAGAACTAGTAGCTATCTAGTGCCTTATAAGTCATGGAATATCTACTTCAAATGTTGCCTAGTTTATGCAACTATCTAATATATCCATTATCCCCATGGAAAACACTATTGTAGGGTGAAATATTGGTTATAAATTTCAAACAACACCCTAATGCTTCTCAACAAAATGTTTTGTCTACTCTTCACAATAGGTTACACTTTGTTTTAGGATCATCACTTATACCAGGTGATGTTGCAACAATTGGATTAATTATCTTAGTTATATTCTTCTATCTGATATCAAACTGCCCATAACTATCTTTCAAACCATAGCCTTATCTCTAATTTAGGATAAAGCCCACAGAATTTCATATCCATCATCGAAGCTGGTAGAGGCTAATCATAGTAATATAATTCCATAGATTTTATCGATCTCCTCTGTCCACAAATTGTGGGATGATGTCTAGGGACAAATTTTTTATGGTACCCTCATGCAAACCAGGGGGTAACATTTTTCTCCTACTGGGCTCACACATCCTTCTTGGGATCACTTGAGAACCCCAAAATCTCAAGATAAAGTTGCAAAAGTGAAGCCCATTATCCAAAGTAACCAATTCTTCATCTCCAAACTGCAATATCTATTTCAATTTTGTTTGATCATTGTTTAAAATAGATTTGTCTTTTCCAGGGTTCTGGTTTTGACATGTAACTAAAGAAAAATGTTATTTATCTATTCATGATTTTATGGGAAGCACTTGCTGAAATAGATTTTTCTTTTTCAGGGTTTTGGTTTTTACATGAAAGTAAAGAAAAGTGTTATTAATTATATATAATTTTTAAGGAGCTATTCTCAAAGTTTTTGTTAGGGAAATCTCAGAAAACCTCCTAGGTAGAGGGGGGCGATATGTATTCTTTTTTTCAAAATAATGGATGTAAGGTTGCACTGAATGAAGTTGAGATTATGTAATAGTATTGTTTTTCAATGTCTGTCACAACATGTGGCTGTAAGAATCTGGGTATAGATTGATAATCCTAGTGGTACCTAAAGAGGAAGTTAATGCTCCACCAAGTTTTTCTGATGCGAGGATGCAATAATAGAAAAATAAAACCAAAGGATATATAGAGGCATCAAAAAATTTTAGGGAACAACATAGGGGACTTTGGAGTCTTAAACATAGTGGATCTTACCCAAAATACTTAAAAAATATCTATTAGAAAATGTGAAACTCGAAACTCAAATGAATGACATGGGGAATGCCCCTTGCATTACCCACAAAATATACTAGAAAATGTGAAACTTTAAACATAAATGAATGACATGGGGAATGTCCCTCTTGTAGTACCCACATACACATATTGCATTACCCACATACACATCTTGGGAGAGTGGAGATCATGCCCCCCACCCCTAGGAACGTGTCCCTATGTAATATTGGATGAAAGGAATAAAATGAGATTACTCGGAGCTTGATTCTTTGTCATTTTCAAATTCCACTATTTATGTGTTAATTCATTTTATCCTAGAGAAATAAATTGAAACTTTAGATTTTAAATTTTGGAGTAATGGAAATGACTCATGAGTTATCGGCATGGCCAATAATAGCCAATTAATTTCAGATTTACAATGGTCACAAATTAAATCAATTCAGAGTGATTGTTTGGACATGTGTGTCCCAGTTATAGTGGACGATATTGTAAACCCTAACACCAATATGGGAAGGAATAGGGACTTAAGTAGCCTCTAGATCTTAGCTTATCATTTCTTCCTTGTTCTTTTTTGCACATAATGCTTTAAATTTTACAATTTTATTTTAGAAATTGCAATACAAGTAATTTATGTTCCTACAACTTTGTCTAGTTTGGTCCATAAAAGTGCACATATAATTGCTGACAAATTAAAGCAGAAAATGGAATTGAAGGCGAAGCTGAAGGAATTGATAGAAGACAAACATCATCTTCTCAAATGCTCAAGCATGTAAATTTCATCATTCCTGACAAGTTAAACTGGAAAATGGAATTGGAGGTGAATTTGAAGGAGTTGACAGAAGAGAAAAATTATCTTCTCAAATTCTCAAGCATTTAAATCTCATCTTTAACCTTGTTTCTATTAATTTTATTTTTGTTGTATGTTTAGGTAGCAGGTCATATAAAAATAAGTTGAGACTTTATTTTGTGGCACAAGAGTCATTTGATTCACAACTGTGAAATTTTATGTAAAACATGACTAGGTGTGTGATTTGTATTATAGTCACATTTTAATGAGCAGAAAATTGTATTTCCTTTTTATTTGAGAAGTAAAAATATTTTTTAAATTTGTAATAGATTTTTAGTTAAAAAAAATAAATGAAGAAAAGAGGTCATATGGATGTCCAGTCATCTTCAATGCATGTTTCTGTTTCTTTTTAAGGAGGATATACAACTGATGGATCCCATAAAAGGCAGGTTGGCCGCAATAGTTATGGTGATCTAGAAAGAGAGATGGTCGATGCCTACACTCCAAGTCCACATTCACACAATCTGCATCATGTGACCGGACTAGAAGCCTCTGTAGCTTCAGTTCTTTTTCGTTGACCAAATAGCTCGCAACAACATATCTATGTATGCGTTTGATTTTCTTGAGCATATTTCTCTGTAGAAAAGACTTACATAGTCAGTACATTTATAGAGGCATTGGTGACGTTTATAGAGGTAATGGGATGAATGAACTATTGATTTCATATGTTAAAAATGCTCAAAATCATAACGCTGATACCATGTTTATTTGGAACTGGATGTTGTTACAAGAAAATATCTCTACTTACGTCAAATACCGTTGGTTTGGGAACTCCTAAAACTGCACTATATATTGTTAGTTATATTCAACCATTTTGTAAATGTTTTCTATGGTTCTTGAACATGTTTTGTTATTATTGAAGCATTTGAGCGATTTTTTCGGTGTATCCAACTATATGGAACACATTGAAATCCAAATGAAAATATATTGGGATCCCCATCACCTCTGTATTAAATGATCCATTTTAAAAAAATCTTGTATTCCCAACAATTTCATCGTATGTAACAACATCTTGAGAATGTACATTTCTTCCAAAAAGACGAGAGATGGCAACCAAGATTTTAGGGTCTCTTTAAGAAATTTTAGTAAACACTATCTTCTCTTCACTAAAATTTCTAGTAATATTTGTTGTCAAGCCATCTATGATATATTATAATTGAATAGAAAGAAATTCATCCCATTCACCCTCTCCTTTTACCTTACTGTTTGCTATGAGAAAAC
The DNA here is from genome assembly GCA_034641835.2 of Pinus albicaulis. Taxonomy (NCBI): domain Eukaryota; kingdom Viridiplantae; phylum Streptophyta; class Pinopsida; order Pinales; family Pinaceae; genus Pinus; species Pinus albicaulis. The sequence goes on from CM076569.1 coordinate 913,297,001, forward strand.
CTTGTACGCACTTTCCAGAACAAGAAAATTCCTCTCATTGCATGTTGTACAACACTTTGTACTTCTGGAACTTCCCTGATGCATATCATTTGAGGTCTCCAAAGATAGATTTTATTCATATTTGTCATAGTTTTCATCAAATGGAGAGGTAAGAATTTCGTCATTACAAAATATAAAGGTAGAATGAAGCCCTCATCAAAAGTTTGATCTAGTATGCTACCTTTAGTAATTGCTTTCAATTATCATCTTCATAAACAACCCTATCATTATGTGCCTTGGGGTTGGATTGATCACACATCACATAACTTTTTTGACATTGAGTTCTGGGAAAAGAAAATGTCTCACATCTGAATCTGAGCAATGTTATTTAATGCCATTTGTATGCTCATATTCATCATAGATAGGATAGGATTGGAAACAAAAAACATATGACATAACTTTTATTTGCGCAAATAATGAATCTGGATCAAGTTTGTATGAGGGATACTATGTTATTCTTCTTCTGGATCTGTTGTAGGCTAGTAAACTCTTAATGATGCCAACACTGCTAACGTCCTCAAAATTTGAGCTCAATAATTTATTCATATAAAAGAAAACATCATCACAATATATATATTCACCCTCTAAATTGTCTTCCTTACCTGGATGATCATCATGTTGAGGGATACGAGGAAGATCTTCTTCTTAAAGTACCTTTTCATCTTCATCCATTCCTTTGCTTAGCACCACATGGTATTCTTCCTCCATAATGATTCTCTAAAAATAATGTATCCACACATTTCCACCCACTGTACTATCTTATTTGCTAGTTTGACTACCTTTAAGATCAATAAAAAAGAAGAAGAAAAATTCCAAATCAAAACTGTAAGAAATCAATGGTGTTAATAAAAAACAACAATTTTTTCTAAATATCTAAATGTAAGTAAATACAAACAATACACATGAACTAAGATGCATGGTGTTTTTAATCATCCATTAAAATATGTGAATCAAATTTTTTGCATTAGGTGACTTCAAAATTTAACGTGCAATCTAGTGATTCCAACCAAACACTAATGTGAATTTGGCGCCTTACAAAAAACAAACCAAGACATGGATATTGCACATCTACAATAGTTTAAATTTTACTAGTAACTTGTCCTAAGGGAAAATATTAAGAGTACATAGCTCAAGATCAAAGTTTCATGAATTTGGTTCCATATCACAATTTATGATAGTAAGATTCAAATTAAAAATGGAGGCCAATGTGGTGGGGGGTAGGGGGTCGCTTGGAAAATTCCTGGGGACTTGATAGTACTACATAGAAAAAACAATGAGGTGGAAGCACTTACGTTTTTTCACAACCTCGTCACTCTCGAGGAAAAAGGAACCCATAAGGTCACTGTGGTTGGTAGTTCCATAATAATTATAAGAACACTATATTATCCTTTGAACCCTTGAAGAGTCAAGAGCTATATGATGGTAGAGGTTACTCTTGCATGTGGGATGAATCAGTCAATGAATGGATTACTATCACTCTTCCCTAATGAATGTTTATTGAGATTTGTTCTCTATGGTTTTGGAAATTTTAATCTCAATAAGGGCACAAGACTCTCTGGATCACTCTATCGCCTATGTAGGATCTCCATCAGGAATTAATGCCAACAACAATAACACTATGGCATTTGCAAATGAAAACCCAGTAGTGCAGGTGTACCTGAACACTAAAAATCGTTTTGGGCATCCAATTTCTAATTTTCACTTTCGAGTGTAGAATTTGTCATTTTGTGTTGTGACTAGGCCAATATGTGAGGAAGTACACCTGCAGACTTACTCCTTGGTGGTACTGGAAGAACAATTCTAATACTTTTTTGGATGGATTACATGTAACTAAAGACTCTAGGTTAAGGCTTGTTAGATCAACCCTCCATTTTGTAAACCCTCATTGTACAATTTGTCCACAATGATTTTAATATAAAGTTTTATCCATCATTATCTTCATGGATGCCATCATTTCCTACAAAATGACAAAGGTGGCCTTCCTAGTGCAATGCTTCCAACAAGTGCTGCTCATGATCATGAAATTTATGAAATATTAGGTGACAATTTTGAGGAAGATTTCAACTAGATTTTTGATCGAGTGTGTGCTCTTTGGGTTGAAAGAATTTTTTATCCATCCATTACGCTATTATCCCAAAGAAAGTATAAATAGTTTGATCCTTTCCATGGTTAAGATGGTGCCTATTTTCAACATCCAAAGTTGGAGATCCCTGATCATTTATGATTTATCTACTTTTCCATTATATGATCCGTGTCATTGAGGAGCGAAAATGAGTGTAGATAAGTGGTATTATCGAATTTGTAGAGTTTATTTCTATTTTATCAATTTTTTGAATGTATTTTTTATGCTAGTAATGCTTAGATATCCCTGTGGTTATTAATTTCAATGTTTTATGTTTAGCATGTGACATTATGGTGCTCTTCTTATTACTTACTTTGCATTATTATTTTCATATTCATCTGCAAGAATAGAACTTAATAAGTTCACATAGCAGGTTTCAACTCTCTTTTCTCCATTAGTCTAATCCATCATTGCACGAGTCCACATGTGATAGGAAATTGTTTACCACTTTATCACATCTTTTATCATTTCCTTGTTTAGTATAATGAATTTATATCTGCAACAGACCATTGAAAATTGGACTTCCTTGTAACAAATTTAAATGATAACTTAGATCATCGGATTTACCTTAGTGTTTGTCTGCAACATAGCTCGATGATTTTAATTTCCTAATTAGAAACATCAATGACTTATTTCATTAATATAAGCTCTAATTTATGAACGGAAATGTGTATCTAAGGGTTAGATCCCCTAGCAACACCTCCCCCCTACGCTGGAACAAGACCAACCCATATTGAGATGAAACAACCAAGGTGACGGTGTGAGTAGAATTCCTAATGTCACATTAAGTTTCTTTATTGTTTTTGTTACAAAACACATTCTAAATTTCAATTTCTAATAGAGGTATATCTCATATCATCAATAAAACAATGATTTAGAGAGTTTTCATTGTGTTTCTGGTCAATTTTGTTAGTTGTTCTACAACTTTTATCCCAGAAAAAAGGGATTTTACAACAAATTTGTGAATTTTTTGTGTTATTTTGACATGTATAATCACTCTAAAGTTTGTTATCACTGATTTGAAGAGAAAAAATGCAAATCTTGAAAATCTTGTTGAAGATTAGCAAGTTTTATTGCAGATGTGGATTGCGAATTTCCCCTGGGAATTCAAAGTTGAAGCCTTGAAGCATCCAGAGAGACCCCCCTCTAATTGATATCACCAATATGAAGTCATAGGAAGTTTCATCAGTTAGAGGGACTTAGTTCCCAATAGTTATCTAGACTTCAACTCTACCTAGTAATTGATTGAGATTAATCATTAGATAATAATTAGTACCAACGGATCTAGATAAAGTCATTTTTCTTGCACGTGGAATATGTTTAAGGCGGTCTTACTATCCTAGATATTTGACCTAGTCACTTCCTTCAAAAACATAACTCTTAACTCTCTTGTGGCCAAGAGGAGCTATATTTCAACGTTCTTTGTTCACATTTTATAAGTTGCATTTTAATAGCAACAGTATTTTTTACAAATGTATTTTGGTTTCATTTTACCAAAATGAAGACATTCTAGTTTGTTAATAAGAACTTGTTTTATTCAGTTTCCAAGGATGTCAGATTCTAATATACAGAATGGACTGATGAGAAACATAGTTCATACTTGGACTCAATTGAGGCATATTTTTCAAGAAAATGTATGCCAAGGAGTATTGCGCCCTTGATTTGTGCAGCTAGACTCTTGAAGAGCTAGAAAATCTCGATCCAGATAGCACTGAATCAAGGATTAATTTTCCTTCTTTCAATCAGGAAGTTGTATCTTCCATGAGAATTGTGTTTGATTTGGTTTTGAATTAATATCCACTCTTTAGATGACTAATTAATTTATTTAATGGGATTTTCTGTTTGGACCTGTTTGAATTTTTTCTTTTTTGAAGTAAAGCATGTAATACTCATCTTTATAGTAATTCTTCTTTCTCGAGTTCAAGTTTTGGAAAAAATGTTGTTGGCAAAAGCCATCCCAATTTGATGAGGGTCAAAAATCAGCTGTTCCAATAGTTCTAGGATGCCGTCGGGTACAACACTTTAGAAATATGATCTCTTCGAATAAACAAACAGTGCCATTTAGTTTTGTCAATGAATCTAGAAGCATTGGTGCAAAAAATGGAGCAGTCATATTAAATCATCTAGGTAATACTAGTACAGCCTTAGAGAAATCTCCAAATGTAGGTCAAAGGACTTGTGCCTAGCATCACAGGCTGTAGAGAAACTATACTAGTTTTTCTAGTCGTTGTGGAAGAAGGGAGTTGACTATTGTTTATAATAAGAAGTTCAATGATTTTTCCACTACAATCACAGGTGAAACTAAATGAATGTCATTTTTATTATCTTTTTCATTATGTAAATGTTGATGGTGGCTGTAGCTCCCCCAAAGACCAGGTATTCTTTTAAATGCCACTAAAGTAAATTTGTAAAATATCATATTGTCCATGTTTTTAGTATTTTATTTTACTTCCTCCTTCATATGTCAGTTTATTCATGATTGGATATATTTTGAAATTAATACTTAAAAACATGTTTGAACTTTAGGTGGTTCCATTGCTTGGGAGTTTTAATTCCAAGGAAGCAGGGCATTGTATTTATACTTCCAAGGTTCAAGGTTTATCTTCTGACATGGATCAACAGTTTAACGATTCAATCACTTCCTTACCTGAAACATTAAAAAATAGGATATATTTTCTCAAACATAAGTAGCTATAATGAAATATTGGTGATTTTACAATGGATGACTCTTCAGAAGAATTGTTAATTGTAAATGCAAAAAAGGGTGTGGCAACTATCAGTGGAACAGGGTAAAGAGAGGTGAAATTTGTGATAGTTTCTCAACTATTAGAAGGATTTATAATTTATTTTTTGCAAACCATTTACATGGAGGGAAGCTTAATACGGAAAGTTATTAAGAACCAATCATTTTGAAGCCTTCATGTTACTTTACTCATTATAATTTGGATACAAGGAAATACTTCTGAATAATGATATCACTATAGATGGAATTATTACCTTTCTACAAAATAGGCCAGATTGTATACATATCTTTGAATATTGTTTTTCTCTTAATTGAGAAAAAAAAGGTTGCAAGTAGATCAAAGGTATGTTTGAAATATATTTTTCCTATCATTTATTCTTTAGAGCTTCAGGCTATTACAAATTTTTAAAGCACACGAGAAATTTAGAATAGTTAAAATTGAATATAATCAAACTCACCCATTTTGTGAGTCTTATTCTCTTTTAAGTTGAGGTCTAGCAGAAGTGACCATGATGTGTAGATATCATAAGGTATGCATAGGTTTGCTGAAATTCCAGTTCTGTTAGTTCCACTTGGTTAGATTTCCTCTTTGAAGATTTTTCTGCATGCGTTTACTATCATTAGTGTAGGGTTAGATATCTAGGAAAAGTAGGGTGCTTACGACCAGGACAAGAAGAGTCATAAAAATATGAGGCGACAGAGAGGTCGATTGGTGCTAATTAGTTTTCTGGTTCAAGAATAACAATATTACCTCTAATGTGTTCTATGACGTTGATGGTTCGAGTGGCAGGTGGCTCCTGTGTCTACTTGAAAGCCGAAGGAGAGAGGACACATATGCTCCCCACATAGCCAAGATGAGATCCAGTTGAAGCAACACTATGACCGGTGGCTTAGATTAAGGCAGAGGCATCATAACTAACATCATCAGAGGCGTATGAGCAAGCATCTTAACCATATCAATAAGAAAACATCTTCAAGCACCTACATGCTCAAAACAATTATAGTCATCAATTTCTCAAAACATCAGTAGTCTGTGATCCTCCCATAGACAACAACAACATGTAGACACCACAACTGTAGCGTGCAGATAACGCCTGTCACTTATCCTCTATAGGTGAAGAATCCACAACTAAAATGAAAGAGGAATTTGAAGAATAGGTTGTAACATAGCTTTCAGATATATGGAAGAACGTATTCACTCAAGATGATAGGTGCATGAAGAGAGAAGACCCTAATCTCTACTAGATTTAGAGAAACATATTTTTATTTATTTATTTAAATCATGGAAATTTGGTAACTTGTCAAATTGATATGGGTCAGGCCTAGGATCAAGTAGGTAATAATTTTTTATCACTGCTTTTTAGGATGCTTTCTTTTTTTTAAAGCAATTTTATACCAAGTCTTAGTGTTTGGAAATACTTTACAAAATCTGCAATTGAAGAAATTGAATCTCTTCCTTTAAAATGGCAAACTCGTTTCACCTTTGCCTTGACAATTGTCTGTGCTTCTATCTGATTTAAGAGTCTTGGATAAAATTTGTACATGTAGTTGAACAAGAGACTGCTCCATGCCAATGAAATAAACCAAGTCAAGTAAACCAAGTAGCCAATTTTGTGGTCATGCAATCAGACAAAGCAACTCTGTGACACAGTCGAAGTTTGTAGAGTCCACAAGGTGCTATGCCAACATTTTAAAAGCAACACATACTTAACGGTTCTTCTTTTATCATTTTTATTATTATCATATTTTTATCTTCTGTCATGAGAGTTATATTTTTTAAAGGTAATTTCTATTTTTATCACATGGTTTTGATTTTTGAATAATTTTTTAAAAAATACTATTTTATTTTTGACCTGGACGCATATAGGACATTGGATGTATGTTCTGGATTTATATGTCCATTCTATATTTCATGATGGTTGAAAAAGGTTCCTTATAAATTGCATTCATTTTTCAAAGTGATTTTCATGATGGTTGGAATTATGTTTATTAAAAATGTAGCCTCTAAAATTTTGTAGATATTTTCTCTTAGTTCAAGCATAGTTCGACAAGGCTTTAAGAAGGATTGAAAGTGCAGTAAGAAAGCAACATCAATGTATTCTTTCTTCATTTGATTTGCAGGGCTACAACAATGATCAATGTATGTTCAATTGGAACCAGTGATCAATGCATGTGAAATGGTCCCACGAATGTGGTACTGAAATCAATATTACATAACACTATATTACCATGCATAGTTAACTCTACAGCTGATTCGATTGGATTCCAATTTCAAATAAACAATTTTCATTTATATTTCTTTGGTAGGGACTTGTTGCCTCCCAACTTCCCTTGTTGTTGTTGCTAATGGATTTCAGGCAAAAGTGACATTAAGCTAACTCCATTGAGTTAGTTTTATCAAGTTAAAAAGAGGGGCTGCATGATTTTAGATTTTACAAAGATTACAACATTTTGTGTCATGCAGTATTTTAAAATCAATACCTATGTATTCAATTTCAAGGACTACCATAACTCTCACATAATTCTTTAAAGGGCGCTAACTCAATGGAGGAGAACTTGCTTTAGAAGAAGGAGGTTAGTGGTTCAATTCCACTATGTCCTAATATGAATTAATAAATGATATTGTAGTTTGTTCTTAAATAAATACTTTTAATATTGGTTTATTTCAACGGTGAGACATTTTTCTGGATTCACTATTTTATATTTTCTCTAAAGAGAAAAATGATTTTATTTTTTATTGTAATTTTCTTTTGTCTCTAGAGAAACAATAGTTAAGATCAAAGACATTTTCCGTTTAAATACAATATGTATTTAATCACAACTATTGTCTCCAGAGAGACAAAAATGAAACTGTCTATGGACAGACAAAAATGAAATTGTCTCTAGAAAGACAAAAATGGTTGTGTTATATATATATTTTTTATAGAGACAATATTTTAAGACAATTTAATTTGAGACACTTAAAGACAATATTTAAGGCAATACACAAGTTTTCTTTTGTCTCAAATTAAGACAATTTACCCAAAAATTGTCTTAAATATTATCTTAAAACCCCGCTTTATGTTGTAGTGTATATCAATTTTTCAGGCACATTCCATAATGAAGACTTACAGGGCTGAGAAAAAATAATAAAATTTAACAGTTGAAAACTTTAATTGCTTAAATCCAAAATATGGAAAATCCATATATATTCTTAAAAGGTTCGGAGAATTATTATTAGGTTTTTATTTTAATTTTTTAATGTGTTCTAAATCAATAACTACATATTTCAGTGTTATTTTTTACCTAAAAGTTGTCTCATAAAAGTAAACATTGATGTTTACAAATAAATTCATATACTTAATTCAGTTGAATCGAGGTTCAAGTTTTTGGTTGTGATAACACCCCATAAATGTGAAAAAAATGGCATGCAGAAGATGTCACACAAAAACTCAGCCTCCATCTTCTACTAATTCCCAATCTGATCATGAAATCATTATACTTGATGACTTTCTTGATGAAGTACTCCATTCCCATATCGATTCTTGAAGCTACAATTTCAGGAGAAAAGTTGGGTTTGAAACAGTAATCTAACATGGAGTTCTCATCTTCCAAATGCGAGGATACGAAGATAGAGTTGAATAGGAGTCCTTAAAATAATTTATGGATAAAGTATGTTATGAGCGAGGGTTACATTATCTTCTAAATATTGAAAAATATATGATTTTGTGATGATCTTCAGAGAAGTGAAATGAATTTCTTATTGGTAAAAATATTACTTTTTTATGGAGCATCTTTAGATAATTTCTAGCGTTTCTCATTGCAACTATGGATTTATGGATTTATTGATGCCATTGAAGAAGGCATGAATGGAAACGTCGCTAACATGTTCACCCGGATTACTAAAAGGTTTGGAAGTGTCAAGAAGTTCTAACTAAAGGGCCTTGTCTCAGGCATAAAGAAAACCCAATATCGATCTTTCTATGTGGCTGTCATTGCATTTCTTGTTTGAGAGCAGGCACATGATATGTGGCTTCGGTTTGCAGAAAACGAGGGCTTGGATATTGAATTGTTGAAGAAGAGAAAATGGAATGAAATCACTGGGTTGCAGGATATGGAGTTGCTGAAGAAGAGGATAATGAATGAAATCAATGCGATATAGGATAAGGATTTGCAAGAGCAGAATAATGGCCTTGCTCATTGAATATTTCAGTCTCCTTGCACCATTTTACGATGGAAATACCGACACCCACCCAATTATATTTTTTTTTTCGAAATTGTGAAATAGATGGTTGATGAGCATTTTTAGTTGAGACATTGAGATAAGGAAAAGCATGCCAATAATGACTAACCACTCTCGGAGATGTGCGCTTTAGCTTGCTTTAGTATTATATAGTGAAATCAACATCACTTAGAGTTTGAGTCATCGCCCTCCACTAGAGGAAAGATCTTCCACTTAACCCATATTCTCTCCATGAAGAGGATGGTTTTTCAAAATCTCTAGTTTGTTTCATTAGAAAAGCTTCATATTAAGAAAACTTGTGTAAAAAAGTTGCTTTAGGATGAAATAAATTTCTAACAAATCCATAGATTCTGGTTTTTGGTTACTTAGTTTTGATATTCCAGACATAGAAACTCTGTATAATGTTGGTTGAAATCCAAATATTTGTTATCCCCAGTTTCGTTTGTATGTATTTGTTTTATCTATTATCCCTGATTTTTTGTTGGTATGTATTTGTTTTTTCTACTAACTTTATTTATTTCTCCGCTTTGTTATATCAGAAAACATCCGAGTTTGTTACGCCCCCTTAAATTGAGGCAATCAATTCATATACTATAATGCAATGCTTATAATTATGTGTTTCTTGCAGACCAACAAATAAAGTGATAATAAGGTTTTGTAAACATAATAAGAATAGGTTACATGATGTAAATGATTATTTGAGATCCATTTCTTCATTATGTAACTCTCACTTTTGTGCTCAACATGAATGTACATTACAACTTCATACGTCCATGTTTATAACTTTATAATGTGTTCATTAAGAGGTGAGGCTATTAGGTACCTTTCTCTACTGTGATCATCACGAATGTACAGATCACCTCCATACATTCATGTTTATATATTTTCAAACATTATATTATATATATATATATATATAGATTCAAACCTTATAATATGCTCATTAAAAGGGGAGGTTATGAATATAAAAATTTCACATATAATCCCTGGATTAGCAGAGATCATTCCTATGTTTTTTCGTGCTCACCTCCATACATGCATGTTTATATATTTCAAAACATTATATACATGTTCAAAGTTTATAATGTGTTCATTAAAAGGTGAGGTTATGAACATAAAAACTTCACATATAATCCATGGATTAGCAGAGATAATTTTTATGTTTTTTCTTGCTTCCATTGCGAGGGTAGGAAAATGATACTAATTGAAAAATCTTGAATTACATTATTTATTAAATAAATAATAAATTGGTTATTTCACATTTTCTTTTTTTATCATTCTCACCATTTTCTCACGAATCCAACATTAGGTTTATTTTCTTATTTTTGTTAGTCATATACATTTTCTAAATAAGGATAATCAATACATAGAATAAGTAATCCAGATCTATGTTTTGGTGGCATGGTATAGGTTCTCATCTCATATACTATGTAAGATAATTTTAGTAGTAAGTTTCATTAAAAGTATTCGAGGATTCCTCAAAAGAATATTAGGCAATTTCTATTAAGCACAAACCTTCTTTTCATATCAATTAAAATTCAATCTAGACTCATGAGTACTTGTTCAGAGACAAATATACACTATTATTATATTCAAACGAAGTCATAGGGAAATCATTTCTAGATTCTTCTCATTTTATAATCCTACCCACTCAAGTTAATTTCCTCTTTCAAAATGATCTCAAAATTTCCCCTCTCTTGACTTAAAAACTGGACTGCAATCACTCACAGTTATCCAAGCTGAATGAGTTTTCACTACAGAAATGTCTTTCTTCCTAGTTTTTGCTGCATTGACAAGCCTCCTAGAAGGGAGTGGAGGGATCAAGAAATAGCGAATCATCAAGAAAGATGCGGAGTGGAGGGATCAAGAAATAGCGTACCATTAAGAAAAAATCTATCATCCCATCATTTCCTTTCTTGGTACAACGGTCACTGATATTGACCTGAGCTGAGATCCAATGCTTCACATTGGAGTTGATTCTTCAAAAGTGGCCAACTCTAAGTGAGCATAGGGGAAATGAAATCTAAACTCGTCACTTTCAGTTGAATATACTTATAAATACCAAAATGATTTACTATAATTTAGATTTAGCATTGGTTATATTTTAAAAGACTTTTACCAAAAAAAAAAATCCTTTTAACATAAAATTTCCATGGAAAACCCAGAGTCCATCAACATAACATATGTTAAATAGTTGGCATTCAGTTTGAAACTTATGCGTTGATTTTATCATTTTTATGTAACAAAAAGCCACAAAAAAACCTTGCTGAAGAGAACCACGAATGTGGCAACCCCACTGGAGCAAGCCCTTGGTATTATGAAGAGTGTAAAAACCATGAGAATCGATCACATGAATGAAGCCATATAATCCACTAGGTTCTTTGGACACTTTGCTTCATGCAACCACATGAGCCTTTTGATAATTATCTCTTTAAGGTATAATCCCAAACGAATGAAATAGTTATAAATCCTTAACAATATATACTCTGGTGTGCCACAATTTTAATAAACTCACTGTGTATTTTTTAATATCTATGTCAAATAATGGACATCGGAAAGAGACTAATTTGTTCCCCAGTTGTAGAGAATTTTTTACTATTTGTTTCCGATAATGGACATTGAAACGTGATTGATTCGTTGTCCAGTTGTAGGTAATTTTCTCTCGACCAGCCAGGGGTCACTGGATCTAGCTCTAAGAACAAAGTCTCTGAACAGAGAAATGTTGCCAAAGATGGTTTACAAGATCATTGCAGTGAGACTAGAGGAACGATGAACCTTTAATGGAGCGAGTGGAAACCGCTAGTGTAACTGCTTAGAGGAAAAGGGTTGGCACAAACCTCGCTCACGGAGTGTTGGATCACTCCTCCTGCAAAAATGCAGCGAATGGAAACAAAACATGTATTTTCGCATATGTCAAGCTGAGAGGAGAAGGGTGGCATATAAATATGTGCACATATATCAAAGGAAGAGGAGAAGTCTAGACTAAACATATGTCAAGCTGAGAGGAGAAGGGTGGCATATAAATATGTGCACATATGTCAAAGGAAGAGGAGAAGTGTACTCAAAGGAAGAGGAGAAGTGTAGATTAAAATGAGAGCTGCACTGATTGAAAATAAGTATAATTAGCCATTGTTAAAAAAAAGGTGAAAGAGAGATTGATAGATTGTATAAGGGAATTTTGTTTTGGAATATTGAATTTTGGATGATGCAATTGTATTTGAACTTCAAATTTATTATTGTATCACATTTTTTTTAATAAAATGGTGGTCATAAATATGAGTAAGGGAACTTTGTTTTGAAATATTGAATTTTGGATGATGCAATTGGATGAGGTTTTCATAGTACATCATAGATCACTTTACTCAAATGATAATGCAAAATAACACATAAAAGATTCTATCCATTAGTTTTACTATTTTTTCATGGACATCTAAACAAGTTTGGCCAACTTAAATTTATTTATGTTGTTTTTCTCTTTTGGCCATTCTCCATGTTAATTGTAGTGAATTTTCCAATTTTCATTTTTGTGAAAATTAGAAATTACTATATCATAAAGCACATACGCATATAATTTTTGTAATTTTTTTTATTGTTTTTTTATTAATTTATTAATTTAATAATAAATATAATTATATAATTATAATAAAATGATTTTAAAAAATTAGTAAAACAACTGAAAAAAAATCTTAATAATATTTAATTGATAGAATATTTTTAAAATTTATATAGATTATTTCATGGAAATCTTAAAAAATTAGGAAAAGTGAAAACTTATCCTAAAGAATATTTAGAAAATTATATCAAATAAAAGTGAAAAATATTATTCCATTGGAAAATATACAAGTCCTAAGTGAAAGGTTAAGGCCGTATATAAAGAGATTCATTTTTATTATTATTACAAATAGACTACTGCCTTAATCTCATAAAACTAACAATGAAGTTAATTTAGTTATAATTGATTTGATGTTTTTAATGATAAAAAGTAATAAAAATATGTTAATGGTGGTAATGATAGAATCTTATCTTAATCTTAAATCTTTAACATGTTAATGATGAAAACATGTATGAAGGATGTTTTTCTAGGGGGTGAAAGAAGCAAAGATGCTATTAGAGATATTTTATGGTTGAACCTAACACTATATTTTTTTTCATTTAAATGTTATATATTTCCATTTTCTTTTTAACTAATAATTTGGATGGTTTTAAAATTGGTTAACAAAGTTCCATAATTTTTTTTTACAACCAGCCTAGATCCATCTAACTCCGGATCTATCATGCGCCAAGAGGGATCAAATCTCTAGAGGTGCAAACCTATTTTTTGAGTGCAAAACTTGAGGAAAGGTTTGCACATCGAGATATTTGATCCCTCTTGGTGCATGATAGATCCGGAGTTAGATGGATCTAGGCTAGTTCCATTTGGAGGCATCAATGCCACATTTTTCAGACTATTAAAATTTTTCTATATTTTTTAGATGTACATCATACTTTGAAGTTTTGAAGATTAGAAATATAAATACTAACAAAAGTTATTAATATAAATATGTTTGGTGATGAAAAAAATGAAATAATTAATATATTAAATAACAAATACACCTATCATATCATTCAAATGTGATATGAAGAATATGTTGAAAAATACATGAAAAATACATAATTTATTTAGTATTTAATCTTAACCTGACTTCTTCTTCCTTTCTCTTAGAAACACTGACACATTTTGCCATCTTTTCATATCGATCATATGGAAATGGTGGTTGAAATCGAAGACCATCTAAATATTTAACTCGAGATATTGCAGTGAAAGTGAGACCTTGTCGCTCTGTCCTTCCAATATTGATAGTTTCCTTTTCCAAAGTCAATCCCTGGGACTTATGAATTGTTAATCCTTAAGCAAGTCGCAGTGGAATTTGTCTATTATTACCTCTTTCAATAGGTTTAATAGGAGCAGTATGAGGGAATAATTCATCCCACGCAACTCCGACATAGTGATTGAATTTTACTAAAACATATGTAGGAGGATTTGGAGGTGATGTTCTAGGATTGTACACAATATCTTGAACTACTCCAAGAGCACCATTGACAAGTCCTACATTTGTCCATAAATTTGAAGTTAACATAACCCTAGCTCCAACAGTAGGAAGGATATCATTATCCAGATTTTCCTCATCTACTTCCATGTTGTTGTTGTTATTTGATCTTGTAGCAACACTATGTGAAACAGGGTGATTTAGGGATACCAGGCAACACTTATTGTGATTGTGCACATCATCATTTTTTGCAAACAAATGTATAGTCTTATTAAATGACTCTTTTGTTGAAGCATCCAAACTGGAATCTGTACATGTAATTAATACTTTCCAGTCTTCTATTATTGGAATTGCATCTCTGATGTTCATTAATAAATGATGAAAGAATATTTGATCATTTCTTTGTCCATCTTACCTGTATACTATATCTAAAGTTACAACAGTTATGAATAAATTCCATAATTCTTTTGCATGACCTTCACATGCATATGTAGGTCTATCTAGAACAGGAGGTAGTTGTCCCAAATCACCAACCAATATAATTGATATACCTCCAAATGGGACTTCTTTATTATGAGGAAAATCTTGACGAAGTCGAGAATCAATATGTGTCAACAAATTTCTCCCTATAAAACTTATCTCATCAATAAGAATGTACTTAACATGTTTCATCTCCTCTTTTCAGGTAAGAAAACACGGCCCTTGTAAATCAATGAATTTCCTTATTGGCATATAAAGAGCGGAGTGTATTGTTGATGTAGATATGTTGAATGCTGCAACACCAGTAGGGGCCAAAAGAAGCAATGGGCTCTTATGAGGAAGAGAGTCAGTTTCAAGTCTTTGTTTTATAGTACCAATCAAGTGAGACTTTCCAGTACCTGTTGTCCCTTGGATAATCATATGAAACTATTATTCAGAGTCACCTCCTTTGTAATGATCAAGGACTACATTAAATGCTATTTTTCGATTTTCTCCTAAACTTTCAAATGAATATTTTTTTGATGATTTAGTAGTAACAATTCCATTCACATTTTTCTTATCAGATATGAAGTTCACTGCACGTCCTGATGTCTCTTCATCAACAAATCTAGAGCTCCAATTTGTCATAACATCACGATCCCTAAATCCAACCATGTCAAATTCGCGCGCATGTATAAACTTATTCTTATAAAAACTTGAAATAATCTCCCACTCATGTTGCTTAGAATCATTTTTCACATGTAAAACATCTTCATCCTCATTTGGACATTGAGCTAGATCCTTTGAAGGTATTGGATTATGATCAATATGCCAAGGATTATAGAAAACTTTTTGCCAATTTTGTATGAGGTCATCATCTCTAGAACCAATATCTATATGAAAATCATGAAATGGCTTGTACAATACTAATTCAGACCAACAAAACTCAACAAACCTATTATTTTCACGAGGGGGAACAGGATGAAACTTTGGGAATACTTCTACAATGGTTGCATTATCTCGTGGTAACCATTTCTCATCACAGCAATGTTTGTCATATGACCAAGATCTAGAAGCTTCTATCAACGAAAGGTGCTCCATACTCTAAAGTCTCTTCCTATATGCATCAATAAGAGAATTATCATTATTTTCATTATTTTCATCAACTTTTACTTGTTTAAAAATATTTATTCCAACATTCAAAACAAAGAATGTACGACTATATTCAGAAAGAGGAAGCTCCAAAAGCATATGACATGTTCCTTGTGTTCCTATATCCCTGTCAACGATAGTCTCACACAACAATGTTCTATATGCACATGCTGTTGGTTCATTTGGATTTTGAATAGAATAAATACGCATCAACATATCATGGAAATTCTCTGACCCTTTTTTTGCTTTTGATGCATATTTTTCTATGTATTTAATCATAACATGCCTAAAAAGAATAGGTTTCCAATCCATATTTGCACACCACATCATCAATGTTTCACGATTATGTGTATTTAATCGATCATCATTTCATCTAGGTTCATATATTTTTTCACCACCCTCATCAAAATAAAGTCTTGACATTTTGCATAGCTCCCATGGTGCCTTATATCTACACACCAATTTTCCACCCTTCTTTCTAAGGCATGACTTCTCATTGCAGGTGATGTGGCGCTCAATACAGTTGAGAAGTTATTCATCATCCATCATAGGATCAGATTGAAATATTTTTTCTGTGTTCTTTAAGCAAGGATGATCGTCATCATTCCGTTGAATATGGATCTTTATTTGATATTCGTTGTGTGGATTGAATGCATGGACAGATCTATCAAAGTATTCTTTCGCAAATCTAACTTGATTAGGGTCATTCCAATTCAATTTGTCCATATTGGGAGCATATTTTAGCCAAAGAAACCCATGCACATGTGGAGATCCACGATGTTGCCATTGATAACGACACCAAAAATCTGTAGCATGATGAAATTTTGAAAAAATCTCATCTCGAAACAATGTATGTCTTAAATGTACATAACTTGCTACAATGTGAGGATTATCAATCACATTTTGGCTTCTCCATTTTCTTGCTTCCTTTGGATATATAGCAGAGGTACCTGGCATCAATATACGCAAATTAGGCCATTGCATATCTGCTACACTTAGTGTGAAGAATATTTTAGGAGATCCAATTTGTTGTACTAAGGCACATAATTCACCATGAAATTTTCTCCAATATGCACGTCTACCTCTTAGAACATGTCCAAATATCATCAATCTATCTGCAATTTTAGAATTAGGAAGATTTTGTAAATGCTCTCGTAACTCATCAACTGTTGTAGGTAGTTCTGTGATATTTTTTTAACAAAAATTGCAGAAGACGCTTGAGCACTATTTCTCATGATGATATTGAGTAAAAAGTATATAAATTGAGGATGTCTCCCAAACCTATTATCACGAAATCTAAGGAGATGTTTTGCATACTCATGAAGATGCATATTTCTTAGTCGTGGTTGTAACCAATCAGCTTCTCCTCCAGGGAATAATGTTGGAAATTCCATATCAAATAACCGTTCAGTATTGTACTCATTTATTGGAGATGAACCAATTCTAGGCCAATTAATGACATTTGTAGTTTCACCATCTAGTTGGTTTTCTTCTCTATTAGGATTATCTGCCCATGCACGAATAAGTTCAATTTCCCTAGGTGCATTTGGAGGCCTTGCAGCAAAAGAATTTGTATCATAATCGTCTAAAGCATCTTCACGACCTGGAGCACCTTCTAACAACGTAATGTCTATGTCATTGTCCATATCTGGTAGTATAACAAAATTAATCATATGTGACACATTTGTTGTTTTTTCCGGTAACTCGTCCACAACATGCATATCAATTTCTACACCTTTATAATATGGATCATTTTGAATCTTATAAAGTAATGCATCTAGTACCTTTTGCCTTCTAACAGTGAAATCATAGCTTGATCCTTGTTGACCTTTTTTTCGCACCACTATCATTAAATCCAAGTCTTTAATATGTCGAGGTAATTTCTTGGCAACATCTTTAACATCTTGAGGAAAACTGATTGTGCGTCCTCTATATTTTTATTGGCCACCAATTGAATGCATTACCTGCAAAATTGGACTCGCTCTTGCTATCAACATTTCCTCAACTTGCGTAAGACTTCCAAGGATCAAAGGCTGCAACCTCGAATTCATATGATTTTGTGATGAAAATTTATGTTTATTACCCCCTCGTTTACATCTTCTACACATTGTACCTGTCTTTGTAGTCACCTCTTGAATTCCAGGATACGACTCCTCACACACATAGCACATTTGAGGATGACCTAATTTATCAATTCTTTCACGAAATCTATTATGTGCAATAACTTCATCTTCCACTGGTACACTAGAAATCATTTCACAATCATCGTCACATTGCTCCCTTGGTTAATGATTTTGGAGATTCATACCTATAGGAGAATGAGGCTCAATTGTTGGCCCTAGATCACTAAGACCTTCGATTTGTATTTTTCGATGTGATCTTACATATTGTTGTATTTTTTTTCTTCTGTGTCCTTCTTTTTCATCCTAATTCATTCCTTCAAATTTCATTCTTTTTCTTTGAGAATTGTTTATTAGTTCTTCTTCCATTTCATCCTCATTTTGTCCTTCTCATTGCCGCCTTTTTCTTTCATGTTTGTTCTTTTATTGTTATTCCCTTTGATCATCAATCATTTTTTATCTTCGCAATCTTCGATGCTCATTTTTTTCTACTCTCTTCTGCTCTCTTTTGATTTCTATTAGTTGTTTCATAATATTTAATCTTTGTCTTTTAACTCTTTCTCTCTTTACACTTCTCTTTTCTTCAATGTTGTTATTATTAGTTTCCCCATTACTAGTACTCATGATGTTATATTACTGTAAAAATAATGAAACACATCGATTAACCATATATATATATATATTTAATACCTAGCTACAAAATATTTAATACTATGTACCATGTTTAAAACCAATAGGCAAGAAGCTATCAAAAACATTAAATGCAATGACATTTTAAATAGAATATGGTCCTAAAGTATGTATGTGGTATTTTTTTTTGGATACACATTCTGTAATAAACTTGTGTCTAGTTGAGTAACGCTTAGAAGAGAGCTGGGTCAACCCTTTTTATTAAGGTCTACATTAGGGCGTGTTCTAGACGATTATGCGAAGTTTTGAAGTCTAAATATATGACTTGTTATATGCTGAAGTCTGAGTTACTTAGGGGTTTTGAAGAGAAATATGATATATTGAATTCATTAATGCATTAATAAATAATTTATTAATTCATTAATAAATAGTTTATTTAGATATTATTATACAAAATTTTTGTCATTTTATTTTGAAAAATATGTTGATATTTTATGAAGTTTTGTAAAACCCACACTGTTTCTAGAACATTCTTGACATCGTAGTTATAATTTTGTTTAGTTTGCCCGATGTTTCCCAGAAGAATGCTACAGATTTTTTAGTTATCTACGGAATTATTGAATTAATCCCAAAGCAGATTGTAGTAAATGTCAATTTCTACAGTGAAGGAGCGCTGGTCGTGTTGATCCTTCGTCTAGATTCCCAGTATGATTTGGGCTCGAGACTAAAGGTGTGATATGATGTTGTCAAATTTGTGGATATGCCCGTAGATGTTCATATCTTTGCTGCTAAGTTCTACCACACCATTATTGAAATTTTGAAAGATTAGGAATGCAAAGAAAATGTGGGAAATCCAAACAAAATTCCATCTCTGTCTGCAAGTTGCTGAGGCTCACTAGACATTTTACTTTTGGACCACATATTTTTTGAGTGGAAGGATTAGATAGTTGTAAAAATAATAATAGAAGAAAAATCATAAAAATTAAAATGCAATCTCAAAATTGTCTAGACATTTGTTTATGATGATTTATAAATAAGATTTAAGCTTCTAAAATGTCAACATGCAAAAGAAAACTTAAGTGAAAATTTTATTTTGGAGAGTCTGTAAATAATATTTTTTTGATTCATTGTTAAGTGAATCAAATAAATTGGATAAACGTGTACATGTATGCCACGAGATTCTTTTGGACTGTTTCGAACAATGTTTTTGAGAAAAAACATGATTTTATTTTTGGTTTTCATATCTCTTTCCAGTTCAATAATTTTTTTTTTTATATTGTTAATCTAGATGCACATGATAAAAATTGAAGTGAAAAAATCAATTAGATTCACATGATGAGCACCTGGGTGTGTTTCTGGAACCTCCCAGTGGCTACAACGTGGCTTCTATAGAGGCATAACACACCTATTGACAGAACCTAGTTCTGGAAGACGAGTATGGGGGTTTTCGCAGCGAAAGAGTTGTGTAATATTAACTACCCTACGAGAAGTCATTTTTTCAATGTTTATCATTTAAGACACCAAGGTAAGCACGAATCTGTAACTCACACCACTTTTGGATATGACTTCAAGGGAATTTTCATATATTTGGAGAGAAATAAATTTCTGCAGTGATTCGCTCAATTTGGGAGAATAGTGAGAGCCATAGAATTCCTGTGAATGTCAGCAAGGCCTTATAGCATCGTGAATAAGAGATATTCAGGTGAGATAATGATGGTTTTATTGTTTTTTTATTCATTTTATTTAGAGGAAAATGTAGAGCTGCAAATTTGGTGTATGCTAGGTGGATATGAATCACAGATGTAGGAAAACCCTAGGAAATGGATCGAGTTGTTAAATAGTGCATAAGTATTGCTTTCCTAATCAATTATTGTTTAATAAATTCTGTTAATGTAAAGTAGATAATTCAACAGAGAGAACTAAACATAATTGATCGAGATATTTACCTGGAATTAGAGCCGTGAATTAAATGTGAATCTGCCTCACCTTGCCGATCAAATAATTGCAGAATTCAATTGTTGTTTTATTTTATTTTTTGTTTATTTATATAGCTATTAGAATTTATTTTTTAAGCCGACACTTAATTTTTTTTATTTTTTTTTTAAGATTTAAGCCAACATTATTGTATGAGAATGTCACATACTCGACATCGGGGTCATACTGGGCTGTAGGTTGTGCCTCTCGACGCAATAATATATTATTATTTCATATTTTATTTAGGTTATGTCAAGGTAATTATTAATGTTGGTAGAGTTAATTTGAAGTTATTTTTCTAAAAAATTGCATATATAATTCATATCCCTCGAAAGTCTTTAGGGAACTTCCATTGTGCAGGGGTTACCAATGAAACTTGTGATTTCAATAAATATGTTGTGGATTTTAGTGAAAGTAGACTCGGAAAATTCCTAGGAAAAAATTCCAAAAAATCTTACTAGCTCAGAAATTAAATGATTGGTGTAGTACTATTAGTTTATGAAACACATCAAAACACTTATTTTTATGATGCATGTCATATTAATAAAAATTTTGATTTTTTTTAAATAAATTACAACTGGATCTAGCTCTAATATTTATTGTCATTTTATCAAGATAATTTGTAATGTATAAATAACCTTTTGTTATAGTATTATGAGGAATATTATAACTTGTCAATATTATATTTCTAAATAAATATGCCTCATTTTATAAACAAATTATTTTATATAAATTGTATTAAAATTAATTTGATTTCATAATTTATTTTATAAAATTTAATTAATAAAAAAAATATATAAATCATCAAAATGTTTTATAAATATTTATTTTAATTTAGTATTATAATTTTTTAAATTAAATTAAAAAAATTATTAAAAAAAATTCTAAATAATCGTGATATGCATAGATTTGACAAAGTTAAAATAACGTGATAAAATAGTTTTGAAAGTTTAGGTTCACGATTGACTCATTAATCTTTTGGCATGGCTGAACGGTAATATATGTTTATATCTACACGCTAAGAAATTTAAGGTGCGTCAGTAGACGTGCTCATTGTGCATTTTTCAACAATTTAAGGTGCATCAGATATGTCTAGATGTGTTCATTGTGCATTTTTCCCAAAATGGAAAATAAAAAACTTTGATAGCGGCAAAACAACATGACTATTTTGACACTTAGCAAACGGAGTGTCCCAAGTACGCTACTTGGAGCCACCCTTACATGACTATTTTGACTGTTGGCAAGTGCAGTTTCTAAGCACACTACCTGGAGCCACCCTTCCAGTAATAGTATTTGGCTAATATATGGGCGTATGTTTCCTTAGTACGCTACCTAGAGCCATTCTCACAGTAATAGTATTTAGCGAATTGATAGGCATAAAACAATTGTGTAAAATATTGGATAGATCCCACAAATTAACATATTGGACACGTGTCATAAGCATAACAAAAGGGGAGGCAAATTTTTTTTGAATGGACACAAACGAGCTACTTTTTTCTTAAAAAAATGTAACATCATAGATGTTACAGGTGTGAAATGTTAGACATAGAGATGTGAAATATTAGACACAAATGTCATAGGTGTGCAATATTAGACATATAGGATTGGAATATTATTAAAGTGCTTTTTGGTACAATAATATTATACTGGTGTGAATTGTGAGTTGGTATTATACATGTTTCAAAATGAAAACAAATTGAGAAAATATAAAAACAATTGATCATTCAAAATAAATATTTTCGGTTCTTTATGAGATAACATTAAGTGAAAAAGGCACAGCTCCGATAGAAGAAATTGGTATGATTCAATTCTTATGAGGTATATTAGAATAATTAAGCAAATGGGAGGAGGAAGATGGCTGAAATTTATCTTCAATGAAGGCATGAGTGAAAGGAAAATATCATGCATGAGAAAAAACAATAAATAGATGCAAAAATTGTTGGAAATAATGGAGAAAGCCATAATTAGATGTTGTTATGATGAATATAGGATTGAGATTCTAATCTTAGATCTCATATCCTAATATCCAGGGAGTGGTTGAAACCATATCGTTAGTGTGAAAGCCTATATAATTAAGGCTCATATGACTCAATAGTCAGAGTGTGTACGAGTGTGTGTACACTCTCCAGGTTCTCACCTGGAGAGCCATTTCATTTAATTAATAGAATCCAGTTTTTAAAATGGTATCAGAGTATCACGTCGAAGAGTGGACCTGTGTGTTGTAAGGAAATTTTTTTTGCGTGAGTTGGATCTTCTAGATCTGCGTATAGAAGCAGAACGAATCGGCATAGCAGGTGCGAGCTGCAGATTATGAACTTGTAGATCGGTGTTTCTGCGTGATGAGCCTACTCTAAATAACACAATGCATCAGAGGTGTGTGTTGTAAGGCTAATTCCTTGGAAGCAGAGAATATTCATGGAGAGGTAATCTTCCTATTGCAGGATCAAAGGAGGCTGAGCCAGTGTGCCTACATTTCATCACTGCCCGAGACTGAACGTTTCCATCCACTGAGAGGAGCCTGTGTGGAGAGGTACGTTGATTGGGCTTTATGCTCAATAGCATCTACATCTTTCAAATTTGAATATGAGTTGAAGGTGATCCCTGCACCTCACATAGCTTCCCGACCTGCCATCCAAAGTGGAATACGAGATGATGTAAGAAGGCCTTACCGTGAATCACTCTTCAAATTGATTTGAAAAACTGCGTTGGTTTCTCACATATGCGAGATAAATTTCATCACGTTCGTTGCCATTGAAGGAAATTCCTCAGCTTGCAACCTGCTCCAATACCACGCGTCTTCCCCATTGTGGCAGGATTTAGTTCTCCTTAGCCTCGCATTGCAATCAATAGAGTAAATCTCACGACGCGGCCTCCGCTGGCAGCGTCTCTCCTCTCGAATATTTAAGGTATTTTTTGATCAGAGCCACCATATTTTCTTGCTCGTGTCTCAGTGTTCACCTACCTGGAGGGCTGTTGTGTGCATGAAGGTCGATCCTGTGTGAATCATACGCGCTGTATTTCGTATGTGGCTCCTGTATGCTCCAACTAATTTCAACTCTGCGTCTAGCCAGTCCGTTCAGGGTGCAACACCTAATTTGTTACAGGAAAGAGGGCACCAATCATCTCCAGAAATGCATAGAGATTGTTCAGCAATACCTTGATTCCACCAGCGGCATTGGTTGGGGCAAGGACGCTCCCCCTCCCTATGCCCATGATCCATTACCAAGTGAATCCTGAGAAATCAAGTGGACGAGTTCTCTTTATGAACTACATGCTAGTAGTGTGTCCAAATAAATCAACATATCTTAAAGCTGTTGAGAAGCTTTAGATTTGATGAATTTGATCTCATAGAAGTCCTAATATACAATATTTTCCACTATAATTGCAGATAATAAGGCTTTGTTTTTTTTCACATTCACTTTGGTCCATTACAGGAGACTCAAAAACCTGAGGCAGTTTCTTGTTCTTGTTGTTGGAAGGAGAAGACAAATTTTCTTTGCACATTGTGTCAAGTTCTAGCGTTGTGAAGGCCAAGTTTGGTGGTTGATTGTGTTCAAGGAGCTGCAGCTATTATTGAAGGGTGCAATCAAGTGAGGTTGCATCAATGATTTGCTTTATATTTGGTTGCGTGGCATAGACGCCACAGTCTACAAGGTTCTACTATTGAAGAGTTACCAAAGGGAAGTTTCCCGCCTGTGTGATAACGAGGTTGTTGGAGCTCGTCAGAGGACCGAGTAGAGTCAAAACTTGGAAGCAAGACAAAACCAGATAAGCTGGACTTTTAACAACATGTATATATTTTTAGATATGTTTGATTCTGATGATGATGATGATATTCTCATGTTGGCATTTGGAGGCATTAGCTCTAGTAGTATTTTTAAGTCTGAAAAAATTTCAAAAAAATAATGTGGTTCTGTTGATGACCATGAGAAACAAGAGGCACAATCTATTGTGCAAGATCCTCATATCAAAGAGTCACGAGTTGATGTTTAGGAAATATATGAAGAGGAACTAAAGTTTCATGAAGCATGGATTGAAACACTGTGTCTTTCATACGATAACATACGCCTGCTGGTCTAGTCTCAGCAAACCAATCATACATATGATAACATACGCCTGCTGGTCTAGTCTCAGCTAGGCTTACAATGGTAAAACGACATAAAAAACTTGGTAACAGAGTTTTCATCTTGGTCTTTATGCTTGTGAGACAGTATTTGTTCATTCGTGGATGATGCTTCATCTTCACTTTCTTTGTCATGAAATAGTGATGTATCTTCGCCTTATCTCTTCCCCAGTGATGGAAAGCTTGAACGCTTATCCTTTTTGAAAGTTATGATAGGCTTAATAGGAAACTGTTTTCTCTCACCATTTCTGGTGTCACGCATGTAAATTTCAGCAATGTTGTCATCTGAACACACATAAATATTGATGAGATTATCACATTTTAAATTCTCTCCAGTTCTGTCTTCTTCTGCCACGTCTTCACCATCAGCTTCATGTGGCTTGTCGAATTGATCTTTAACACTTTTTTCCTCTTTAAATCCTTCTTGAATATCAACTCGTGACTCTTTAATATCGGGATCTTACACAACAGATTGTGCCTCTTGTTTCTCGTGGTCATCAACAAAACCACATTGTTTTTTTGAAAAATTCCAGACTTAAAAATACTACTCATGCTAATGCCTCCAAATGCCAACATTAGAATATCATCATCATCATCATCATAATAAAAAATATCTAAAAATATAGACATGTTGTTAAAAGGTCCAACTTATCTGGTTTTGTTTTGCTTCCAGATTTCAACTCCACTCGGTCCTCTTATGAGCTCCAACAACCCTGTTACGACGTAGGCATGAATCCTCCCTTTGACAGCTCTTCAATAGTAGAACCTTGTAGACTGTGGCTTCTACGCCACGCATGGCTTAGTGCCATCAGCTCTTGCGAAGAGCAACAAATGACCTCTGAACAAACTGACAACGCTATCAATGTCTAATTCTGGTGCATGTAATTAGCAATTTGTAATGACACATATTTCTGAAGATGGGTTCAAATCAGCAAGAAATTTTGCATTTTTGTTGTGGCATAAAAATAAATTAGAAGAAAATTTACCCAATTGGCTTTGGGATCTCCACAACCTGCAACTTCTATGATTTTTCAAAAAATTTCCAGGACAAATTTGCTAGATGACGCTGACAGCAACATCGGATCGTTGCTATCCAAATGCTCCCTTTTTTAAAACTTTTCAAAAGATATTTTTTAAGAACCTTATTTAAAAACTCCACTCATGAAAAGAATCATGATAAATTTCCACTCACAAGAAGGAACCATTAAAAAAAAATATTTCCATTTATAAGAAATAATTCATGCTTTTGAAAAAGTGCATATATATCACCTAGAAAGTGTATATATTAAAAAAATCCTTTTTAATGAAGTCTTTCATGAGTGGATGCTTCACCTAAGGGAAGATCCTTCACGCAAGATGCTTTAATACTATGATAAAATTAATTAAATGGCTCTTCAGGTGAGAACCTCAAGAGTGTACAAACACACTCACACAATCGAATACATGAATCAAGAGAACAACCTAGTACATATAGGCTTTCTCAGAATCGGGTGGTTTGAACCACTCCCTGAATATTAGGATCTGAGATCTAGAATTAGAATCTCAATCCTATCTTAAGTGAACTTTCTCCATTAATTTTGAACATCCTTTTTGTGGAGGACTAGAAATTTGGTATTCGACCCCTCTTCGATCACAACCACATAATTCTGAAACATTGCTTCAACCAATAGCGCAGAACCAACATCTTAGCACTACCTTAAATTTTTAGGATTATCTTGAGTTTCCAAAATGCCATCAACATGCTTCGCAGTTAGATTTACACACCATCTCAACAAATCAATTAAATTTCGTCTCAACTAAGAGCAACCAACTTCCTCGACACTGTTGCACCACCACAGCGGTTCATGAAGCCTCATCGAATTGAAATGCACAGCAGTATTCCAATTCTAACGCATGGTGGTTTGCTCATCTTCACGCACCTACTTCAATATCCAAAGGGTTTTAAATTAAAAAATATTTATCGGGAAGAAGGAATAGAAAAAGCTATCAATATTGGTCTCAGAAGAAGCATATTTGCATAATATTAAATTCCCATCATTAATTAAAAAAAAATTCTATGTGAGTTCATCCACCCGAGGATTAATTGTTGAGATTTTGTTTCTTATTTATAATTAAATATGGAGGAAAATCTCATGTAGGTGACAACAATAGGATTTGTTGCTACATTGGCTCCATCAGTTTCTGATGAGGAGTTAATGCATCCTATATTTGTTGTGAGAGAATTTATGAGTTTGTTGCCATTTCCAGCTATAAAATGTAAGCCCGTAGAGGCAAGAGAGCATGATGAGGAATTTTTAGTGAGGAAGAGCTGAGCAGATGAGAAACTCTGCAATTGTATTTTCTCCTGTTGATGAATGAGATTGCCGATGCCCTGTTAGGTGGACGTAGCCCAGATTGGTTGGGTGAACCACGTTAAAATTGTGTTCTTTATGTGTGTTTTTTGCTGCGTGTTCTGTGTGTTTTGCTTAAGTTTTTTCTGCTACTGAGTTCAACAATTGGTATCAGAGGTTACTGTTGAACAATGACTTGCATCCTCTGTTTCGTGACAGCTGGGAACTATACAGTGAAAGGTCAGCGCCGAAGCCGACGCCGTGGGCCTGTTGAGAGGCCGTGAAAACATTGTCTGACTGTGAGGGCCAGTTAAAGGCGGCTGATTCGAGTGTTAATTTTACAAATCTAATACTGCCTCGAAGGATCAATCGATCGGCCTGTCCGCGTGTGGAATTTGACTTGACCGAGCAACATATTCAATATTTAATTTTTTTTTTTTTGGTACATGGGTTATTTTCTGTCCTCACATTAAAATAATGGCATGGCGGCGTTGAAATGCAGAGAGGCATGGCAGCGTTGAAATGCAGAGAGGCATGGCGACGTTGAAATGATGACACTGAATGGTGGTATATTTCACTTTGTATTTAAAACATAACTCGATTTGCATTGCTGAATTGTTTCAGTTGTTTTTCAAAATTTTGATATACATTGTACTTTTTTATATATCGTTTTGGATTTAAATCGATTTAATACCATTGTGATATATCAATATTGTATATTGATTTAATACCATTGTGATATAATGATATTGTATATCATTTTGGATTTTAATACCATTTTCATATGGTATTGAAGGAAAGACCTTTGTTAAGGTTAAGGGCATTTAGAAATAGTTTTGAATATGAAATTGCCATTTGCATATGGTAAGAAGTGAAAGGCACTTTAAAGGTGAAGCGTATTTTTTTTTTTTAAGGGCATTCTTTATTAAAAAGGGCATTCTTTATTAAAAGTTGCAATTGGAGGTTGTTTTTTGTGACACGAGCTACTAAACATGGCAAAAACACAAAGTGCCCGGTTTGAGATCGAGAAGTTCAATGGAAAAAACAATTTCGAGATCCGGAAAGTGAAGATGTATGATTTACTTGTGCAACAAGGCATGGCGAAGGCATTGTTGGGGAAATCCAAACAGTCTTACACCATGACAGATGATGAATGGAGTGACTTGGATGAAAGAGCACTGAGCGGCATTCGACTGTGTTTGGCGTATGATGTTTTGTTTAACATCGTGTCAGAGAAAACTATTGCTGGTTTGTGGACAAAGCTTGAAAAACTGTACATGACAAAATCCTTAACCAATAGGATTCTTCTGAAGCGACAGTTGTACAGCTTGCGCATGAAAGAAGGTACGACGATAACTGATCATCTAAATACCTTTAATACTCTCCTGGTGCAGTTAGAAAGTATAGAAGTAAAATTTGAATCAGAAGATAAAGTTGTAACTTTATTATGCTCGTTTCCCGAGTCATGGGATCATTTTGTTACTTCTATAAGTCTTAGTTCATCAGAAACCCTTGAATTTGATGATGTTGTTGGAGCTTTGTTGTCCGAAGAAACAAGGAAGAGGTCAAATTCAGAAACCTCTACATTAGAAGCAATGATGGTTAGAGGTCGTTCTAAAGAAAGACGCTTCAGTAAGCACAACAACTCGCGTTCAAAATCGAAAGGGAAGAAGAGTAAGGTAAAGTGTTGGTTTTGTGGCAAATCAGGACATTTGAAGAAGGACTGTTGGAAGAGACAACAAACATCCAAAGAAGACTCTTCGACAGAGAAGAAAGAATCAAACACGACAGATACAGTTTCGGCATCGATTTCAGGTATGAGTGATGAAATGTTATCAGTTAGTTTGTCTAGTCATGATTAACATTGGCTGTTAGATTATGGTGCGTCAAATCACATGTGCATTCATAGAGAGTGGTTTAAAACTTATAAATCAATCGATGATGGAGTGGTTTATATGGGAAATGATGCCTCATGTAATATTGTGGGAATTGGAAGCGTCCAGATTAAAATGTTTGATGGGACAAATAAAATTCTAACTGATGTAAGACATGTACCTGAACTAAGAAAAAAACTCATTTCACTAGGAGTACTAGACACTAATGGATATAAAACCTTTATTCAAGGTGGATTAATGAAAGTTTATAAAGGAATTTTACTATTAATGAAAGCAAAGAAGGTTGGAAATTTTTTCCAGTTAGAAGGAAGAACAGAGTCAGATCATGCTTCTACAGTATCTGAAAACGACAATAATTCTATTCTTTTATGGCATCAAAGGTTGGGCCATATGAGCGAAAGAGGATTAAAAATTTTGTCTGATCGTAAGTTACTTCCTAGTTTAAAATCTTCTAAGTTAGATTTCTGCAAACATTGTCTGTTTGGGAAACAAAGCAAGCAGAAGTTTAAAACTGGAAAACATACTAGTAAGGGAATTCTTGATTATATCCATTCTGATGTTTGGGGTCCATCTCCTACAACCTCATATGGAGGATCGTCATATTTTGTATCTTTTATTCATGATTTCTCTAGAAAAGTTTGGGTCTACATGTTAAAGAAGAAGTCTGATGTGTTCACAGTTTTCAAACAGTTTAGAGCATTAGTTGAAAACATCACTGGAAGAACCATTAAATGTTTAAGAACTGACAATGGTGGTGATTTCACTTCAAAGGAATTTGATAATTATTGCAAGGATGCTGGGATCGAAAGACATAAAACCACTGTATATACTCCTCAGCAAAACGGAGTTGCTGAACACATGAACATGACTCTTTTAGAGAGAGCAAGAAGCATGCTTAGTAACGCCAATTTGCAGAAGGAATTGTGGACAGAAGCGGTTTCTACAGCTTGCTACTTGGTAAATCGATCACCATCAACTGCGATATGATGCAAAATTCCTCAAGAGGTATGGAAAGGTTATCCATGTGATTATTCTAAACTGAAAGTTTTTGGTTGTGATGCATATGCTCTAGTTCCCAAACATCAACGTTCTAAGTTAGATCCTAAATCAAAAAGATATATCTTTGTTGGATATGGTGATGGGACTAAGGGATATAGGTTGTGGGATCCTACTACTCACAAGATCATCATTAACAGAGATGTTAAATTTAATGAATCCTCACTTGAAAATCCAGATGTAGATAATGAATTGAAACAGGATAATGAACCTAAGCTTCAACACATTCAGTATGAAACCAGTTCAAAAACTGATGATAGCCCAGATGAACAAGTTTCAGATTCAGATCATGAACAAGTTTCAGATGCAGATCATGAACGTGTTTCAGAACATGAACATGAAGAAGTTCCTACATATAATAATCAGCAAATTGTGGAAGTACCAGAAACATCTTTAAGGAGGTCTACGAGAATCATACGACTTCCTAAAAGGTATGATGATTATGTTACTTCAGTTGCTTTAACTGCTAACGATGATGAACCTTTGTGCTATCAGGAAGCTATAGAAGGTTCAAACAGTGGTAAGTGGAAAGATGCTATGAAGGACGAGATGAAGGCGTTAGCGAAGAATGCCACATGAGATCTGGTAGAACTTCCTAAAGACAGAAAAACTGTGGGATGTAAGTGGGTTTACAAATTGAAGAAGGGTGTTGATGATACAGAAGACAGGTACAAAGCAAGGCTGGTCGCAAAAGGTTTTTCTTAGAAAGCAGGCGTTGACTTTCATGAGATTTTTTCACCAGTTGTGAAAATTGTTTCAATTCGGATTGTGTTAGCATTAGTTGCTTTACTTGATTTAGAATTATAGCAACTAGATGTTAAAACTGCTTTTTTACATGGAGATTTAGATGAGGAGATTACATGGAACAACCGGAAGGGTTTGTTCAAAATCGCAACAGGAAATTTGTCTGCAGGCTTAAGAAATCATTGTATGGTCTAAAGCAGTCGCCTTGACAGTGGTACAAGAAATTTGATTCTTTCATGATGAGTCAAAATTATATAATAAGTGAATATGATCATTGTGTTTACTTTAAGAAATTAAGTAATGGCATGTTCATTATCTTAGTGTTGTATGTTGACGATATGATTTTAGCAAGCAAAAGCATAACAGAGATCAACAAGTTAAAGGCTCAGATGGCTAGGACGTTTGATATGAAAGATCTAGGAGCATCAAGACAGATTTTGGGCATGGATATTTTCAGAGACAGGAGCAATGGTAAGCTGTGGCTATCACAACATAAGTATGTTGAGAAGATACTCTTGAGGTTTGGTATGAACAATGTGAAGCCTATTTCAGTCCCTTTTGCTTCCCATTTTAAGCTTTCTTCAAGTTTATGTCCTAACACTAATGAAGAAAAGGAATATATGTCTCGAATTCCATATGCCAATGTAGTAGGTTGGTTGATGTATGCGATGGTTTGTACTCGACCAGATATTTCACATGCAGTTGGGGTTGTCAGCAGGTATATGGAAAATCCAGGAAAAGAACACTGGTCAGTAGTGAAATGGGTGCTTCGGTATCTGAGAGGCACAAGTGATTATTGTATCACTTATAACAGAAGCAATGAATATGTTTGTGGATATGTTGATTCCGATTTTGCAGGTGATTTGGATAAGAGAAGGTCAACTTCAGGGTATGTCTTTACTCTTGCAGGTGGAGCTATTAGCTGGATGTCAAAGCTACAGAACATTGTTGCTTTATCGACTACAGAAGCAGAATACATAGCTGCTTCGCATGCTTGCAAAGAAGAGGTTTGGTTGAAAGGTTTGTTTGGTGAGTTTGGTAGGTTGCAGGGCAGCATCAAGTTATTTTTTTATAGTCAAAGTGCAATTCACTTGGCTAAAAATCCCGACTATCATAGTAAATCAAAGCACATACCTATCAAATACCATTTTGTAAGACAAGTTATCACTGAAAGGGGAGTCTCTCTTGAAAATGTGCATACAAAGGAAAACTGTGCAGACATGTTCACGAAACCAGTTTTGTTAGAGAAGCTACGATGGTGTCTGGCTTCTCTTGGCTTGCAGAAAAGATAAAAATAATAATGAAATAGGGTATCAGGCTAATTGTTGTCAAGGTGGAGATTGTTGAGATTTTATTTCTTATTTTTAATTAAATATGGAGGAAAATCTCATGTAGGTGACAACAATAGGATTTGTTGCTACATTGGCTCCATCAGTTTCTGATGAGGAGTTAATGCATCCTATATTTGTTGTGAGAGAATTTATGAGTTTTTTGCCATTTCCAGCTATAAAATGTAAGCCCATAGAGGCAAGAGAGCATGATGAGGAATTTGTAGTGAGGAAGAGTTGAGCAGATGAGAAACTCTACAATTGTATTTTCTCCTGTTGATGAATGAGATTGACGATGCCCTGTTAGGTGGACGTAGCCCAGATTGGTTGGGTGAACCACATTAAAACTGTGTTCTTTATGTGTGTTTTTTGCTGCGTGTTCTGTGTGTTTTGCTTAAGTTTTTTCTGCTGCTGAGTTCAACATTAATTAAAAGGTAAATGTGAGTGAAATAATACTATAAAATAAATATAAAAAATTAATAATAATAAAATAAACTATTTACTCTTAAACACATTTTAAAACAGTGTTAAAATATATTCTATGAAATTACAAACCTTCTCAAATCTCTCAATAAATTGAAAATGCATATGACAACATTTTATTATTTATACAGGAAACGCTTTTCACTGACCAATAAGTGCAACAAATACCACGAGTAGCACTAAGCTCACATTGACGTGTCATGGACAGTTATGTTCCATCATAAATTCGTATGCCAATGGTACCCTTTATAGTTACGCACCAAAGGGTATCACACATCCTGGAAAGCTTGGCTGGAAATCTTTATCTCTCGAAAATGAACAAGATTGTATATGAATTATCGATTTAATCTTAAAAATAAGACTAATTCAAAAGATAATGATAACATTAAGATTAATTCAAAATATAATATCATTAAAACTGCATAATTGAAAATTAAAATAAATCTTTTAAAAAAAAATTTAAACGATAAAATAGAATAAATTTATTTTAGTGAGGTTGAACGACCAGCTAATAAAAAATACATATATGTTCTTCGAATAAAATAAATATAAAAATTTAAGGTTTTAATGAAATTTCTTCTCCGTCATAATGATATTTTAAAATATATTATATGAAAGTTCATAGATTCATCTCAAAATACTCCTGTATTTCAAAATGGGCATCCACTTTGTTATTTATCTATATATAGAAAATGCTCTGTTACAAGATATGATGCTCCGTACTCATTGCTTGTGGGGCGGTATATTAGTGCAGCAAATATTACCATTAGTTGCAAGTTTACATCTACATTAAAAAGACATAGTAAATCAAGATGTATTAATTTGTCGAAGGAGTTAAGTTAAAGTTTTAGACTCATATATTGTGTTTTTGTTGATGACCATTTTTTTAAAGTTTAGTAGGATTTTATTTTTTCATTTATTTTTACACTATTTTTATCAATATGTCCAAATATATCACCTTGATTGGAGAAGAGAATTGAACCTGTAACCACTGGTTTAATCATTAAAACTATGGTTAAGTTATTTGTTAAGAATTTTAAACATTTACTATTATTATGTTAAAAAAACAACAAATATTTTGGACAGAAATTTAATTTTGGTTAATGAAAGGTTAAATTATGGAATTGATTCCATAAAGTAAAACATTGATGGTAAAATAAAATAATTTCAAGATCTAAGAGTTGGTTGAACAAAATTCAGTTCAAATAGTTGTCCAACCTCTGAGGATAAGAGAGCAATCCCAGTGATGTTTGGGGGTTCTGTTCGGTAATTGCAAAAAAGGCAAATTCTGAAAAGATATTCCGGGACTAGCGTTAACCAGGGGAATACTTCATATATCTATCACTATTGGAATTGGAGACTGGACCGAATTGTCCCGAGGTCTCTTCCAAAGCTCTGTCAACGTTAAGGCTCAGCACGGGGGAGAGTTGGAGGATGTAATAGCCTCAGTCATGGAAGGGAGGCATGTTATCACTCAAGTAAAAATACAGATAAGTATTTTTGAATGATTTTGTTATTTTACTCGATAAATGTTACAGGTAATATATAGGTGTGCTAAGAAGAACAAGAATACTTCCTATGTTAATTTTCTGTTGCAGACATTCATAAATAAAGAAATATTTAGTAAAGCTAGTGAATGGTAATTTGAGGACCGTTAACCCAAAACCCTTGATAAAGGCTTTGGGTTTGTTTCTTCGCTGCCTATGATAAGACACAGATAGTTGTGGTCCGATCACAATAAAGATTATGTTAGTTACATAGAACAAATTAGAAAATAAATAAAATGAATAAAGAAAGTTACAAGATGTTTACTATCAAGATGTACCATGTTAAAGACAGAAATAGAAGATAAAATAGCTAGTAGAACAAGATTTATAATTTTCTACAGTACCAGCTGAAAAAGCTGGAAATGTAACTTTGTGTATTGTGCAGTTACTTGATTATTACAAAATTTAAAATGTTAAGAAACAGTACAGGAAAATATCGAGTACCATGTCTTCACATAGATTATATCATTCAAATACTCATTGAGTACAAGGAGAAAACCCATTGGAAATGAACAAAACTACAATGCTATTGAATTGACTTTCAAGGGGTAAAACTTGAATTACTCAAGAATCTCTTTTCTAGACGGTGAACATAATTATAATAGGAAGACTCAAAAACATTTTTCAGAATAATATAGGGAACAAGGTTTTACAAATAACCTGAAAAGAGAACTTTGACAGTAAATAAAGAAAATGATAATTTGCCTATGAATCTTCACAAGAAAAAAAACCATTGGAACATCTTCTTTATATAAAGACGGTAATAGCACTTCATCATCTGAAAGTATAAATATTAAGTCAGATATGAGGTATATAATGAATGATAGCCTCAAAATAAAATAAGAGGCTTAGAATTATTTTTCTATCTAAAAATTACACAAAACCACTGTCCAGTTCGCCAAGATTTAAGGCAGTCCAAAATAATATTACAATCAGAAACTCAAACTAAAACCCTGATAGGGTATCA
The DNA here is from genome assembly GCA_034641835.2 of Pinus albicaulis. Taxonomy (NCBI): domain Eukaryota; kingdom Viridiplantae; phylum Streptophyta; class Pinopsida; order Pinales; family Pinaceae; genus Pinus; species Pinus albicaulis. The sequence goes on from CM076569.1 coordinate 913,331,962, forward strand.
ACTGTGGAAAGAATGAGCTCTTTCTTGCATCTAATATAAAAAAGCGTGGCTTTAACCCTAATGGCTAGAACCTTAGCTTCAGACCGGTTCAAGATGTAAATACATGTCACAGCCGAAACTGATTAGAGGGTATCTTGAGGTGAAAGCTCAACTGGAGTCATTTCCATCAAGTTAGAGAGAAGTCAAACCTGCAAGAATAGAAAACAGAAACGCTATTAGAGGAACTTCAAAATAAGGGTCGAGAGCTTAAATTTGATACTGAATGAGAGGAAGCATACTGGTGTGAAGGTGATATACCTGTCAGGTTCTAGTATTGAAAATGCTTGGAGTAGACCTGAAACAGAAAACTCTAGAGAATGTGGTTATCCGGAAAGGATTAGAGTAAATCCAGAGATGTGTTTTCTTTTAAATGAGAAAAATCATATTTAAAACATCACTTGGAAATTTACCTAATGAGAATTTCCAGTTGCAAGAGAGAATCTCCATTTGCAGGGTTGTGGGTACGTCGTGCTGGATGATAAGGGATTGCGGTTGTCTCCAAAATAATGCAAACTCCCGAATTTCTAGCCTATCAAGAATGAAATCAGAGACTTAGAAGAGGGTAGCAAAATCTTAACTGTTCAATCCAAGAAAAATTTTACATAGTCTATTAAATGCAGGAATAATTTTTAAGTATCCTAAAAAATTCTTACCATAACCCGAAGCCGAAGTGTATCAATCTCGCCGGAGGAATATCTAGTATTACCAGAGGGTAATCTTTGCAGCTTGTCAAAGAAAATGAAACAACAAAGAAAACGAGTTGCAGATGAAACAAGGCTCTTGTTGAGGGCAGAGGCAGGATGACTGAGAAATCGTTGGGAAACGGTTAGGTGAAAGTGGTCATGTCAAACCCTTAATGCTTGCAACTGTAGGATCCAGGGTTTCAGGATCGAGGGTTAATATTTCCACATCTATCTTGCCAAGTGGTGCAACATTCGAAGGAATCAATTGAACCTTGAACCTTCATTTATTTTCTTGTGCAGACGTAGGTAAATATCTATGTTAAACGATAGCATAGTAACATAAATTAAATGTGTATCGATTGGTTTATGATATGCCAGATGGTCCAGTTCGCATTCATATGAGGAACCTAAACACATAGGATCAATTTGATTCTTTAATATTCATAATATAAAATTCCATAATGGTAATGTTATCAGGGTGTAATGTTAACCCATGTGTACATTGCAATATCAATTATAAGTAAATAGATAACGTATAAGGATCTATAGTAATGATTAAAATAAGGAAATAAAGAGTTAAGTGTTAATTTCAATGTATAGATAGTAGGGTAAATATTTTTTTTTTTATGCTGGTGCATGTTACAAGTAGTATGAGAGTGGCATTTGTACGCTGGGAACCTATGGGTCAACTAACGTTTTAAATTGTGTACTACTGATACAGAGAGAGAGAGAGAGAGAGAGAGAGAGAGAGAGAGAGAGAGAGGAGGTTAACAAGAAATTATGAGGAGAATGCCAGCACAGTAGCCAGCTCCTAATGCCGGGGAACCCCAACCTCGATCAGAAATGGACCCAGAACTGTGGGTACAGTTGGGTGTGGAGCAGCACCAGAAAAACAATAGGCTGTTGGAAGAACAACAACACCAAACCAGTATTTTCTTCAACACTATGCAAAAGTTACAAGAAGAAATGGAGGGTGCATGATGATAATGCACGTTTGATGCATGAATAGGAGAGAATATTAAAAAGCCTCTCTGACAAAAAAAATCATGAAAATGAGAAGCCAAGTACTGATAGAGAGTTTGAGGAAAGAAATGAACAACAAAAAAGAGGTCATGATACTGACAGAATGGAAAGAATTCAGTCTCAACGCAGTAATAGAAATAATAACTATAATGAAGCTGAATCAGATAACGTATCAAATTAGAAAGAAGAGAAAAGAAGGAAGATGGAGCTACAAGGTGAATTATAGAAAATAAAGCATCCTATGTTTGATGGAGTGGAGGAGGAAGTGGCTCAGGCATGGCTGATAAACATGAATAAGTATTTCCAAGTGTATGAATACAACAATAATCTTAAAGCTAGATTAACTATCTATTAGCTAAGGGGAAAAGCCACCTTATGGTGGGAAGAAGTGAAAAACGTCCGTAGCATTGATGATCAGGGTGTAACTTGGGATGCATTTCAACAATATTTGAAAGATAAATACTTAACATAATGTTTTTATGATGAAAAGTCTAGAGAGGTTCATGATTTGAAACTGGGGAAAATGACAATGGATGAGTAGAAACATTGTTACCAATGAAATAGGTAACCTAACCTCAAAACGGGAACTCTAGCCCAAAAAGACTCAAAAAAACATGAAAAAACACCCCAAAAACGAAAAAAGTGTATTCCAGAAAGCACTTGGTTTTGTTTGAACATCAAATTTCAACATTTTATAAAATTATGCTAAAAAAAAATTGTTTCTTGAAAAAAGGATTGAAAAAACACCCTCAAAACAAAACCAGTTGATGCTGGAATAACAAAAAAAAAATTGTGTCATATTTTTGACATTTCAAAAAATAGAAATAACATTTTTTAATTTTTAAAATTCAAACATTAAAAAAAACCTAAAATTTAAGAAAAAAAATAAATTTAAAAAATAAAAATATTTTAAAGCTTAAAATTCAAAAATATAAAGGAATAAAAAAATAAAAATAAAAACTAAATAAAAATTTTAATTCAAACATTAAAAAAAACTAAAATTTAAGAAAAAAATTAAAAAAAAAATAAAAATTAAAGATTAAAATTTCAAAATATATAGAAATAAAAAAATGAAAATAAAAACAAAATAAAAATATTAAATTAAAAAGAAAAACAAGTTAAAAAAAGAAAGAAATTATAAAAAATAAAATATAGAAATTAAATTTAAAAAAGAAAAAGGAAATGTTTATTAAATTTTAAAAGAAAAAAAAAAAAAAAAATTAAAGAAATATATTAAATTTTAATAAATTAAAAAAAAAATTAAAAGTAAAAAAATAAAAATTAATTAAAAATAAAAAATGAAAAATAAAATAGAATAAAAATATTAAATTTAAAAAAAATATATTAAATAAACAAATAGATTTTAAAAAATAAATTAAATTTAAATTATAAAAAATAAAAAATATATATATGATCTTAAATTAAAAATATATATATTAGATTTTATTAAATTTAAAAAAAAATGTTAATATCAAAATAACAAATTAAATTTAAAAAAAAAATATTAAATTTTAATAAATAAATGAATAAACAAATAAATTTTGAAATAAAAAATAAATTGTAAATATAAAGAAAAAAAAACATTGTTAAAATAAAAAGTTAAAAAACTTTAAAAATCAATTAAAATTGAAAAATTGAAAAAAATAAATTAAAAAAAATATATTAAATAAAAAGTAAAATAAAAATCAAATTAATTTGAAAATACTAAGTTTAATTAAAAAATATATACATAATTTTAAATACATAATTTTAATTGAAATAAAAAAAAATATAAAAATTTTATGTAATTAAAAAAATAATAATAAAAAATTAAAAAATTAAAAAAAAATATTAAATTCAAATAAATTTAAAAAAAAAATACAAAATTTAATAAATTTTAAAAAATTAAATGAAAAAAATAAACATAAAATTTAATAATAAAAAAAATGAAAAAAAAAAAATTCAATTAAATAAAAAAAAATACAAAATTTAATAAAAATTATTAACAAAATTTAGAAAAACAAATTTAAAAACAAAAAAAATAATAAAATTAAAAAATAAAAAAAAAAATTAAAAAAAAAAATTTCAAATATAAAAATTAAATTTAAAAAAAACAAAAAATAAAAATTAAAAATTAAAAAATAAATTTTTTGAATTAAAAAAAAATAAAAAAATAAAAAAAATTAGTAAAATAATATTAAAAATTAATAAAATAATAATAAAAAAAAAGATTTTTATGATCATGATGATGGCACCGCCAATCGGCCTCCCGCCGAGGTGGCGGCGGAGGCCGGCTGCTGGGCGGGAGGCCGATTCTCCTGCGGTGTCAGGCCAATTCCGGGAATTGCCCTCCCGTGGGAGGGCGATTCTCGGAATCGGCCTCCCGCGGCGGGAGAGCGATTCCTGGAATCGGTCTCCCGCGGTGGGAGGGTGATTCCTAGAATCGGCCTCCTGCAGCGGGAGGGCGATTCCCAGAATCGACCACCACAGCGGGAGGGCGAATCGGCCTCTCGTGGCAGGAGGGTATTTCCCTGAATCGGCCTCCCGTCCCGGGAGAGCGATTCTCGGAATCAGACTCCCGCAGCGGGAGGGCGATTCGTGGAACTGGCCTCCCGCGGCGGGAGGACGATTCCTGGAATTGGCTTCCTGCCCAAGTAGCAGCGAAGGCAGACCTCCACCGCCACTTGGGTGGGAGGCCGATTGGTGGCGCCACAACGATAAAAAAATTCCCTTAATTTTTAATATATATATATATATATATATATATATATATATATATATATATATATATATATATATATATATATATATATATATATATATTAATTTGATTTTTTTTATTACTTTTTTTAAATTAAAAAAAATTAAAATTATTTTTTTTTAATTCAAATTTTTTATTTTAAATTTAATTTATTTTAATTTTTTTTTGTTTTTTTGTTTTTTTTTTTTAATTTTGTTTTAAATTTAATATTTTAGATTAATTATTTTTAAAAATTTAAAATTTATTTATTAAATTTTAATTTAATTAATTTTTTTTTTAAAATCTTTTAGTTTATTTAGTTTTTTATTTTTAAAATTTATAAATTGTTTCATTTAAAAATAAAATAAAATTTATGGATATTTGTTTTTTAATTATTTGCGCGTGGTTTTTTTCATTTTTTTGTTTTTTAATGCTAGTTTTTTTTATTTTAATTCTTTTGTTTTAATTTTCTTTTTCAATTTTCAAGTTTCTTTTTTTTTTGTTAATTTTAAAATTATATTTTTGTTTTCTTATTATTATTATTTTTTTAGTTTAAATTTTTAAATTTAATTTTTTTATCTAAATTTTAATTTTGTAATTTAAATTATTTTGAATTTTGAATTTTGATGTTTTTTTTTTTTTTTTTTTTAATTTTTTGGTTAATTTTTGTTTTTTCTTTAAATTATGTGTATTTTTTTTTTCAAATTTTGTTATTTCTTTTGATATAATTTTCGAATATTTTTGTTTTTTTATTATTTTATTTTATTTATTTTTGTTTAAATTTTTTATTTTTACATTTTTATTGGTTTTTTTATTGTTTTTATATATATATTTTTTATCTAAGTTTTTTGTTTTATTACCAACATGAAAATCACCACTCTAAAAAAAAAGGGCTGATACTACATCAATACGTTTCAAAATTAGCATGAAAATCACCGCTCTAAAAAAAAAAGTTGATGCTGCATCAATACGTTTCAAAATTAGCATGAAAATCACTAAAATTTAAAAAAAAATATTCATACTTCATAAATAAAAATATTAGAGTGTCACAAATGTGCTAAAAAAAAAAGGTGATTCTGCATCACCACTTTTCAAAATTGGGTGCTTTTTATGCTACCAAAAAAATGTAGGTAACAATACGGTTACCTATTTCATCGATAACACTGTTTAGATCAGTAAATTTACTTCTCTACTACGTTACGTTCCCTACTCAAGGGATGAAAAGGCTAAAATGCAGAGGTTTCTGAGAAGTTTTCCAACTCACGTGAAAGAACATATTGATTTTTTGAATCCAAAGACCATGGACGAGGCAATCAAAAAGGCTAGAATGTGCTATCAGCAAGCTAAAGAAAAAGGTGAACAAGGGAAAAACTGGCAAATAAAGAAAGATCATAAGGGAATTTTTGGTTTCAAAATAAATAGAACCAGCAATTTCGAAGGTTCTACCAGAAGCTCAGTTAGAAAACAATTGGGAAGGAATCATCAAAGGAGAAGGTGGCTTGCAGAAGATAAACCCACATAAGCTTCTAGCAAACCAAAACAAGCCCAGAAGCAAAAGCCACCCTTACAGTGTTGGGGGTGTGGTGAGGCACACTATTACAGAAACTGTCCACAATGAGGTAGGAGTGAGGTAGTTACCAACTTACAGGAGGCTTCAGTAGTGGGGGATGTTGCAGAAACATACGCTGAATTAATGCAACATTGGAAGACCGGCAAGCGGACTACTAGTCGACAATGATTAAACTGGAAATCTAAGTCCCAAAATAGTAGAAATTTTTAAGTTACAAAGCCAGAATTTTAGAAACCTGTGGCTAGTATAGCTAGCTACTAGAGCTAAGAGCAAGGTTAGAGCCAGAATACTGAATTGTGCACTAAAAATTAACGAACAACAACTAACTATGGATCTAAATGTACTGCGTCTAGGATCTTATGACGTGTTACTTGGCATGGACTGGTTAGAGAAGCACTAGACATTGGTAGACTGCAAAGAAAATATTATCTATTATAGAATGTAGGATGGCACCCACCAAGAAATTCAAGGAGTAAAGAAACCTTTACAGCTGCATCCAATCACAACATCACAAATGGGTAAGTGCATAAGAAAATGATGCCAACTATATGCCATTTAGGTGGGCTTTACCAATTCTAAAGAGAAGGCTCATATGCTGAAAGATATACCAATAGTCCAGGAGTTTATGGATGTATTTCCAAAGGAGATGCCAGGCTTACCACCCAAAAGGGAAATAGATTTTACCATTGAGTTGGTACTTGGAGCGTCACCAATTTCAAGGACACCCTATCGAATCAGTGTACCTGAATTAACTGAGCTAAAAATGTAGTTGAATTATTAGATAAGGGTGTATCAGGCCAAGTGTATCTCCTTTGGGAGCACCCGTATTGTTTGTGAAGAAGAAAGACACAACCATGCGAATGTGCATGGATTACCGCCAAATTAATAAACTGAACATAAAAAAAAAAATCCTTTACCACGAATTGATGATCTCTTCGATCAAGTGAATGAAGCGACTGTGTTTTCAAAGATAGATCTAAGGCCACGATACCACCAGATTCGGATCAAGGATGAAGACATACATAAAACTATTTTTCATACTAGGTACAGACACTACGAGTTTGTGGTGCTACCTTTTGGATTGACTAATACACAAACAACCTTTATGAGGTTAATGCATAGTGTATTTCACCCCTATCTGGATAATTTTGTATGAAATTTTATTGATTATATTTTAGTTTATTCTAAGAATGCGGAAGAACACAAGGAACACCTGAGGAAAGTGCTGGAATTGCTAAGGAAACATCAGCTATACGCCAAGTTTAGCAAGTGTGATTTCTTCAAGGAAGAAATCCAATACTTTGGTCACGTAATTTCTCCTGAAGGTATTTCAGTTGACCCTGAGAAGATCAGAACAATTATGGAGTTGAAAGTACCACAAAACGTGGTAGACACCAGATCCTTTATGGGATTGGCTGGTTATTACCAGCTGTTTATTGAGGGATTCTCAAAAATTGATTTTCCAATCACTTAATTGCAAAAGAAAGAAAATATATTTAAATGGACAAAGGAATGTCAAGAAAGTTTTGATAAACTGAAGCAATTATTAACTACCACTCTGGTGTTGAGGGTAGTTTATCCTCATAAAGAGTTTGAAGTCTACATAGATGTGTGCAAAGAAGGAGTTGGGGAAATATTGTCACACGAGGGTAAAGTGGTTGCCTATGAGTCACAAAAATTAAAGGAGCATGAGCAGCAGTACTCAACTTATGATTTGGAGTTGATAGCAGTAGTGCATGCACTCTGGGTATGGAGGCATAGGCACTACTTGCTTGGGAAAAAATTTGTGCTTAAAACTTATCACAACAGCTTAACCAACTACTTTAAGCAAGCTGATCTCAATGCTCATCAGGCAAGATGGAATGCCTTCTTGAGCGAATTTGATATTGACATGCAACATGTAAAAGGTAAAGAGAATAGAGTAGCTAATGCATTAAGAAGGAAATTACATGTTATTTATGAATTGTACTATAATCAAGTTGAGTGCAGATTGCTGGAGCAAATAAATGCAGGAGCAGATAAGGATCCTGAATATAAATCTATGTGGAAAAAAGAAAAGGAGTTCTAGGATCAAGGAAAATCTGCAGATTATGCAATTGATAAGGATGGGTTGCTAATTTTCAAAAAGAAAATTTTCATTCCAAACCAAATGGAGTTGAAGGAATTGATTCTGAATGAATATCATCAGATTAACTATGCTGGACATCCTGGTTACTAGAAGATTTTAATAGCAATACGGAAGAATTCTTTCTGGCCAGGTATGAGGAGAAACATTGCAGAATATCTGAACAAGTGCTTAGAATGTCAGCAAGTAAAAGTGGAACATCGACACCCAGCCACGCTAATGCAGCCTATACTGGTACCTGAATGGAAGTGCAAGGTGATATCATTGGACTTCATCACTAGACTACCAAGGTCAAGGAAGCACAATGACTCTATAATGGTACTGGTGGATCGACTAAGTAAATCATCACACTTTATACCGGTGGAATCCACTTATAAGACAATGTAGATAGCAGACATATTCATGCGAGAAATATTTCGATTGCATGGCATTCCAAAGACTGTCATATCTGACCAAGATGTAAATTTTATGTTAGCATTCTGGAAAACATTGCTCACAGGTTTGGGGACTCAAATTAAGTTTAGCACTGCTTACCATGCACAGATGGACAGACAAATAGAGCGAGTAAATCAAATTTTAGAGGACATGTTACGTATGTACATAATGCAATAGCCAACTAGGTGGGAAGAGTATTTATATCTAGTGGAGTTTGCATATAAAACAGCTACCAGGAGTCACACAAGATGAGTTGGTTCGAATCCTTATATGGACGACAGTGAAGAACTCCTATTAATTTGAGTAGCCTAGAAACCAAGTTAATGCTTTGACTAGACATGTTAGCTGAAATGGAGATAGAGGTAAAGAAAACTCGACAAAATTTGAAGGCAGCCCAGGACAGACAAAAGTGTATGCAGATAAAAAAAGGACATATCATGAATTCGAAGTTGGGGACCATGTGTATGTAAGGATTGAGCCAAAGAAAAGCACTCTAAGGTGTGCTTCATGCGCCAAGTTGGCTCCCAGATTTTGCGGCCCATTCCAAATATTGGAACGAGTAGGACCTCTGGCTTACCGATTATCCTTGCCCAGTCATATACGAGTACATAATGTCTTTCATGTATCGTTATTGAGAAATTACATTCATGACTCAAAGCATAGAATCCACTAGCAGGATATTCAGGTAGAATATGAATTCCAGATTGATTAAAGATGTTAGGATTTATGAGTAAAACTAATTCAAGATCGTTGTTTTTAGGTCAAACCGGATGAAGAATTTTTTGTTGAACCTCACAGTATAATCGATCGGAGTGAAATGATGCTCCGGAAACGAGCCATCGCCCAGGTTAAAGTGAAATGGAAGCACTTTGGCTGGGAAGAAGCTACTTGGGAGGATGAATGTTTTGTTCGGGAAGCCTATCCTAAACGTTTTGCAGGAGAAAAAAGAGAACACCAGGGACGGTGTTCACTTCCAAGGGGGGGAAGTTGTAACCATTGGTTTAATCATTAAAACTATGGTTAAGTTATTTTTTAAGAGTTTTAACTTTTACTATTATTATGTTAAAAAAACACAACAACAACAAATATTTTGGACAAAAATTTAATTTTTGTTAATGAAAGGTTAAATTAGGGAATTGGTTCCATAAAGTAAAATGCTGATGGTAAAATAAAATAATTTGAAGATCTGAGAGTTGGTTGAACAAAATTTAGTTCAAACAGTTCCCCAACCTCTAAGGATAAGAGGGCAATCCCAGTGAGGTTTGGGGATTCTGTTCAGTAATTGAGAAAAAGGAAAATTTTGAATAGATATTCTGGGACTGGTGTTAACCAGGGGAATACTTCATATTTATGTCACTACTCGAACTGGAGACCGGACGAGATTGTCCTGAGGTCTTTTCCAAAGTTCTGTCAACATTAAGGTGTAGACTTGGAGCACGGGGGAGAGTCGAAGGACGTAATAGCCTCACTCATGGAAAAGAAGCATGGTATCAGTAAAGTAAACATACAGATAAGTATTTTTGAATGATTTTGTTATTTTACTTGATAAATGTTACAGGTAATATATAGGTGTGCAAGGAAGAACATGAATACTGCCTATGTTGATTTTCTGTTGCAGACATTCATAAATAAATAAATATTTAGTAAAGCTGGTGAATGGTAATTTGAGGACTGTTAACCCAAAACCCTTGATAAAGGCTCCGTGTTGGTTTCCTCGCTTCATATGATAATACATAGACAGTTGTGGTCCGGTCACGATAAAAATTCTTCTAGTTACAGAGAATAGATTGGAAAATAAATACAATGAATAAAGAAAGTTACAATATGTTTACTGTCAAGATGTACCATGTTAAAGACAAGAAAATAAAATAACTAGTAGAACAAGATTTATAATATTCTATAGTACCAGCTGAAAAAATTGGAAATGTAACTTTATGTATTGTGTAGTTACTTGATTATTACAAAATTTCAAATGTTAAGAAACAATACAGGAAAATATTGAGTACCATGTATTCACATAGATTATATCATTCAAATACTCATTGAGTACATGGAGAAAACCCATTGGAAATGAACAAAACTACAATGCTATTTAATGGACTTTCAAGGGGTAAAACTTGAATTACTCAAGCATCTCTTTCGTAGACAGTGAATAGAATTATAATAGGAAGAATTGAAAACATTTTTTATAATAATATAGGTAACAAGGTTTTACAAATAACCTGAAAAGAGAAATCTAACAGTAAATAAAAAAAAATACTATTTTTCCTATGAATCTTCACAAGAAAAAAAAACCATTGGAACATTTTCTTTATATAAAGATGGTAACAAAGATTCATCATCTGAAAGTATAAATATTAAGTGATATATGAGGTATACAAAAAATTATAGCCTCGGAATAAAATACCAAGCTTAGAATTATTTTTCTCTCTAAACCTTACATGAAACCATTGTTCAGTTTGCTAAGATTTAAGGCAGTCCAAAATAATATTACAATCAGAAACTCAAAGTAAAACCCTAATAGGGTATCGACTCTGGAAATAATGAGCTCTTTCTTTCATCTAATATAAAATAGCATGGCTTAAACCCTAATGGTTGGAACCTTAGCTTCGGACTGGTTCAGGAATCTTGAGGTGAAAGCTCAACTGGAGTCATTTCCATCAAGTTAAAGAGAATTCAAACCTGCAAGAATAGAAAATGGAAACCTTGTTAGAGCAACTTCAAAATAAGGGTTGAGAACTTAAATTTTATACTAAATGAGAAGACGCAGATTGGTGCGGAAGTGATATACCTGTCAGGTTTTGGGATTGAAAATCCCCGGAGTAGACCTGAAATGGAAAAATCTAGAGAATGTGGTTATCCGAGAAGGATTAAAGTAAATACAGAGATATATTTTCTTTTAAATAAGAAAAATCAGATCTAAAAAATCACTAGGAAATTTACCTAATGGAATTTCCAGTTGCGAGAGAGAATATCCATTTTCAGGGTTGTGGGTATGGCGTGCCGGATGATAAGGGATTGTAACTGTCTCCAAAATAATGCAAACACCCAAATTTCTAGCCTATCAAGAGTGAAATCAGAGACTTAGACGAGGGTAGAAAACTCTTAATTGTTCAATCCAGGAAAAATATTACACAGTCTATTAAACGCAGGAATAATTTTTAAGTATCCAAAAAAATTCTTACCATAACCCGAAGCCGGAGTGTATCAATCTCGCCGGAGGAATATCTAGTATTACCGGAGTGTAATCTTTGTAGCTTGTCAAAGAAAATGAAACAACGAAGAAAACGAGTTGCAGAGGAAAGAAGGCTCTCATCGATTGCAGAGGTAGAATGATTGAGAAATCGTTGGGAAATGGTTATGTGAAAGTGGTCATGTCAAACCCTAAACGCTTGCAACCATAGGATCCAGGGTTTCAGGATCGAGGGTTAAGATTGCCACATCTATCCAGCCAAGTGGCACAACATTTAAAGGAATTAATTCAACCTTGGACTTTCATTTATTTTCCTGTGCGGACGTAGGTAAATATATATATATAAAACAATAACATAGTACGATAAATTAAATGTGTTTCAATTGGTTTTCTGATATGCCGAATGGCCTAGTTCGCATTCATATGAGGAACCTAAACACATACGATCAATTTGATTCTTTAATATTCATAATATAAAATTCCATAATGGTAATGTTGTCAGGGTGTAATGATAACCCATGTGTACAATGTAATATCAAATATAAGTAAATAGATAACGTATAAGGATCTGTAGTAATGATTACAATAAGGAAATAAAGAGTTAAGTGTTAATTTCTATGTATAGATAGTAGTTAAATTTTTTTTTTTTTTTAAATCTTGGTGCATGTTAACGAACCTATGATGAGTGCCATAATAATCCCCCTCATCACTGTTTAATCATGGTTTCAAGGTTTCAAATCTAATAAGAAATACCCTATTTCTTCAAAAATGTGAAAATTTGCATATATCTATTAATTTAAAAAAACTAAAACTGAAATTTTTCACTAAATCTTAATACTTGATTCTACAAAATTTAAAAATAAGTAAATTCATACCATTAAATATTATTGTAGAATAATAATTACTTCATACATTTACAAGATAAAAATGATATATATATATATATATATATATATATATATATATATATATATATAAACTAAAATGTTTATAAGCATTTTGATAGTTTATATTTAATAAAGTTAAATAAAATTATTATATTTTAAATGGTTTATTTTGATAATTTATGAAAAAAAAATTATTAAATATAAATTATCAAAACATTTATAAATCTTTTAGTTTACATTCTTTTAAAATCATACGGCTAAGAATTGCAAACTATAAATTCAGCATTTTATGGTTTGTTTATTTCTAATTATTTTTTCATTTTAATTTTTTTTTCATTTTAAATTAATTTTTAATACCTTAAACTAATATTGTAATACAAAATTTATTTTAACTTATTAATTTAATTCTAATCTACTTATAATTAATAATTAATTTATCATTATTCATAGTATTAATAATTATTCTCTCACATATATTTGATCATTTAACCAGAACTCCATTACTTTTTTCAAATTCCTCAATTTCTTTAACTTTTTCCCTAACCATTATAATTGAAACTAACCTTATTTAAACCACAACTTTAATCTTGCTTTATTAATATAAATATCAATTATAAATAGTATTTAATTTAATTAGTAATATTAATGATCAGTCACCATTTCTCCTTTCCATCCCTAATGGTAATAATTTATCTTTCTTTAAGCTCACCATGAAACACTTTGTCTCATTTCTTTGAGTTTGTTGTCCGCTTAATTTTTTACCATTTCCACTAATGTAATAATAATAATAATAATAATGGTATTTTAAATATAATTCTAATATTTTAAATTTTTCATAATTTTAATTTAATTTAATTTTAGTATTTAATTTAATTTTAATACTTGATAATTAATATTTAATAATAATATCTAATTATATCCAAAATTAAATTTGATGAGATTTTTTTCATTAATTTAACTTTACAACTTCATTTTTATTTTTTATTTTAATTTAAAGTACATCCATGGCAAATTAGTTTTTGACTTTTCTAAAATAGCTTTTAATAAATGAATTTTCATTGACACTAACACCCAATCAATATAGTATTCCAAAGGCTCCTACCAATATATTATGTAGTATAAAAATATACATACTAAAATTATAAACTATTAAAAATAAATTAATATAATATAATTTATAATAAAATATTTTTATTTTTAATTATTAGTCAATTAATTATCAAACCAAAAATATTTATTTTTTTATTATATTAAATTAAAAAAAAACCACCCACTTGGAACATCCCATTGCATTACAAACTTAAAAAAATATATAAATAGGAAAAAGTGTTTGAATTTTCCATATTAAACTAGTAGTGAGTAGGAGTGTGCCATTATTTTTTTCTAGTTAATTCTAAAAAACAAATACGTTTTCCCAACATTCCTTCTCAATTTTTGTTGGATCTCCTCTCTCCTCCATGTATTCTCTCTATAGTTGTGAATTCTTGGTTTACTATTCTACGAACTAGGGTGAAGCTTGATTGTGAAGGAAACCTTGATTTATTAATTATAGGAAAATATGTATGTTACATATGGTGAAAATCAATCTCTCAAGTATATATGGCCTTAAAGGAGTAATATTTTTGTATAATGATAACTAAAAAATAAATAAAATATTATTTTTATCTAGAAATGTTGTGGGAACTAACATGACAGGAAGTAGGTTGCTTTGTTGTGAAGTAACTATTAAGTAGTTGAAGCCCAAGGTAGTGGAGAAGTTAAGTGGCAGTTGCCACAATTATAAATATTGTGATACCTAAGATTTGAGGAGAAATAATTTCCACTAGGGAGATAACATACCAGGAGATAATTTTTATGTTGGGTGGGGGAAAGAATATATTGTTATTATTATCATTATTTTCTCAAAGGTCATCAGAGAGAAATGTGGACTAGAGAAGAAAGAGAGAGAAGCTTTTCCTTATAAAATATGCTAGGTATGAAAAGAAAACAAAAAATACGTAGACATGAACAGGGGAAAGGATGCTACCATTATACGATGGAAATTTACTGATAAAAAAGTGTGCTTGTTTCCTACAACATTTCCAAAATGACTACATTTTCTAGTGATCCAAAAGTTAGACTTTTATAAAATATCTTAGTTGGTCCTGCTCAAATATACTTTATATACTCAATAAATTTACAGTATCAATTATGAAATTTGATAAAATAATTCTATTTCAAGAAAACAAAGTGAACAAAAATCAATCACCTAAAGTAAATTTTCAAACTCATCCTAAAAGCGAAGTGCATCAAGCCCCCTTCAATTAACGAATGAATCTCTTTATTATCTCTCCATAAAATAGGCACTCTCCTTATTTACAAAAAATGCTGAAATATTTTCACAATATGTGGCTCATGCTCCCAAAAGGGACTACCTTCTACTCTTACAAAAGACTTAAGGATCTAACATAAGTGGTCATTATCCAACATCGAAATGGCTATGATTATTCAAAGAGTTTATAACATACTCTTGAATATGAATACAATTATCATATTCACTCCTAAAAAATATATCTCAAAATATATCATAAGGAATTTGAAAATCTCATGACTCCATAATCTAAGGAGACCAAATCCAAAAAAATAGGATTTATAAGACTTTTGGGGAGACTACAAGATTCACCAAATTTGGATCTACAAAAACTCAAGAGATAAAATTAGAGATAATCCAAACCATGTCAATGATACTGTCATCTAAACTCATGACACTCTCAACTTCTCCTTGAGACTAGAAAACTAATTGCGAGTCACAAATTCTCACATTGAAAACAATTTATTTTTTAAAAATTAAAATAAATAATAAATGAGCACATTAAGCTTCAAAAATAATAATTATTTACATTCCTTCAAAAATACTCTACAAGGATACTTTAGATTTCTTCATGTGCCAACAATGAACACCTTTAAACTTTGCCGAAGGTGGAAGTCCTTCTAGATAAGACCTCCCCAAAATGAAATTTTAGTCCTCAAAAAGTGTAAAGAGTGACTTTGTATTTCTTCACATTCAAGGAACCGATAAACTTTAGAATTATATCTTTGAATTACAACCAATACCCCTTGAGAAATCCAAAGACGTTTTTCTGAGCACATGTTGCATGTAACAACTCCGCTTCCAAATTTTTTATATCTATTTATGGAATTAGTACCATTCATATATAACAGACTTAATGTGTTCTGTCACACCCTGACGAAGAATATCTAACAAAAATTATGTTTTTTTTACTTTAGTCTAATTAATTTTTGAATTTTCATTCAATAATTATCGTCAATTATATTTTACTCTCATTTACTATGAATGACATTTATTCTTCCTTGTGTCATTAGAACATGGTTTAGATGTCGGTGCATTTCTTAGCATAACACTATTGTCATGAATTTTATTACTACCATAGTCTGAAGACTTATTTTTAATTATTCTAGATGTCATTTATTTGACGAACTCTCTTTCAATGGATAATGGTAATTAGTAGTTATGGTCTTACCCTTAACTCTTACTCTATAATTATTTTCACAATTTACCCATTCCTAATTCCACTCAGAATAATATAATTTCCAATGCAACACCATTCATATTTTATGAATATCCCTTACCTTTGTGAAGGTTTTATATTACGTATATATGGAAGTACACTTATTCCCTTGTTGACATAGATTTATATATACGAAACCTTAGTTTCGATTTGGCCTCTTTACATTTACATGTCAGATTGGGACGTTTCCTTCCAAATTGTACCTATGAACCTACGTAAAAACATATTGATCTTACATGTATATGCATAACGTTACTTGTTCTCAGGAGTTCTCCATGTCATTAACTATGGAACATGTCAATATATATACAACCATTTCAGAATTTATGAATGTTTTAATAGAACTTCGGTTCCATATGGATTTATACCAAATACCTGAATCAAATTTTTGTCTCAAGATCTTGATTGATTTACTCCATAGTAATTATTTATCACAATTGTCATATGGCTTAGTCCCTTATTTATTTAACCCTCCATCTACAACCTAAATCTCCATCGTCGGTTATGTTCTACGTGGACGAATGAGATCGAACGTATCTATGGTTAGGCTTTTTTCCTCCATTATGTCTTGGTTGTATGTCTCTTTCCAACCAATCCTTTTTGTCTATGCATTGGTCCCTCGGCTTGAAGAAATATTTCGTTGAACTTGAGCTAAAAAACCCATTTCACGGCATCGAGGATAACCTCCTTGATCTCTTCAGATTTCTCAGGTAACGCTAAACTCCCACATTTTTTTGACCTATACGATATCAATTTAAACTTGCAGGGCTCTGTCTTTTAACTTTGTTTTGGTCTGAAATGATTAGTTTTACTGCTTCATCTCTGAAATCGATTTGTCTCTCAGGTTTGCAGTGATGGGTTCATCCCCATAACGCTGCGTCCTTCATCGAGAGTTCCTTGGTCAATTTATTATACCATTGTGCTAATGCAAGTGGTAAAAATCTCACTAGGCATGCAAAGTTGGTGAATCCTCTCTTTGCGTATTTCTCAAATACGATTGGAAATTCCTTTCTCATTTTTGAAAATCGATTTTAGTTTTGGTTTCATTTTGTCTTCATCGTAATTCGAATTTTCAATTAACATTGTGACTGTCTAATGCATTTATGGTTAATGCAAATGAAGGATTTACGGCAGGAGCACCATTATCCAACTGACATATGCGGAATTTCTCAACTGTTTACCTCCTTGCGGAGTTTCCAATCCTTCCAGGTAAGCATATGCCTCCATAGCTTTACCTCTTTCAATACTCTTAGGTTGTAATAACTAGTTGATCTATCCAACTAAATTGTTTTAGCATTTAGAGCATATTTTTGAGAATGTAATTAAATCTCAGAGATAAGAAATTATACCTTATTCTGAGTTAATGAATCTCAATTTCCATTTTTGAAATCTCGTAGATTTCTACTCTTCCATTTATTTAGTAATCGTAGGAGTTTTATGAATTCGATTTGTTTTTACAATAGTTCTCCTTATTAGATTTTCTCATCTATAATGATTTACCATTTATCACATTTCAATTATTTGTATAGACAAGGGCTAATAATTTAATTCCCTAAATTGTACATGCATTTCAAAATTCCACCTTTCTCCACTTTGACTTGTTATGCTATCAAATAATTTACGGTAAGAAGTTTCTTGAAATTAATTAAATTTTCTTTGATTCTTTGGTTCCTCATACTCTTCATTATACTGACATACAATCTCTTTCTCTTACAATTATATTTCTCCGTGACAGTCAATAAGGTAATTATTACATACCCTTCTGTTGTTATATATACTTTCAATTTTTGCTATTGTTTAGAATCTATGCACTAGTATTAATTTCTTAATTTCTATTATGTGCAGGTAACCTCTACCATAATGCCTTGCTTTACAACTTTTGTTAGAAATATCTATGTCCAAAAGTGACATAATAACTTTGGATTTCATTTTACAGGTTTGTCGAGTAACTTACTTGGGAAATTATTTTATTATGCATCTGCATGATTCTCAAAGAGATTATATACTTGTAATTTATGGGATTGAATCCCTAATGTTGTATAAATATTTGGACATATATTTAATTGAACAATATATGTATATAGATCTAAGTCTTCTCACTTAATCTAGTTCATAATATTTTAATATACTCTAATTCTAGTAGTGAGGTTATATTTACCATTCCTCATATGATGTATTCTATAGGATCTGTATTTCAATTCTGTAAATAATTTATGAGTTCCTTACGGTAATTATGATAGAATATTATGATTTAGGTATAGTATCCAAATCTTCAAATGTTACCACAGTATAGTATTTTCTCTGAATGCTCTAAATTCACATTCATTATCAGACATAATTGATTTCATTATGTACTAGTTTATTTACAGATTTTCATGGTTAGTAAAATAATTCTATTATATTTACTTTCCACATAAACTAATTCATATAGTTCACCTAAACTCAAATTTAAACCTACTTCAAGGTTTAGACATTCTAAGTGTTGGTAATCTTCTCATAACTATCTGGGAAACACTATAGATCTATGCTATATTTATTATAGAAGATTTTCTTAAATGCACAAATCTAACAGTTTACAACAAATAGAATTTTCCACATTATTTTCACACACAGAATATAATCCTGGATAGGTTAAGCTAATTTCTTCACTATTATTTTAACTTCAATATAATAACACAAATACAAGATAAAATGAATTAACTTGTGCATACCAATTTTGCTAGACTATTTTTCACCCAACCTATGAGCTCTTTCTGCACAACTCCCCCTCGATCAGAGATCAATTCCTTCCATTACTAGAAAACCTCTTGTCTAGCAAAAATTTTCTTATTTAAGTCTACCTTCCCATCAGCTTGTTTTTATAACTGCGACCAGTTAATCAGGATGTTGTTTTCCTTTTTTCCTAGGCTTTCCTTTTGTTTTTTTACAAAAGTACTTTGAAACAAGATTTTTCTTCTTTCTAGTTTTATTCCACCTCTTCCAAGTAACTTTCCTCTTTACTGGGGTATCTTTTAGATTTTATCTCGAATTTGATTTTCAATCTTAAATTTATTTTCTCCAAGGATATTTGGAGAACTAGGAAAGTATTGGGAACCTTATCCATCCTCATGGACTTGGATTGCTGATCTCTAATTATACTCTTGTCTTTGCACAATTAATTCCATTTTCATAATAAAATATTTCCACTATAATTATTTCCCCTTGGGTCCACTTGACTCTTTAGGACTATTCAAATATCTAATAAAAGTAGAAAAACTGGGGATATTACATATTCCTTCTCTAAAAAAAAACACTATCCTCGTTGTTGCAAAGACAAAATATAAATTCACTTTTCAAACAGTGAAGAATATTTTTCTTTCATATCTTCCTCTCGCTCCCACGTAGCTTCTTCGGGTGAATAACTGCCTCCACTGCACTTTTACCCTGTCCATTGTTCTGTTCCAGAGCTTAATTTCTTCTCGTGCCAAGATGTGAAGTGGCTCTGGAAAAAAGTCCCCTTATCGTTCCACCTGTATCACATTCCAATCAATGACATGAGTAGGATCATGTATATATTTTTTTAATAATGAAACATGAAAAACATCATGAACCTTAATGTCACTAGGTAAAGCCAACTTGTACGCTATTGACTCCACTCTTTTCAGTATTTCAAAAAGTCCACAATAGTAGGGTGCTAATATTCCACAGCTACCCATGTACAAATTAATATTTTTTGTCTTAATCCTCAAGTAAACGTGATCACTCGCATTGAATTTTCTATGAATTCTCTTTTTATTTGCATAGTTTTTCTGCCTTTCTTGTGTTGTCTTGATATTTTGCTGAATTTTCTTTACAGTCCTTTCCATTTCCTGTAATGCATCAGGTCCAAGTATTAACTTATCGTCTAGCTGACCCCAAGTAAGAGGCATATGGCACTTTCTTCCATATAATGCTTGAAAGGGACTCATGTTTATTGAGACTTGGTAACTATCATTGTAGGCAAACTCTACCAGATGCAGAAAGTCTTCCCACTTTGTTGGTCTGTCCATCACATACATCCTCAGCATGTCTTCTAAAATTTGGTTTTTTATTTCAGTTTGTCCAACGTTTTGGGGATGGTATGTGGTACTAAAGTTCAATTTGGTACCCATTACCCCAAACAGAGTCTTCCAAAAAGCTGAAGTAAACTTTGCATATCCGTCTAATATGATCATTTTAGAAATACCATGTAACTTTACAATCCCTTTCATAAATACATTAGCTACTTGGGTTGTACCAAAAGTAGATTGTATTGGTAAGAAGTGTGCAGTGTTTGACTATGTGTCTAGAATCATGTTGGTATTTAGTTCTTGGCAACCCAATTATAAAGTCTATGGAAACTATTTTGCCACTTCCATTCTGGGATGGGTAAAGGATTCAAAAATCCAGGTGGATGCTGATGCTCTACCTTTACCTGCTAACATGCCAAACATCTAGCTAAATATTTATCTACATCTTTTTTCATGGTTGTCCAGAACATATTATTTCTCAAGGCGGAAATCAATTTTTGATACCCTGGAAGTCCTGCATATGGTCTTTTATGATACTTATCTATAATCTCACTTTTTAATGAGTTCACATTGGGAATGTAAAATCTGTTTTTATAACAAATCAATCCTTTTTGGCTTTGAGTATACCCCACTATCTCATTTTCTTACAATTTTTCTTGAAGTTTTTCATAGTTTGGGTCTTGACTCATTACTTCTTGGATCAATCCTTCAATGTCAAAGTTTTCACTACTCCCAACACTATTCAACTTTTGACAAGCATTCCTACTTAAAGCATTTGCAATCTTATTTTTATTTCCTTTGATATGTTTGATCTCGATATAAAATTCACTAAGGAAGGACAAACATCTAGCTTGTATAACATTTAAATTAGGTTGTGTGAAAAGGTATTTCAAACTTTTGTGATCTTTCATTAATACAAATTTTTTTTTCTAATAGATCATGTCTCCACATCTTCAAGGCATGTATTACAGCAGCTAAATCTAAGTAATACACACTGTAATTATATTCATGTTTCTTTAATTTTCTTGACTCATATGTTGTGAAAGAGTTTTCTTGCAGTAATGATCCTCCGAATACCTCTTCACAAGCACGAGTACATACTACAAATTCTTGATTTGGATCAACAATCTTTGGAATAGGAGTTATGAGTTTAAGTTTTAGCTATTCAAAACTATGTTGACATTTTTCTGTCCACTCAAAATTCACTCCTTTCTTCTATAGAGATGTGATAGGATATGTTAATGCTGAAAATATTTCTACAAATATCCTATAGTATCCTCCAATTCCCATGAAAGATATTATAGAAGAAACATCAGTAGGCACATGCCAATCCATGATATCTTGTATCTTTTCCCAGTACACTGTTAATCCTTTTTCTGAAATTATATGGCCCAAGTATTGAATTTTATTTTTATAAAATTCACATTTTCTAAGTTTAGCATACAAATTTTGTTCTCTAAGTGTTTTTAAGACAATTCTGAGATGTTCTTTATGTTTAGCTTCATTCCTAGAATATATCAGAATGTCATCAATAAATAATAGAACAAATTTGTCTAGATATTTACTTAAGACATCGTTCATTAGGCACATAAAGGTAGCACATGCATTAGTCAAGCCAAAAGCTAGAACTACAAACTCATAGTGTCTATATATAGTTCTGAATGCAGTTTTATTTATGTCTTCATCTTTAAATCTCAATTGATGATAACATGTCCTTCAATCAACTTTTGAAAAGATTGTGGCCCCTCTCACTTGATCAAATAAATCATCTATCCTGGGTAGAGGATATCTATTATTGATCATCAATTTATTCAGTTGTCAATAGTCTATACACATTCTAAATGTACCATATTTATTTTTAGCAAACAATATCGGTGCTCCCCATGGGGATACACTTGGTCTTATATAGCCTCGGTCTAACAACTTTGATACCATTGGTAACAAATCTGGGGTACTCATTTTGTATGGGGCTCTAGAGACTAGTGTAGCTCCTGGTATTAACTCCATTGAAAAATCAATTTCTCTTTTTTGGGTTAACTGGGGAATTTCATCTGGAAATACACCCTTGAATCTCGAATGACTGGTAATTTTTCTGAAATTTCCTTTTCAGGTTGCTGTACAACATACACTTGAAAGACTTTTATTGTTGTCCTTTTCAACTGATGTGTTGAAATTTTTCTAACTGATATTGGTTTGGGTTTACCTTTCACTATCACTAGTGTTCCCTCACTATCTATGCAATGTATTGTTTTATCTAAACAATTTAGTATGGATTTTTGTTTTCATAGCCAGTCCATTCCTACTAACACATCATAGGATCCTAGAGGAAAAATATTCAAATTCAGTTCAGTTTCATACCCTTTTAAATTTACAACAATCTTTGGTAACTCATGTGACAATTTTCTTTTTGTTCCTGTACCTAACTGAACTAACAATGCTTTCTGAAAATTTTCTAACTTTAATTTGCACTTTTCCACCATATGAGGACTTATATAACTTAAATTTGCACTTGGATCTATCAAAAAAGAAACAGGTTGTTCAACAATTATACCTTCTATTTCAACCATGGTTTATTGGTGTTCAGCTTGACGATCTTCCAATGCAGCACTGATTCTGGGGATTTTTCTTGCCACATCATTTACAACAGTTGCCCCTCTCAACACTTGTATGTTTTGAATGGTTCGGTGAGGACAGTCTCGTAGTAGATGAGACTCTCCACAACCCTAGCACTTTCGTGGCTCCCTCATTTTTGCAGTTCCATCTCTTTTACCGTTTCCATCTATTTTTTGAGATCTTGTTTGTGATTGGGCTAGATGATTTTCTTTACTTTTGTTAAACTTCTTCCTTTGCTGATTTTTTCTAAATTTATTTAAGTATGTTGGTTTTACTCTTTTTCCACTAGAGTCACATTTTTCTTTGTTTTGCCAGTTTTTTCTTATTCATTTTTGCTTTTGAACTACTGATAACACAGTCTTGCCTTGCATACGACTTCATCCATTTTCTTGGGGTTATCAAATTTTATCCTCTCCTTGTAGATAGTAGGTAGGAAGTTTAAAAATCATTGTACCTTAGCCGTCTCTTCTCTAATATAAGGTACATATTGGTAAATTTGGTAACAAACTCATCGATTGTAAGTTGTCACAACCTAAGGCTTTTTCATCATAATATCGTTCATTCAAATGTCTAAACTTAAATTTGGTTTGGAAATCTTCCCAAATGAAAATTTTCTCATCTAGCACATGCACCATTTTGGTTTCTTCCCACCACAAGGTAGCCTTACCTTGTAATTGGTAAATAGCCAACCTGACTTTCAAGTTACTTCCAGATTCATAAACTTGGAAGTATTTTACCATATTTAGAAGCCAAGCTTCTGCATATTCCTCCTTCTCACCATCATAAGAGGGAGGTTTGATTTTTCATAATTCTCCTCACAATTCCTTTTTCCTTCTGGACTGTTGTCTAAAGGTTTCACCATCCTCAGATTATTTTGAGTGGTTTCCAGTGTCCTTTCTCTTTCTACCAAAATCTTCACCTTCATGACTGGTCCTGGAGGTTAATTCTCTAATTAACCTTTCTTGCTCTTCACTGGCTAGTGATAATCTTTCATTATGGGTTTTCAATTGCATCATTTCTCTTTGCATCCAATGTATCATGGCCAGCAAAGAATAATTTGGATTTGATGGATTTTCTACACCACCCAAATCTACATACAACTCATCCCCTTCACTTATGGTTTTAGTTGTATGGTTCTGTAATAATTCACTGTACACAGAAGTAAATCTTAGTGTATATTTGTTTTAAAAAAACAATTTACAACAACATAATTTTTGGATTTTATTTTCTGGTGTGAGCACACATTTAGGCCCAGTGTTTTAACATGGGATCTGATACCATTTGTAACAACTCTGCTTCCAATTTTTTATTTATTTTTTATTTTTATTTTTATTTTTATTTATTTATTTATGTAATTAATACCATTCACATGTAATAGAATTAATGTGTTTCGTCACACCCTAACAAACACTATCTAACAAAAATTATGTTTGATGTACTTTAGTCTAATTAATTTTCGAATTTTCGTTCAACAACTATCGTCAATTATATTTTACTCTCAATTACTGTCAATGACATTTCTTCCTCCTTGTGTCATTAGACCATGATTTATATGTTGGTGCATTCCATAGCATAATTATCATGATTTCTATTACTATTGACATAGC
This sequence comes from Pinus albicaulis, assembly GCA_034641835.2. Lineage (NCBI taxonomy): Eukaryota > Viridiplantae > Streptophyta > Pinopsida > Pinales > Pinaceae > Pinus > Pinus albicaulis. The sequence goes on from CM076569.1 coordinate 913,356,453, forward strand.
CTTCTTAGTACCATAGTCCAAAGACTTATTTCTAATTAGTTTCCATGTCATTTGTTTGACCAAATCTCTTTCAATGGATAATGTTAATTAGTAGTTAAGGCCTCACCCTTAACTCTTACTCTATAATTATTTTCCCAATTTACCCATTCCTAAGTCCGCCCACAATAATATAATTTCCAATGCAACACCATTCGTATTTTATGAATATCCCTTACCTTTATGAAGGTTTTACGTTACATATCTATGGAGCTACACTTATTCCCTTATTGACATAGATTTATATATATGAAAACTTAGTTTCGATTTGGCCTCTTTTCATTTACATGTCGCATTGAGACGTTTCCCTCCACGTTGTCCCTATGAACCTATGTAAATAAATATTGATCTTATATGTATATGTATAAATTTTATTGTTCTCACGAGTTCTCCACGTCATTAACTATGTTGCATGTCAATAGATATACAACAATTTCTGCATTTATGAATTTTTTAATGGAACTTCGGTTCCATATGGATTTACACCAAATATTTGAATCAAATTTTTGTATCAGGATCTTGTTTCATTTACTCCACAGTACTTACTTATGACAGCCATCACATGGCCCAGTCCCTTATTGATTAACCCTCCAGCTACAATATTAATCTCCATTGTCAGTTATGTTCTACGTGGTAGATTGAGATCTGACCGTATCTATGGTTAGGGTTTTTTCCTGCATTACATTTTTGATGTATCTCTCTTTCAAAACATTCATTTATATTTACACATTAGGCCCTCGGCTTCATGAAATTTTTCATTGAACCTGAGCTGAAAAACCCAGTTCACGATGTTGAGGTTAAGCTCCTCGATCTCTTCATATTTCTTAGGTAACACTAAAATCCCACATTGTTTTTAACCTATATGATGTTAATTTAAATTGCATGCCTTTGGAGTTTTATTTTCTTTTGATCTGAAATGATTAGTTTTATTTCTTTATCTCTGAAATCGATTTGTCTCTTAGGTTTACAATGATGGGTTCATCCCCATAATGTTATGTTCTTCACCGAGAGTCCCTTGGTCAGTTTATTATACCACTGTGCCAACGCAATTGGTAAAAATCTCCTCAAGCATGAAAAATCAGTGACTCCTCTGTCTACGTATTTCACAAATATGATTATGCCTTTCGCAACCCTTACGCATTGGTTGGGAAATTTCATTCGTATTTTTGAAAATCGATTTTAGTTTTGGTCTCATTTTTTCTTCCTTGTAATTAAAATTTTCAATTAACATTGTGACTGTCTAATGCGTTTTTGGTTAATAGAGGTGAAGGGTTTACCACGGGAGGACCATTCTCCAACTCGCATACGCGGAATTGCTCAAATTTTTACCTCCTTGTAGCATTTCCAATAGTTCCAGGTAAGCGTATGCCTTCATATCTTTACCTCTTTCAATACTCTTAGGCTATAATAATTAGTTGACCTATCAAACTAAATTTCTTCAGCGTTTAGAGTATATTTTTGAGAATGTAGTTGAATCTGAGAGATAATTTTAAAGGGTGAAAATGTGAAGTTGGGATACACTTTTTTCTCTTTTTTAAGAAAAAAAATTCATTTTTTTTAGTTCTTGAAATTTCTGCAAGCTAAAACAAATTTTATTTATAGAAATTCATTTTGTGATGAAAATAAAAGTTGTTTGAAATTTTGTTAGCTTTCTATTACTTATTTTTTTGGAATTTTTTTATACACACTTGTTATGTCAACTTAGCTTTTCTTTGAGTGTGTTTTTTTTAACAATCAACAGATTCATAGGAAGTCATGTTAATACGCAATGTTGTATTCTTTGAAAATTTGTGTTTTTAAGAAACAAAATGTGTTACAAAAATCTAGACAGAGTCTACTTCAGTTTCGTCATATTTACAAAGCCAATGGATGCATATCATAATTACTAGAATTTTTTGAACTGGTCCAATATGAAAAACTAAGTATTTTGAATATGTTTCGTGACGCAAGAAATTTCTTAACATGTAAGTTATAAACTAAAAATCTAAAAGTTACCCATTAGAGACAACAGACCAATGTAATGTACGACAATTTTTTGAATTTTTTTTACAATGTATTTTGGAAGATACATAATTTTATTTCACTGAATCACAATGACCTTCAGAAATTGTTTGCATCCGTTTTATTACAAAATTAATTAAAATTAGTAAATATTTATGAAATTCCATGAAAGTTATATTTCCTGAAACTAGATTCAATTCTGAAAATGCTTGTCTTGGTTCCAACAATAAATTTAGAATGTTTCATGGAGTTTAATCAGTCCAAAGTTGCAGAAATGTATTCAGGGCTTGGCTTTGTGTAACTGGTGACGAGTTAGTTTGGCCAAACTCTTAAAAAAAGTTCGGTTGAACTTTTTTTTTTTTGTGCCGATGGCACGTTAAATCAAACAAAAAATTAGTTTGAGCGAACTGTTTATTAAAAGTTTGGCCGAACTTTTACTTAAGTTTCCGTCAGTCGGGAAGTACCGCCGAGCCTCTCAAAAAAAACATTTCGCAACAATATAAATTGCCATGAAACCATTCATTATTTTCACATATTTCCATACTTTTTGTTTGATTTTACAAAATTCCCGATCTGATTTTGCAAAGAATTGTTTTGTGTTTAAGGAATTTTCTTAGAGGTACATTCAAACGACTTCAAAAAGACTTTTCTTGGAGGTACATTCAAAGGAATTTTCTATGAGACACATTATTTCTGTACATTTGATCTGATTTTGCAAGGAATTTTTTTGGGTTTAAAGAATTTTCTTGGAGGTACATTCAAAATTTTTTGGAGGTACATTAAAAAGACATTTCTTGGAGGTATGTGATACAATTTTTTGGGCTTCATTTTTTTTAAAGTATCTATTTGGGCTTAATTTAGAAATGACATTTTTTGGTTTTGGGTTGAAGTAAATCTTTTATAATGATTTTTTAAAATGAGTTTTTGTGTAACTTTTTAAATGAATTTCTTTTGTAGGATTTGGAAGGAAATATTTTGAACTTCGTTTCATTTTTATAAGACATTTTTTTCTTGAATTTTTTAAAGTATGTGTTTTGGATTGGAGTATGCATATTTTGAAAAAAATTTAAAATGAGTTTTCTTTAAATTAAATCTTTTGTGATGTTTTCTTTAATTGAGTTTTTGTCTAAATTTTTGAAGGAAATTTTTTGAACTTCATACTCTATTATCATGGGAAATCGAAGAAACTGTACTAGAAAATATGATCGAAAAAGAGGCCTTGAGGAATGAAGAGAAGAGATGAGACAATCTTGCAAAAGAAAGATAGAAGCACTCTCAAATATTGAAGGGGAAAATAAACCTCAACTAGAAGTTGAAACATGTATGTAAATGTAAATATTATGATTTTGATATATTTAAAATTTTCCTAGTGTAAAGTGTGAAGCTTAATTTTTATTTGATGAACTAATTTGAAAACTATTTTGCAATGTAAACAGAGAGAGATATTCCTCAAAACATTCATGATGAGATAAAAAATTTTGAAAGAGAAAGTGAAAGAGATATTGAACCAATCATTGAAGATGGTGAGAATGATGAAAGAAATTCAAGTGAAGCAATTGAATCACAAGGTATGTACACACACACACACACACACACACACACACATCTATATATATATATAGATGTTGAACACATGCACATATTATTGAAATTATACATATATTTATTAATTTAGTTATTTATTGAATATGTAAACTTATTATGTACCATTCCTTCGAATATGTACAGATGAAATCAATGTCGATGAAGAGATGTTAGAAAATTTTGACACTCACACATATGGAGATAAAAATGTTGACCATTATATACGATATCGTGTTAACTGCATTTTTGAGAATTTTTTCATAAACGAAAATGTGACAGTTCAAGCCCAAATGTTGAAAGGTCTCCTATCATTGAGGAAATTAAAAGAATCTATGACTTTATTGGGTATTCGAAAATAAACCAAAGATAAAAAAAAATGAAGGAAAATGTGATACAAAATATAAATAGTACTATAAATTCAATTAAAAGATCTAGACGAAAACATGTTTCAGTTTTACGTAGAGAATTACATATGGCAGTGGTTTCATCCAGTACTCAAGAGAATCGCTTGGTAAAATCTATGGCACGAGCATTAGGAACCTCGCGAAAAAATTTGCACAAACATCAGAAATTTCGATTGAAAACAGATGTAAATGATGAACTTTCTTGTTGGAGAGCTATTTGTTGGCAACCATATAAAGATAGACTTGGAGAAAATGTTGAAAAAATAATATATGAATATTGGAAGAACAATTCACAAGTTTTTCCAACTGCAAGGCATGTGATGCGAAGAAGAATAGCACGAAATCGGTACGAAGAACATGAAAAAAAATTATTGGAAACCACGCAGATAGAGTTGTTCAACAAGTTCAAGGAAGAGAATCGTGAAATTCACGTTTCAATCAGTGCTTTTGTTCAACAAAAACCATGGTATGTAAAACCTATCACCATATGCGACACTTGTTGTTATCGTTATCATGTGGAATTTGAGTTATATTATGACACATTCCTTGATTTTGGTAGAAAATTTTGGAAGGATTCACCTCCTCCTTCCACTATCCGTGATTTCATATCTCAAATTCTATCTGAAAGATAAAGCGATGAACTATTTTACGAAAATAAATGTGTTGGTGGTAAAAAATGTGATGATTGTGGAAATTTTACTCAATTTAAAAACAAATATCGTACTGATATAAATGATTACTCATTGTCCAACATGAAATTGAAATGAAAGAGATATGAATATATCCATACATCGATTCAAGGTGAAAATAGTGTTAAAACAATTGAATTACTAGAAGAATAAATTTTTGTGATAGAATTTTTGAGAAAATTTGAGGCAAAAATTTACAAATACACCAAGCATTTCCATAGAGCTTGATGGCAAGACTTGCAATTCAAAAAATCCCGTGAATTTTTTCCACCACGGACCATTTTGTCAATAATTAATTTTGAAAAAAACTACACATTTGTTCCACAAAAATAAATTCAGAGTGAATACTATCATTCTAACCAAGTCTCCATGCTCGTCCATATTCTATATAGACAAGCTGAACAAAAATTTGATCATATAGAAAGCACTAGCGAAAATCGACATATTATTAAAGAATATCACTTTTATATAAGTGAGGATCGTACACATGATACATATTTTGTACAACATTGTTTTGGAAAAATTTATGATTCCTTGAAAAATCGTGGAATAAAATTCAATGAACATTGGATATGGTCAGACGGATGCGTAAGAAAATTCAAATCTGCGCGATCATTCTCTTGGTTGTGTTGTCTTCATAAGAAAATCTGCATTAAACATTGTTGGAATTTCTTTGAGACTGGCCATGGAAAAGGAGAACATGACGGTGCAGGGGCATGCATAAAATGAGCACTTCGAAGATATCAAATGAAACCCTCTGCAAGCTGACTTGTGGACGTAGAAGAAGTTGTTCAATGGTGCATCGCTGCTCTAAGCCATGAGACTAACCAATCAAGGGAAGTGCGAAGGTACATTCAATTTATTTTTTATTGGATATATAATTAAATAAACAGTGTAAATTTATCACAATGATTATGTTTGATTGTATTTTGATATCATATTTACATGCTTCTTTAAATTTTCCATGTAAAGGTTTTTTAGGAATATTTGGATTGAAGACGTAGATAGATCAATTGGAAATGGCGTTGAAACAATAAAAGGGACTCAAAAATTGCATTCAGTTAAAACAAAGTCGTCCAAAAATGTGTTTTCATTGGACAAAAGAAAATATTATTGTTTTTGTCATGTTTGCATAGACAACACAAAATCCAATGATGTTTGTGAAAAAGAAATGTATGTAAAAGATTGGAAACACACAGAGCTAAATACAAAGGGAAAAATGTCTATTGCAATTTTCTAAGAAATGTAATCAGAGCAGACTAAAATATCATCCAATGGTGACGAGTTTTTTATCTTGTTAGAGAAGGTGACATTTGAATTGCTTTCTAATGATAAAGATGTAGAAATAAATTTGAATATGTATAATTTTGTTAAGTTTGTTTTATTGTGCAGGAGATGTTTTTGCTGTAATTGCACCTACTGACAACAATGAAAATGTGAATTATTATTTGATGCGTTGCACTGAACGAAAAATAAAAATTGTTAGAAGACTATAATGATCATGGATTTCCATATGAAAGAGGATCTATTATACTGAAAGGTTATTTTTTCAGACAAACTAATCAAAGTGGGAATTTTGTTTACTTTGAAGACTATGAACCTGATTTCATAAGTTCTCAATATAGTCACTTGGTGTCTGCAGCACGCATAAATTTGATAGAGGTTCAATTAAAGAAAAAAACGAATATTTTGAAATGGAAAATGTCAAAATCGGATCATGAACGGATTATTGAAGATGGCATTCCACTGGAATTTTTTTTATTGTACTTCCCAACAATTTAATCTCTTTGGATTATACGTTCTAGAACTTCCAGTACTAAATTAAAAATTGAGCTGCCTTGTTATGTTATCTGTGCAAGTGTTTGCACATGTACAAATTGTTTTGGTACATGCACACTCTAGTATCAACTGAAAGTAGCTTGTTCCTAAAAGTATAAAATAACTCAAGATCAAGATCTCAATTTATAATAAAACTTAAATAAAATTCAATTTATAAATTATAACTAAATTAAAAACAGACACACACACACACATATATATATATATATAAGTGAAAAATTCAATACTTCTGCAGGTGAATTTGGGACATCTCCTAAGAGAGGCTCCAAAATAAAATCTCAAAGAACCTAAAATTCAAAAAAATTAAAATAACTCAAGATATAGATATATATATATCTCAATTTTTAATGGAAATTTTCGAGGTGGAATGTGTATATATATATATACATATATATATATATATATATATATATATATAACTTAAACACAAATTTTAAAAGTGAAAAATTGTCCATACTTGTTGTGGATGTGGCACATCTCCTAAGGAAGTACAAGGTACATCGAAAGTAGAAGGTACATCGAAATCTGTTAAAACATTTATTTATTTTAAAAATATCACTTAAAAAACACTAGCATTTGTCAACATATCTTGATGGTGAGACCCATTTTCGTTGTTTGAACCAGAGGTCCCGAACGTGATATTAACATTTTCGTCATTCATCATGCGTGACAACTGCAAATGGTATTTTAACATATAATGATACATTTTTGTTAGATTAATGTACATACAAATAAATGTATACATGTACATACACATGTATTTATTACAAGTTGTACACATGTATGTGTTAAAATAATTGAACCCTAAGGTCATTAACACATACCATTCTCATGCCCTCTTCCTCATGAAGAATTAGGTCTTGCCAACCATTGCGACAATTCTTTGCATATATTCGGAGATCTTCAACATTCATGTTGTCAATCTCTTCATCTGTACAATGTAAAAAATTTGCACGTGCATTCTCACATGCTCTTGGTCGATTTAGACAAACATTGACTCCACCCAATCCACTGTAAACATTTTCGTTCATAACATCCCTTGCTTCTCAACTTATTTGAGAAGCCGCATCCATCTCTTCCCGTATATTTTCAACCTGAAAAGGTCGACTCACTAATTGCGGCTCAGGGTGAGGCAACTCCACATCTCGCTTAGCACCCATATGGTCACAAAATCCACCTTTTCCTGGACCAAAAAATTCTAATGGAAGGTCATTGTAATTGGGTTTCATTTAAAAAAAAAAATTTCTGCGTAAAACAATTGTGAAAAATAAACAGGAACATCGTCGTTCCATGGGAGCCTTCCATAGGCCGCAAGGTGCCTATCATACAAATAGTAAGCTAAATAGGGGTGCTTGAAATATTACACCTTCAGCATTTTTATTTTTGGCCCTTCCTTGAAATTAAACGTTGACTTTGCCATATATTTTGTAACTCTTTGTTTTACATCCTCCCATTTATCGGGACCCATTACTATTTCCTTTCTCTTTCTCATGACTTCTACAAATGTATCAGTCATTGGCCCAAGATTTTGGTACACATTTACTAGTTTGCCCAATGAATGTGTAACTATTTCGAGGCTTTGTCGACTCTCAGCTGGTAGAGTCAAAGCCACGAGATCTCTCTGCAATTTTGCATGAATTGGTTGACACCCTTCTAAGGTGCATTGCGCCGTGTTTCTTTCCCATGGTATATCAAAAATGTCAGCTGGATAAGTTGTGGTGGGTAGACAACCTTATTCTTAAATGTAGCGTTCTGCCCTGTGTCTATTTTGACCAATATTTGGAACATTTTCAACCTCTACATCAATATATATAAAATTTTGTATATTAGAAAAAACACATGTAAACAAATTTGTACAAATTTAATGAAAAAAATATTGAAATTGATGGCAACCTCGACATGGTTGGCTAGTATCTTCTCCACCCTGAAACTGTTGAGAATCAGAACAACCCTGCTGAGAACCAACACCACTAGCCATTTATTTGCCTTTGGGAGAATAAATATCAGCACCTTCATGCAACTTTCTACCACTTATTGATGGCCCTCTAAGGTGATTTGGACCACCACCAACCTCTCAAGAGGAGAGAGAAGCTTCATAAACAAATACGAATTAATAATCAATTGAAAAATACATGCATACACTGACCTCATTGGATTCCATATGGAGAAAGTAGAATTTTAGATCGCACTAAAAATCCATCAGACTTATAAGATGCATTTTTAGACACTACGCAGTGCAGCAAACCTAGCCAGCGCCACCTTGCATTTTTAGACGCTGCGCAGCGCAACAACCCTAACTAGCGTCGTCTTTCTCTGAATCTTCATAAGGTATAACATCCATGGATGTTGGCGGGGGAACTGTTCCTCCACCCCCCTTGCCATAACTCAAAGCTTTCAGGAAGCTTGTTGCTGGAGCCTCCAAAATATTGTTGTATGAAACACAGTAGAAATTTGTAAAGAAGTTCGATTGCATCCTAATCGTGGAATTACCAATATAAGAAACACGAAGATTAGCAATCAATCTCACAAATAGAGGGCTCATCGGGAAGCTTATTGGGCTCTGGCCCTCACCAAAATATGTTGAAGCTTGGGTACAGAAGAACAGGATGCTTCTCATATCAGAAGGAATCAAAAGTCATTTTGTAGGGAAAGGATTTTTTTGTTTTCGTGTTCGAAAGCCTTGAGGACAAAAACCTCATATTCAGAAACAACCCATACTTCATGGGGCCTCAGGGTTTATATCTGAACAAATGGACCCCTAACTTCGATCCCACCCAGGATGTGCCGTCTGTCGTTCCATTCTTGGTTCTCCTACCTCATCTCCAATTACATTGCTAGAATCAAAAATCACTACATGCTATCAGCAATACACTTGGAAGGTATATAGACCAAGTAGTGTGAAACGACCATGACTCATGCACATGGATCTGTGTGGAGGTTGATCTAGAAGTAGGGCTACCGAAGGCAATCAAACTAAATGCTATAGCCATTTTGCAAGAAATTGCAAAAAAAAGGTCGTAGAAGAGAGTGAGAATGCGAAAGAAGAACAATGGATCACAGTGCAGAAAGCAAGGACAACAAAACCTAGAAGTAAAGGAATAAAAAAGGAAAGCAATCCTGGGCAATCAGGGTAAGAAAAAAAAGATGGGACGCCCAAGCCCATGTCGAAATGAGGATCTCAAAATGCAGAGTCCAACAAGGCCACAGAAGAACCAAAAGAAAATACAGATAGTAGTGAACAATAAAAGCCATCTCCAAACGGGAAAGGCGCAGAGCAACAAGAGTAAATGGTGGAATGCCGGAAGTAGCCCCCTCTCCCTCATATTCCAACATAGCTAGAAATAAAGTACTACAATCACCAAGCTCCTCAGAGGATGAGATCCTAGAAAGGCGTGCCAAAAGAGTAGGAAGAAAGTCTCGCAGAGAAGAAAGGGAGGAAGAAGCATAAAGACAAAATACCCAAGGAATTTAGCCTACTATAGAAATGTCAATTGGTAGAAACACAAGGACAAGACTCCAAAAAGGAGGAGGCCCAACCACCGCCAATAGTGAGTAATGAGAATCTTCTCTTGGAGCTGCAGAGGTTTGGGGAACCCATCGAAAATTGAAGCGATCAAGGACCTAATGAAAACGGAACCAACAGACATCCTCATGCTCCAAGAGACAAAAATCAAAGGGGAAGCACTTCTAGAGATCAACAAAAATAAAGGGAAGAAGAATACAAGAAAAGAAATAAGCGCAAGGGGATCTTCCAGAGTTATAGCAATCTTGTGGAAGGAAGATCAGTTCAGGATCGTCAACTCCTACAATACACAACACTAGATTTTCATAGAGCTGAAGCACATAGAAAGTAGGTTAACCATTGCATTATATAATTTATATGTACCGGTATTATATTTTGAAAATAAATATTGTTGGAAAACATTAAATGAGTTTCTAGAACTGAACTCCCCAAACAATATAATCATTGTTGGAGACCTTAATCTAGTGATGAATGAAAAAGAAAAGAGAGGGGGTAGGAACAACAAGGATCAAATGGTCTATGTAGTAGAAGACATGATACAAAAATGGGACCTAATGGACATTAAACCAAGAAAAGGGCTTTACACCTGGACCAACAATAGGAGAGGGAAAGATCACATATCTGCCAGATTAGACAGGTTCTTGGTGCAAAGCACAATGTTGTTGGAAAGGAGGCTTATCTCCACAGCCATTCTTCCCAAGCTTACCTCAGACCACAGACCCATCCTTCTAATCCTAGAGGAGGAAGAGAATCTGGGGCCAATCCCATTTAGATTTAGTCCACTATGGAATGGAAAGAGTGGCTTTATAGAGACGGTTTGACTGGCATGGTCCACCTCAGTCACTGGCTCTCCCAACTATTTATGGGAACAAAAATTAAAAATAACAAAAAAGGCCCTGAAGGAATGGAGAAAACTCCCAACAAACTCTCCCAAAAACCAAAGAAAGGAGTCAGTGTAGCAATTGGAAAATATGCAGAGTGAAATGGATACAATAGTAATAACTAAAATAGAATTAGAAAAGGAGCAAGCAACCCAATGTAAAACATTCCGCTCCTTTAGAAAGGAAGAAGAATTTTGGATATTAAAGTCCCGTAGTCTTTGGCTAGAAGCTGGAGATGGAAATACAACCTACTTCCATTGACAATATAGAGCTCTCCAATCTAGGAATCACATCACAGATATTACCACCATCAATGGGAGGCTTTGCAAAGGAATAGATCAAATAGAATTTGCTGCTACTTTACATTTCCACCAGTTTTACAGAAAAAAGAATGATGACAGTGAAGAAGGAAATAAAGAATTCCTCAAGAAAATTTCGGCACTGGTCAATAAAGAGGAAAATATAGCATTATTGAAGCAAACAAATGAAGAATAAATCAGCAAAATCATCTGGTCCATGGACCCTGACAAAGCCCTCAGGCTAGATTGGTTTACCATTCATTTTTATAGGATATGCTAGGATATAATCAAATCAGATCTTATCAGAATGATAAAAGGATTCCTACAGAAATAAAAATTGGGTGGCAGTACCAACTCAAATTTACTTGCATTAATTCTGAAATAAACAAATCCCACCTCCTTTGACACATTCAGACCAATCTCATTATGTAACACCTCTTACACGATAATTGCAAAACTCCTAGCAAATATAATAAAGCCATTGCTGGGAAAAATCATCTCAGATTCACAAGGAGGCTTTGTCAAAGGGAGACAAATTTTGGACAATGTAATTCAATTACAGGAAGCCATGCACTCTAGGAGCCTCAGAAAATAGAAATTCATGCTGATCAATTTAGACATGGCCAATGCCTTCGATAGAGTAAAGCTGTCCTTCCTATATCAAGCCCTCCTCTCCTTCGGATTTGAGCAAGAGTTTTTAAATATGATTCAATCCTGTACCAATAGCCCTTTGATATCCCCTTTGGTAAATGGGAGGCTAGTTGATTTATTCAAAGCCTCGATGGGGCTAAGGCGAGGATGCCCCCTCTATCCATTTCTATAAATTTTAATGGAGGATACGCTTAGCAGAAAGCTGGAGCAGGACAATATTGCAGGAGTTGCCTTAGGTTTGAGAATAATGAAGGATCTTAAACCAATAAATCATGCCATGTTCACATATGATTCCCTCATGTTGGGAGGAGCTTCTAACATAATAGCCTCTCCATTTAAAGGTACTCTTCAAGCCTAGTGCAAAGAATCCACAGCACTGATTAGTGAAAGGAAAAGTGTTGTCTATAGTTGGAATGCAGAAGAGGATGGAACTCAAAAAATAGCTTGCAATCTGGGGTTCAATGGATACTCAAAATGGGACAAAATAAATTATCTTGGGCTGCCATTAACACTGGGCAAAAACAGAGTCAATCTGTGGGAAGGAGTATTAACAAAAATCAAAGTAAAAATTGATGTATGGGGAGGTCAATGGCTAACTCATGGAGGAAATTAATCTTGATAAAATCTGTTCTTTCATCTTTGCCAATCTATCAAGTGTCCTACCTCATGGAACCAAAGTCGATTTCATGAAAAATAAAAAAAATAATGAGAGATTTTTTGTGGCACGGAGGCAAAGGGAACCAATGTAAATTTCACCTGGTTAAATGGGAGACAGCAAAGAGAACTATGAGAGAAGGCAGTCTCCAAATTCAAGATCCAGATCTCGCCAACACAACACTGGGCTATAAGATATTGTGGAAGCTTCACAACGATCCCAACCACCTAGTTAGAAAAATGCTGAGGCATAAATATATACCGAATGAAAAAATAAGAAATTTGCAGAACAACAATAGCAAGAGGAGCACACTGTTATGGAAACTCTGCATAAAAGGAAATCGATTTTTCACGCAAAATTTGTACCACATCCTAGGAAATGGAAAGCATGTAAAATTTTGGACAGATCAGATAATGGGGAATCCACCTTTAGCATCAAGTGCCATCCTACGTGAAATCTGCGATTTTGTACAAAATAGAGGAGAAAAGAACATTTATGACATTTCGAAATTGGACGACATTGGTTTCTAGACAGATTGGAACTTCAGGAATGTACCAAATCATCTCCTTTAGCAAACAAAAATGCTTAAAGAGGAGCTATGTGATGTAGCTCCGATGCACAAGTGAGAAGATGATAAATGGTGCTGGGGACCTTCAGGAATATACTCGTCAGCCAAAGGTTATGAAATGTTACAACCACAGAGAGACAGATCCCTCCCTGCAAAATTTTGGATGGAGGTATGGGATTCAATGGTGCTCCCTAAAGTAAACTTCGTCTTCTGGACATTAATGCACAAAAGGATCCTGACTGGCGAAAACTTAATGAAAATAAATATCGTTGGTCTGCATAGATGCTCATTATGCAAAGAAGCCATGGAAACCATGGATCATTTATTTTTAGACTTTCTATTTGCAAATAAAGTCTGGATTCTGATACTCCATGGTCTCAAGGTTGCTACCCCCACTAAAATTCTATTAGTAGACCTATTCTCTACATGGAAGGACCGATACCCTTTGCTCTCAATCAAATCCTTATGGGCCAGAGTCTGGATCACCATCCCCAAATTTGTGTGCTGGAAGCTATGGCTTGCTAGAAATGAACAGATATTTAGCAATGTAGCCCGGACCCCCAATATGGTAGCAAAAAAAACAGAAGGTCTTCTCCTAGAAAATTTGAACTCTCAAAACCTCAAAGACAATTATTCGTTGCAGCAGGAGGAAAAGAGTTGGCTCGGTACCTTTTTTCTTACTCAACAGATTCACAGCATTGAAAAACCCCATCTCAATCCTGAGTGGAGGCTAAGAGATAAGGACAAAACATTCTAGATTTGGTGGAGGAAGCAAGGAATAAATACAGATTTCTTTGATGGTGCCTCCAAGGGAAACCTCAGGATAGAGGGAGCTGGAGGACTTATATACTCTTCCGACAGGAGCATAAAAGAAACCTTCAGTTGGGGACTAGGACAACGAACCAACAATCAAGTAGAAATTCCGAGTTTGATAAAAGCCTGCCATATAGACAAAGAAAGAGGACATCAGGAGCTGCTAGCATTTGGCAACTCTAAAATCCTAATCAAAATGATACATTCGAGACGTCAGTTTAATGACGCTGGCTTAAATAAAAATCTGCAAAGGCTGAGATATATTCTACAAGATTTCACCTCCTTCAAATGCTATCATATCCTTAGAGAATCAAACAAATAAGCAGAAAAATATGCCAAAAAAGGTTGTCTCTTGGCCCAAGGATACCTCAACATAAATGATGGAGATCCAGTAAAAAATTGTATTCCTTGAAAAATGTAATAGGAAAATGTAGAAGTCTTATACTGAAGGTTGTAAGGTTGTGGCCAATTGGAGTTCCCTATTAATAAAAATCCATACCTGTTTTAGTAAAAAAATAAATAAAAAAGATACATGCATACATATAAGTACACATGTAAATATTCATTGATTAAATTGTGTTAAAACCATACCATGAATGGGTGAAACATGGGCATCCATGGCTGCAATAGAGACCCTTCTTTTCTTATTAGCTCCTAAAAAATAAAAAGTGAAACTTATTAACAACTAATTTAACTCACAAAGTTGATAAAAAGTCAATTCCATATGTACACATATGTATGGAGATTTAAGATTATATTTAAATTTACCATGAACAACTCTCGATCCCGATCCCTGATCCCCCCCTTTCATAGAGATATGGGGTTTTTTTGATCTTTGTCGTTCGTCCTCCATGATATATATATATATATGGTGGAAATTTACAATTAGTTTTTTAAATAACTAATTTAAATTAAATTCAAAATAAAGTTCAGAAAATTAATGTTTAATTTAGTGTAAACAAATTATGTAAAACATAACTTTTAAAGCACTAATTGATGTGTGAAACTCAATTTAAGCAAAAAAAAATTATAAAAATGATAAGTTCAACAAATTGTGTTTTACATGGTGGGAGCACACTTGGTATAAAATTGAAAAAAACACATTGTCATTAAAAATGAAGTGAAACTCCATTTAAACAAGAATTTGTTGAATTCCCCACATTTTAATTTCATAAAAATGTGAAGTTCACCACTTGTTGCAAATGTGAAGTTCACCAACTTGCACTTTACATGGTGTGGTGGGAGCACACTTGGTATATAATTGAAAAAATCACAGGGTAATTAAAAAAGACACATTTATAAGTACACAACACACACATATCCAAGATATGTTACAATGTCGATCAATAAATTTTGAAGGAGAGCATCTCAACACTAATTCGTCTTTGAGAGATGAATCTTGAATTTTTGAAGAAGAGCATCTCAAAACTAATTCATCTTTGAGAGATGAATCTTGAATGTTTGAAGAAGAGTGTCTCAAAACTAATTCATCTTTGAGAGATGAATCTTGCATTGGCATTGGCATTGCCCTGTTATGATTGTAATTCATCTATTAATTCATGTTTGATAGATGAATCCTGAATTTGCATTTCCCCACACAATAAATCAGTAGACATATTATTCACATTTGTAAAATGCCTTATACTAAAAAATTGAAATTGGCTAACAATATTGTTTGCTATTCCATGTAGTTCGTTTACCCTCTCCTTCTTAACTTGGTATACGCCATTCATCTGGTTGCACACAAGTTTAGAATTGGTGAAAACTACAGTTCCATTTGATCCATACTCGATCGTTGTTCCCAAGCCTTCTATCAATCCAATATAATATGCCTTGTTTTTTGTTGTTCTTCCTGGTATATTCATTTTCCTTTGGACGACTTTGCTAGTCGCAATATTGGAAAGCACATAAGTAATCACTACATTCCCTGGATTGGGATAGCAAGAAACTTCTATGCATAATTTCCATTTTTAAACCATATTTAATGGTTTTCTTATCCCTAAAAAAAAAAAAATTCAATAAAAGTATAGATATTAAAAATTTGACATTTATTGCAAATGTAGGGGAGAGATGAAAAACTTATATTTAGATCTATTCCAGAGATTGACTGTAGGGGAATTTACTAGATATGTCACCTTTCATAAAAGATGAGATCCAGAAGCTACCCGGCCCTTTACAGACTCTGCCTATAGAACTACCATGGATATGAAAATGAAAAACTTCTAATTGTATGTATTCTAGAGATTGAATGTAGGGCCATTTAATCTTAGGTTAAAACCTATATGTTTTGTATCAAATCACTTTTGGTTTCAATGGGAAAATTTTATGGCTAATTTGTGTTTTACATGTTGACTATAAAGGTTTTTTTCTCTCTCATTGTTTGAGACCATAGATATGAAAATGAAAAACTATATACTTGGTTAAAAACTATGTTTTGTAATATCGTGAAAATGTGAAGCTCGGTTACACTTTTTGCCCTTTTTTGAGAAAAAAATTTCATTTTTTTCGGTTCTTCAACTTTCTGCAAACTATAACAATTTTTGTGTAGAATTTCATTTTGCGATAAAAATAAAAGTTGTGAGAAATTTTGTTAGCTTTCTATTACTTATTTTTTGAAATTTTTTTATGCAGATTTGATATGTCAACTTAGCGTTTCTTTGAGTGTGTGTTTCTTAACAATCAAAGAATTCATAAGAAGTCATGTTATGTCGCAATGCTGTATTCATTGAAAATTTGTGTTTTTTAAAAAACAAAATGTGTTACAACAATCTAGACAGAGTCTACTTTGTTTTCGTCATATTTACAAAGCCAATGGATGCATATCATAATTACTAGAATTTTTTGAACTGGTCTAATACGAAAATCTGCGTATTTTGGATATGTTTCGCATCGAAAAACATTTCTTAACATATAAGTTATAAACTAAAAATCTAAAAGCTACCCATTAGAGATGACGGACCATTGTAATGCCCCATAATTTTTTCAATTTTTTTTACAATGTATTTTGGGAGATACAAAATTTTGATTTCACTGAATCACAATGACCCTAAACAAAATTTTGCACCCATTTTATTAGAAAAATAATTAAAATTAATAAACGTTTATGAAATTCCATAAAAGTTATATTTCCTGAAAGTAGATTCAATTCTGAAAATGCTTGTCTTGGTTCCGACAGTTAATTAACAACTTTTCATGGAGCTTAATCAGTGCAAAGTTGCAGAACCGTATTCAGAAACTGGTTTTGCGTAATTGGTGATGCGTTAGTTCAGCCGAACTTTTAATCTAAGTTCGGTCAAACTATGTTTTCCACCGTACGCTCGTTAAATCTAACGTCTTAATAGTTCGACCGAACTTTAATAAAAAGTTCGGCCGAACTATTGTATAACTTTCCGTCGGCCGGAAAGTTTTGCAGAGCCCCTACTAAAAACACATTTCGCGGCAATATAAATTGTCGCGAAATGATTCACAATTTTCACACATTTTGCACATTTCATCTCATTTTATAAAGATCTTGGTTTGGGTTCAAAAAATTATCTTCAAATTTTGGGTTTAAAAGCATTTCTTGGAAGCAAATTCATTTTACAAAGAATATTTTTGGAAGACATTTCTTGGAAG
The DNA here is from genome assembly GCA_034641835.2 of Pinus albicaulis. NCBI lineage: Eukaryota > Viridiplantae > Streptophyta > Pinopsida > Pinales > Pinaceae > Pinus > Pinus albicaulis. The sequence goes on from CM076569.1 coordinate 913,374,011, forward strand.
CGGCCTGATTTTGGCAAAAATTATTTTGAACTTAAAAAAATTTCTTGGACGTACATTCAAAAGACATTTCTTGGATGTATGTACGTGTTTGGAGTTGAAGTAAATCTTTTGAGCTTTGTTTCATTTTTATAAGACATTTTTCTCTCGAATTTTTTAAAGTGTTTTGAATTGGAGTATGTATTTTTTGCAAAAAATTTACACTGAATTTTTTTAAATTAAATCTTTTGTGATATTTTTTGTAATTGAGTTATTGTCTAATTTTTTGAAGGAAAATTTTTGAACTTCATACCCTATTATCATGGGAAATCGAAGAACTTGTGCGAGAAAATATGATCGAAAAAGAGACCCTGAGGAACGTAGAGAAGAGACAAGACAATCTCGCAAAAGAAAGTTAGAAGCCCTCTCAAATATTGAAGAGGAAAATCAACCTCAAGTAGAAATTGAAGCAGGTATGTAAATGTAAATATTATGATCTATTGTTATATTTAAAATTTTCCTTATGTAAAATGTGAAGCTTAATTTTTATTTGATGAAATAATTTGAAAAATATTTTGTTTAATGTAAACATACAGAAATATTCCTAAAAATATTGAAGAAGAAAATCAACCTCAAGCAGAAATTGAAGCAGGTATGTAAATGTAAATATTATGATCTATTGATATATTTAAAATTTTCCTAATGTAAAATGTGAAGCTTAATTTTTATTTGATGAACTAGTTTGAAAAATATTTTGTTTAATGTAAACAGACAAAGATATTCCTCAAAATATTGAAGAAGAAAATCAACCTCAAGCAGAAATTGAAGCAGGTATGTAAATTTAAATGTTATGATCTATTGATATATTTAAAATTTTCCTAATATAAAATGTGAAGCTTAATTTTTTATTTGATGAACTAGTTGGAAAAATATTTTGTTTAATATAAACAGACAAAGATATTCCTAAAAATATTGAAGAAGAAAATCAACCTCAAGTAGAAATGGAAGAAGGTATGTAAATGTAAATATTATGATTTATTGATATATTTAAAATTTTCTTAATGTAAAATGTGAAGCTTAATTTTTATTTGATGAACTAATTTGAAAAATATTTCAAATTTTAGATATATTTATTAATTTAGTTATTTATTGAATATGTACTATTTTTTCGAATATGTACAGATGAAATCACTATCGATAATGAGATGTTAGAAAATGTTGACACTCACACATGTGGAGATAAAAAACCTGACCATGCTATACGATATTGTGTTAACTGCATTTTTTAAAAGTATTTCTTAAATGAGCGGGTGACAGTTCAGGCTCAAATGTTGAAAGGTCTCCTATCATCAAGGAAATTAAAAGAAGCTACGACACTATTGGGTATTCGAAAATCAACCAAAGATAAAAAAATGAAGGAAGAAGTGATAAAAAATATGAGTAGTGCTATAAAGTCAATTAAGAGATCTAGAGAGAAATATGTTTCAATTGTACGTAGAGGAATACAGATGGCAATGGTTTCCTCAAGTACTCAAGAGAATCGTTTGGTAACATCTATGGCACGAGCACTGGGAACCTCGCGAAAAAATTTGCACAAACATCGGAAATTTCGGTTGCAAATAGATGTAAATGATGAACTCGCTTGTTGGAGAGCTATTTGTAGGCAACCATACAAAGATAGACTTGGAGAAAATGTTAAAAAAATAATATATGAATATTGGAAGAACAATTCACGTGTTTCACCAACTGCAAGGCATGTGATGCGAAGAATAATAACACGAAATCAGTATGAAGAACATGAAAAAAATCTCTTGGAAACCACTCAGATAGAGTTATTCAACAAGTTCAAAGAAGAGAATCGTCAAATTCATGTTTCACTCAGTTCTTTTGTTCAACAAAAACCATGGTATGTAAAACCTATCACCATATGCAACACTTGTTGTTGCCATTATCATGTGGAATTTGAGTTATATTATGACACATTCCTTGATTTCGGTAGAACATTATGGAAGGATTCACCTCCTCCTTCCACTAGCTGTGATTTCATATCTCAAATTCTATGTGAAAGAGAAAGCGATGAACTATTTTACAAAAAGAAATTTGTTGGTTGTAAAAAATGCGATGATTGTGGACATTTGACTAAATTTCAAAACAAATATCGTATTGATATAAACGATAAATACTTGTCCAACATGAAAGTGAAATGGAAGAGATATGAATATATCGATACATCGATTAAAGGTGCAAATAGTGTTAAAAGAATTGAATTACTAGAAAATGAATTTTTTCTGATAGACTTTTTGAGATAGTTTGAGGCAGAAATTTACAAATATACCAAGCATTCCCATAGAGCTTGATGGCAAGATTTGCAATTCAAAAAATCTCGTGAATTTTTTCCACCAGGGACCATTTTGTCAGTGATTGATTTTGCAGAAAACTACACATTTGTTCCACAAAAAGAAATTCAGAGCGAATACTATCATTCTGACCAAGTCTCCATTCTCATCCATATTCTATATAGACATGCTAAACAAAATGTCGATCATATAGAAAGCACGAGTGAAAATCGACTTATCATTAAAGAATATCACTTTTATATCAGTGACGATCGTACACATGATACATGTTTTGTACAAAATTGCTTTAGAAAAATTTATGATTCATTGAAAAATCATGGAATAGCATTCAATGAACATTGGATATAGTCATATGGATGCGCAGGGAAATTCAAATCTGCACGATCATTCTTTTGGTTGTGTTGTCTTCATAAGAAAACCTGCATTAAACATTGTTGGAATTTCTTTGAAACTGGCCATGGAAAAGGAGAACATGACGCTGCAGGAGCATGCATAAAATGAGTACTTCGAAGATATCAAATGAACCACTTTGCAAGCTGACTTGTGAACGCTGAAGAAGTTGTTCAATGGTGCATCGCTGCTCTAAGCCATGAGAGAAACCCATCAAGAGAAGTGTGAAGGTACATTCAATTTAATTTATATTGGAAATCTAATTTTAAACATTGTACATTTATCATGCAATGATTATCTTTGATTGTATTTTGATATCATATTTACAAATTCTTGTTCTAATTTTCCATATAAAGGTTTTTCTGGCATATTGGAATCGAATATGTAGATAGATCAATTGGAAATTACGTTGAAACAATAAAAGGGACTCGAAAATTGCATTCAATTAAAACAAAGTCGTCTAAAAATGTGTTTGCATTGGATAAAAGAAAATATTCTTGTTTTTGTGATGTTTGCATAGACAACACAAAATCCAATGACGTTTGTGAAAACAAAATGTATGTGAACGATTGGAAACATACAGAGCTAAATACAAAGGGAAAAATGTCTGTTGAAATGTTTGAAGAAATGCAATCAGAGGAAACTACAATATCATCCGATGGTGATCGAGTTTCTGATCTTGTTAGAGAAGGTAACATTTGAATTACTTTCTAATGATTTAAAGATCTAGAAATAAATTTAAATATGCATAATTTTTTTAAATTCATTTTATTGTGCAGGAGATGTTTTTGATGTAATTGCACCTATTGACAACGATGAAAATGTGAAGTATTATTTGATGCGTTGCACTGAACGAAAAATGAAATTATTACAAAACTATGATGATCACGGATTTCAGTATGACAGAGGGTCTATTATACTGAAAGGTTATTTTTTCAAACAAACTCATCAAAGTGGAGACTTTGTTTACTTTGAAGACTATGAACCTGATTCCATAAGTTGTCAATATAGTCACTTGGTGTGTGTAGCACGCATAAAGTTGATAGAAGTTCAATCAAAGAAAAAATAAAAAATTAAGAGATGGAAAATGTCAAAATCCGATCATAAACGGATTATTGAGGATGGAATTCCATTAGAATTTTTTTGAGTGAATTGTCCAACAACTTATTATCTTTGGATTAAATATGTTTTAGAACTTCTAGTACTTAGGTAAAAATTGAGCTGCTTATGTTATTTGTGCAAGTGTTTGCACATGTACAAATTGTTTGGGTACAAGCACGTGCTCTAGTATCACCTGAAAGTAGTTTTACATACATACATGTGCATTGATGAAAAATGTTATATTTATTGGATATATATATATATATATATATGTTATAGAATGAAATTAATTGTTCTAGTTTTACTATGTGCATTGATGAAAAATTATTTACGTACTCAATATATATGTTCTAGAATGCAATTAACTGGAACTAGTTTTTCTATGTGCATTAATGAAAAAATAGCTAGATTTTCTGGTAAAAAGTATGGACACAATGTAAATAAATCATCTGCAGTATAGTTTTGTATGAAAATTCCTTTCAGACAAGAGACTCGAAGAACTTCTCCGACTTTTGGTGGGATTTGACCCACATCTCTAATCCTAATTGAAAATCCCGTACAAAATCTACTTGTCCAATGGTCAGATATGTTCAATGTGAACTGATGAAAAATGTTACTTGTCTTGGATAGATATGTTCTAGAATGCACAATTAATTGTTCCAAGTAGTTTTTCTATGTGCATTGATGAAAAACTAGTTGGATTTTTTGGTAAAAAGTTTCAACAATGTAAATAAATCGACAAGGCTACCTATTTGAGTGCATTAACGACATTGACCCAAATTCAACAAACATATATATGTACTAGAGACTTATATTTCCAATTAAAATTAAAGGGATAATTTGTACATATATCTACTTCTTTAAACTCTATTTTCAATTAGAGCTCAATTGATAGATGGTTAGTTGCATTGAAAAGCTATGTTCTTCCTATTTGAAATTTTTTCATTCAAACAAAACTACATGGAGAGATCAAAAGCAATCTTAAAATTTCAAATGTACTTCAACCATCCAAAAGGGATTTGTGCAACATTACTTGACATGTCATGCCAATTATAGTGAACAACTATCCAATAGAAACATTTAACATTATATACCACATGTGCCAAATGTAGATTGAAACCATCCAAAACTTTAAAATTTTAATATATCGTGCAACATTAAAACATTAAACATCACATGTGAAATGTAGATTGAAACCGTTCAAAACTTGAGTTTAAAAAACTTTAAATTATATATAGATCGTTACTTCACATGCCATGCCAATTATAGTTCAACTAGATCCAATAGAAACATTTAACATTATATACCACATGTGCAAATGTAGATTGAAACCATCCAAAACTTTAAGTTGTAGATTGAAACCATCCAAAACTTTAAGTTTTAAAAACCTTTTGATATAATATATTGTGCAACATTAAAACATTAAACATTTAAAGTTCATTAAATATCACATGCAAAATGTAGATTGAAACCATCCAAAACTTTAGTTTTAAAAACTTCGCATGCCATGCCAATTATAATTCAACTATCCAACAAAAACATTTAACATTAAATATTCACATGCCAAAAGTACTAGAACAATCCAAAAATTAAATAAAACAAATTATATAATAACAATGTAATAAAATGTGTCCAAAAATTGTAAATCTCACAAGTATCAAACTATATCAAGTTTAACAAATTTTAAAACCATCTAAATTTTGAAATCAAATCTACTGTAAATCATGTCCATCAAATGGAGACCGATGTAGCGTCTTCCCTACTAGGGTCTCAGTCCGTGCCCTATCCTGTGAATGGGAAACCTACATACACAATGCACATGTACTCGAACATTAAAATTTGATGTTTTAAAAATGAATGAGAATATATATATCTAGAACTTCATGTAAAAAACAAAATATAACAAAAAAATCATGCAATACCTCATAAGGTTCCGTCTCCATTTGATGAACAAGTTCTCCCATAGGAACATCTGCAGCGGTAAACTGTACAATATACATGTACAGTTAAATATATATATATATATATATATATATATATATATTAAAAACTTTCAAATGAAAATGCACGTGTACATATATAAACTTATTTTCAATAATATTAAAAAAAGGAACTAAAGACAACTTGTTCAAATGCTGTGGATGTTCCTATCTCCGTCGCTAGAGTCCCCGGATTAAAGAAATCTTCTATAGGAACCTAAATTCAAAAAATTTTAAATAACTCAATATATATATATATATATATATATATATCTCAATTTTTAATGGAACTTTTTGAGGTAGAATATATATATATATATATATATATATATATATAACTTTTAAACATAAATTTTAAACTTGTGAAAAATTGTCCATACTTGTGGCTCATCTCCCAATGAAGTAGAAGGTACATCTCCTAAGGAAGAAGAAGGTACAGCCATCCCAAAAACATCAGACGGAATCGGTACATGTTAAAACATTTTATCAAATTATATATATACATACATGTACATGTGTGGCAACAATTATTTATTTTAGAGTCACTTAAAAAACACTAACATACATGTGCCAACATATCATGATGGTCAGACCCATCTGCATCGTTTGAATTGGAGGTCCCGAACGTAATATTAACATTTTCATCGCGCATCATGCCTGAGAACTGCAAATGGTGTTTTAACATACAATCATACATTTTTGTTAGATTAATGTACACATACAAATAAATGTATACATGTACATACACATGTATTGATTACAAATTGTACACATGTATATGTAAAAATAATTTCAAACCCTAAGGTCACTAACACATACCGTTCTGGTGCCCTCTTCCTCATGAAAAATTAGTTCTTGCAAACCATTGCGACAATTTATTGCATATGTTCGGAGATCTTCAACATTCATGTTGTAAATCTCCTCATCTGTACGATAAACAAAATTGGCACATGCATTTTCACGTGCTCTTTGTCGATTTAAACAAATATCGACTCCACTCAATCCGCTATGAACATTGTCGATCATAACATCTCTTGCTTCACGACTTATTTGAGAAGTTGCATCCATCTCTGATCGCAGGGTTTCGACTCGAAACGGTCGACTCACCAATGGCGGCTCAGGGCGAGGCAACTCCACATCTCGCTTAGCGCCCTTACGTTGATATAATCGACCTCTCCCCGGGCCAAAAATTTTTGAAGGAAGGTCATTGTAGTCGGGTTTCATACCCAAAAAAAATTCTGCATAAAACATTTGTGCAAAATAAACAGGAACCTCATCGTTCCATGGAAGCCTTCCAAAGGCCGCAAGATGCCGATCATACAAATAACGAGCTTTGTCTGGGTGCTTGAAATACTGCACCTTCAACATTTTTATTTTTGGCCCTTCCTTATAATTAAACATTGACTTGGCCACTTCTCTTGTAACTTTTTGTTTTACATCCTCCCATTTATCGGGACCCATCACTGTTTCTTTTCTCTTTCTCATCAGTTCTACAAATGAATCAGTCATTGGCCCAAGATTTCTGTACACATTTACCATTTCACCCAATGAATGTGTAACTATTTCAAGGCTTTGTCGACTCTCAGTAGGTAGAGACAAAGCCACGAGATCTCTTTGAAATTTTTCATGAAGTCTTTCACACCTTTGTAAGGTGCATTCCGCCATGTTGGTTTCCCATGGTATATCAGTAATCTCGGCCGGATAAGTTGTGTTGGGTTGACAGCCTTCTTCTTGAATGTAGCGGGCTGCCCTGCGTCTATTTTGACCACTAGCTCGAACATTTTCGGCCTCTGCATCAATATATATAAAATTTCGTATATTAGAAAAAACACGTGTAAAAAAATTTGTACAAATTTAATGAAAAATTATTGAAATTGATGGCAACCTTGATGTTGTTGGTTAACATATTCTCCAACATGACATTGCTGAGAACCAGACCCAGAATGACGCTGCTGAGAACCAAACCCACAGTGACCCTATTGAGAACCAGCAGGCGTTGATTGGCCTTCGGGGGAATAAATATCACCCCCTTCCCGCAACCTGCTACCACTCATACCGCGACCAGTTGAACCTTGGCCACGCTCCATGGATGGAGTAGAAACCCTTCTCCTCTTGCCTCCTAAAAATTAAAATATGAAACTTATTAACAACTAATTTAACTCACAAAGTTAATAAAAAATCAATTCCATATGTACACACATGTATGGAGATATAAGATTATATTTAAATACCGTGAACATCCCCCGATCCCTGAACCTCCATATGGGATTTGGCTGATCTTCGTCGTTCCTCCTCCATGATTTATATCTATTGGTCGACATTTACACAAAATATATTTCAAAAAATCAATTTGTAATTTAGTGTACACAAATTATGTAGAACACAACTTTCAAAGCAATAATTGATCATGTGTGAAACTAAATTTAATCGAAAAAGAAATTATAAAAATGATAAGTTCACCAAATTGCGCTTTACATGGTGGGAGCACACTTGGTATAAAATTTACCACTTATACACTTTATTTTGTGGGAGAAATGACACATGTACATAGTTTACCTTAAATTTGTCGTGTTTTATGGATATTAAGATGAAGAACTTCTATTTAGATCCATTCCAGAGATTGACTATGGGGGCATTTACTAGATATGTCACCTTTCATAAAAGATGAGATCCAGAGGCTACCTGGCCCTTTACAGACTCTGCCTATAGAACTTGTAGAAGTAAACACTAGAGGCATTAACAATATCAAAGAACTTTTTCATGCTCAGACATGGGAATGTGTCTCTTTGCCTACACAAAAAAATAGTTCAAGGTAGTTTATCTTCATAGACATTTCATCAAGCAGGTCAATGTGATCATCCCCAACTTAATTTTCGTGAAATTAGGCTTGGAATCCTCTACAACCTGGTGGATGGAGTTGAATGGAAACCAGGTCAAGGCCTTTACAAAATACATGCTAGTGAATAACCCTTACTAGGTTATGCCAACAAATAAAGTGGGAGAAATGTTTTCTCCTCAAGGTTGTCCAATTGGGTGTGTAATACCAACTTCACCCATTTCCTCACAGGTTTCTCTCTTAGGTTACAAATGTCTTCCACCTTATTCCAGTTATATATTTTTCAATTTCCCATGGATTCCTTGAATTTTTTCTCCTACCATCTCCCTCTCTCACTCCTCAAATTATTTTCATCAAACATGCCCCATTGAGGATCTGGAACAATGTTTTCACCATACTTAGAGAACTGTCATTGCTGCTAATTGAAATTGGAGTCATGTATACTAGATTGCTTGCTTAAGTGGCTCTTACTTGGATAATATCCTGAGATGATTTTGACATGATGGTCATATGAAGTTGGAAGCTACTTGGTGTAATTTTCCTTAAATCTTCAAAAAAACATATCAAAAATGTCATTTTCGATCATTTTTTATTAGCTTATACATATAGTAGATGTTATCACAATTTCAAAACAATCATGTTCCATGACCATGAATTATGAATGATGAAATTTAATTCAATGTCTCTTAGAGTTGCAAGGTGGAATTGATAGAACTATTTGATTTCTTTACCATAAATGGATATCTCCTTTCATCTATACCTTTCTCTACCATCTTATTTCCAAGTGAAATGGGAATTTTCACATTTTGAATGCCATTACCATGTAATTTGGTAGCCTGCTAGCTAGACCTATCACAAGTAAGGTTGTCATACCAAACTATTTTTGTTTCTCAACTCAGTGACCATGACTCTATTCTCACACTGCTTACCATATAAGATCTTCAATTGTACATGTCACACAAAGTTGGGGGTTCTAGGTCTACACCTATTAGGTAAAGTTACATATTTTATGTCATTGTGGTCCTTAAATTTGGAGGTGTTCCACCTGAAAAAGTAGGCATTAAATATGGATGAAAAGGATTTGTTTTAACTTTGATAGAATTTTCTCGTGGAATTACTGAATTTCTCGACGACAACATGCTAGCTTTGCTTAGAGAAGAAGGTTTTGGAGGAATTGAATTCTTTCGACTTATTTTTGGCATTGAGGTTTGAGATAGTAGTTTTGATGACTCCATTGATGACCTTGCTGAGGAATTTGATGCACACAATATTGACTTTGAAGATGGTTTAGAAGATGTTGAAGAAGTTGTAGATTTTGGTGTTGTCACTGAATGTTTCTTTGTTGTTGGACTTGATCAAGACATGTAATTTAACTTTACAAGCAGATTGAAGACCTTGAAGAGGTTTTAGATTTTGTTGTTCTCACTAAAGGTTTTTGCCTAGTTTTGCTTCTTAAACCATCATTTCCATAGGACATTTTTGGTGAATAGATTCTTGACCTTGATGAGAGGATATGATACCTTGAGGAGGCTACATCTTTTGGTGATGTCACTAATTGTTTCTCTATTATCATGTTTTTTAAGCATCTCGCTTAGGGTGAGGCAACTCCACATATATTGTACAGTTTATGGGACAGAAAACAATATGTAGAAATATTCACTTGGTTTTTATAATTGGATAGAAGAATGACTTAAAATGACGTTGTATGTCTTCTCATTTTAGAGCTCAAATTTTTAGGAAGGATTTAAGTATCCAACTTTCAAGAATCACTAGAAGAATATAGGAAGACAAAAAAATAACCAGTGGTGTACTAAATTGATTTCTTGGGAGGTAGATTGGCATATGGACTTTTGGTAGCTAGAACTTTTCCAAATAAGTGAATGTATTTGAAAACCAAACCTCTAGATTATTTTGGTTTAGACAAGGTCTAGAATTTGAAAAGTGAATTCCCTCTTTCTTCCTCTTACATGTCCAATGATCGGAATCTGGATTGAGGGAAAAAGTTTTCCTAAATAAAAAAATTTCATTTTATTTGTACACGAGTTTTAAAAGCTAATTAACTCATAATTTTCTCACCAAATACACTTAAATCTTGACACAAACCCCTTCCCAATTGGATAAATTTAGACGATCCTAAACACTTTTTTATTTAACTAATGAGGGCGATAGCCCAATAAAACTAGTTTGTCCATATTCAAATCAAGTTGGTATCAAAGTACAATTTAGCTCATTTTAGTCAAGGTTAGTTAGAAGAATTAGCTATTGGTTTCTCTCTTCAATTTCCTCTGAAAATGAATGTGTACGTGCTTTTGAGAGACGCTAGAGGAATAAGGTCCAAATTTTTGATGAAAATATGCTATGAAAGTAAAGGGTTTTAAAGGCAAGCATGTGCAAGGCATAGTTGAGTACAAGGCATAGTTGAGTACAAGGCATAGTTGAGCCAAATTTTCTTCAGGAAGGGCCTAATTATTTGGGTCTTGATTATGGAAAACATGGAAAATGCTCCAAAGCCAAGGAGGCACATGAAGTTGTTCCAAGAAGGAATTTTATTTCGTGTTCATTACCTCAAGCTTGTGAAGTTTGTGTTCATGATGAATGGAAAAGTTTGACACCCACTTTGCAAGAAGATGTTAATAAAAATGCAGCTAATGAGAATGTAAAAGAAGAGGATGTTGAAAGCTCTATCTAGTCATTGAATTCATTGCTAGTATTCAGAGGAGAGCCACTACCTCATCAAATTCACCTCCTCAAGAAGGCGACAATGGTGAATGTTCAAGGTATAAATTTTCCTTTAATCAAATTGCTTTTGATTATGATAAACATGGTAAATAATCACATAAGATATATAAAATAACTTGCACATGTTCCTTTTGTGGTTTGAATAATCATAATGATTATAGATGTTGGAAGAATATATCCATGTACATTGAAACTTTCTAAATAAATGAGGCAAACATTCAAAGGCCCATTGGACAAGGAAAATGATGTTGAAAATAAGATGCAATTGTTTATTACTCATTGCCATAAGAAAGGTCACCTTGTGGACAAGTGTTAGACTTTGTATCCAACAAGTCATCCACAAAATTTGAAGAAGGTGGAAAGAGACAACGACAAGAATGGAAAAGAGGATTCCATAATCGATGAGGGTCAAGATGATTCACATGATGAAGTGCAGCTAAAATATGCGCCATTGAAATGGTTTGCTAACAGATGGTTAGATTTCTTATCCAATTAAGGCCTTGCATGTATTTTGATGTTTCATGAAATTATTTGCAAATTCAAAGTATGGTGCATGTTGCATGAAGCAAGATGTTGAAAGTAGAGTTACGTTGACACACTTAAATGCAACAAATATGGAAATTTGTACATGAGCTCTATTATTTGACTTGAGAGTCAATTGTTTGAAGAGGCATGTTTTGTTGATTTGTGTTTGGTTGATGGTTTTTTACACCAATATGTAAGAGTACATGGAGATATTCACATGGTGTGAATTTTTTTTCTTTGAAGGAGAAAAATGATATGTCAGCGAGCTATGTTTCTTGCATGATGTGTTTTCAGTTTGATGGTTTTGTTTGTGACAAGATGTCACAAGATTTTGGGAAGGTCCACTCTTGAGTGAGAGCCTCATGATTAAAACCTAATCATGATAATCAAATGGGAGTGCATCTTTATTTTGAAAAAAAATAGGATTCTGGGCTACCTAGGACTCAAACCATTATTTTTAAATTTGAAATATTATGGTTTGTTGTTTCAATGCCTGAATCCACAACCCTAACATAAATTGTTTTATTCCTTTTTTGCAGGATTTAGTTGGTTATATTAAAATTCAGTTGAATTTAAAATTCTTGGCTTAGTGGCATGAACCAAACATATTGTACATATTAAATGAGTAATTTCGCTCTCTCAATAATTTCTAAATCACCCATATCACCAAGAAAACATGTTTTAAAATAACATACTTTGGTATGGGAAAGACCTTAGGTTTCAAATATTATAAGAAGGTTTTTGATATGGTTGAGAGAATGTGTAAAATAGAATCCATAAACAAATTATTTTTCAAAACGTATTACTTTCAAAGTATCAGCAAGGAACATGTACAAGGGTGTTCAATGAATTAACACTATTTATTTAAATTCCATGATGTATATCTTACTCATAATTTTAAAAAATTATTAAATAATGATTTAGATTGGATAATTATATTATTTGTCATATATTTTGATGCTTATAGAGTGAAAAAACTGAAAGAATCAACTTGTAGGGTCATTTTAATGGTGGGTGGAGAATTGGGGTCTAAAACCTTTTGGAGTCATTTTGAGGCATTAAATGACATTTCTGGGGGTCAAATGATTATCCCTTGTGCCAAAATATTGACCATTATTCTACACTTAAAGACATATCCAATGGTGCAAGAAAAACATCAAACGAAGTTCATTCAAAATTTATGCCTTTAGTAAGTTGACCTATCATGTTGACCACCATGGTACGAGAGAATGACATCTTAGCCCCATTACTCATGCATGGCAAGCTAGCTGCATGTGGAATTTTAACAAGACTCTAAAAGGTCTAAAATCACAAACCTCGTTAATGGTTGATAGAGTCAAATCTTACACCTAGTTGGCTATCACACTATGTTAAATACTTGGCCACTAGGAGGAATAAGAGTTCCATTTTGTGTTATTGTATTTTGTTCCATAGTTGAAAATACAACTAGGAATGTGAAGTTAGAGAGAAAAATGTATGAATTTAAGCTTTTATAGCAACCTTACACGCTAAAAGTCTTAGCTAACTCTAGAGAGATTACCTCTTTCTTTGTACTCACATATTTTCCATACCAGAAAAGAGAGAGTAGAGCATGTTTACATTTTAGTGTTGTTTTTCTCCCATAAGGATTTCCTAGGGAAAAAGGAGTCTAGAGCATCATTACTTTTTAGGGTTGCTTGTCTCCCATATAAGAATTTCCTAGGAAAATAATTGTGTTGATTGTTTAGAGATATTTATGTGTGTGTTTCATTATGTTCTCTATTTCTTACGTTGTGTTTCATTATGTTTTATATTTCTTACATTTCTTCCCTCCTATTTTTCTTTCCAATCAAGGTTTATAAAATAACATGAGAAGCAACATGAGAATTGGAACAATGATTTTCATTATCTATATGGAAGGCAAGAAGGATTATATCCCCTTAAGCTTAAGCTTATGTAGTTTGTCAATTTTTATCATATATTTTTTGGTAAGGGTAAATGTTTTTTTATCTATAGTACAAGTCATGAGTTCCCCAATTTTACCTCATGTAAAGCATGATTCCAGGATTACTACAATTTGTACTTGGTTTTTTATTGTGATGATGCCCTATCTCAATCACTTGGCCATCTCTCAATGGGTAGTTAAATATTTACAACAATACTTAATTAAAATTTATCTATTTGTATTATGTGAAATTATGTAAAAAATGGTATACTAATTTTCATAAAATTGGGTTGAGTTTATCATATATTTCAATGAAAGTTGATTAAATATGTTTTCTTTAAAAGGATCTAACAATTTTGTTAAGGTATGAATTTGCAATTTTGTGTGGCTCTCTATTAACCTTCACTTCCTCATTTCTAGAAAAAATCTACTTGCTCATTCATATACCCACTTTATATTCAAATGCATGAGTTTTGAACTCTCGGTAACTATGTTTTTCCACGCGGGAAAATTATGTCACATTTTATACTAACTCTAAATATTATTTTGAAGTTTGAATTACTGTTATTCTTTTATATAATTTAACATTAGATATAAGTTTAAATTGAAAGATACTTAGATGAAATATAGCTTGGATATGGCATTTGCAAATTATTATCTATTTATTGAACTAAAGGACATAATTATTAGACATGTTTAATGTACATTCAAATGCTTCTTTGATTTATCTCCTATATATTAATGTAATGCTAGATATATAATTTAATTTGAAGGCCCATGAGATAAATATGACTTCTATGTGACATTTGTGTTGAATCATCTATTTGTTGTGTTATATGAACATAATTGGTACGCATATCTAATTTGCATTAATAATATGTCATGTCATGCTTCTTTAATTTATCTTTTATAGATGACCAGAGCATCCCTTTTTAATCTATCCCTTTTGACTTCGGATATGTGGGTAATACTCATCCGAATATTTTTCTATCATAAAGCAATGAGTAAAATTGTATTCCATTTGTGTCAATGTTAACGTTAAGCACATGGATTAAAGTTTTATATAAGATACATTGCCACGGTGTACATTTATATCTAAAGAGTCCAAAACCTCATTCAAGACCATATGTTTTGTTGGTGTAGTTTGATTGGTTATATTGCATTGCTTTTGCAGTTGTTGCTGTGGGCCTCACCATCTAGTGATTTTAGGTAAAAAAATTATTTACATGGAATTTTTAAGTATCCTAGAATGTTTATTATTTATCATTACTAGCCTTGGTGATTTAGTTGTTTGTTTTGATGCTACTTGGTTACACATATTTAATAGTTGTTCATGTTAATTCATTGTTAAGGCTTTTTATTGGCCTATCAGGATGTATTTTTCTCAAATCCATAATGGCTAAAAGAATGAAATTTATCTATGAAAAAGAGAGGTCATATGGAAAACAAATTGTTTGCAAGTGTTATTTTGAACCCATAGAACTTGAAACCCCAATATGGATAGAATACTAAGTAATACATAGCCTCCTCATCTAACTTAGCCAAGGATTTGCAATACTATATTTGAGTTGGCTAGCTCCATTTCAAGATATTATAATGTTAGATTATTATTTGTATAGATTTTGATTATGGTAGTAAAATGTTACAAAAAACTAGAAACTACAGATAATATTATTCTAGATATATGTAAAAAGGACATGGTAGAGAAAATCAAACAATATTAAACTTTTCATAAATAGTTTAGATATAAATACATTTTCTAATTTTTATTGTAAATTCCAAGGCTTAAAGCAATAATTTTTCTAATAATTTTTTTTAATTAATAAAAAAAAAGGAAGCATTTTCAATCAAAATCACATCCAACATATAATAAAAATAATAAAAAGAATTTAAAATTTCATACACTATGACATTACTATATGGAAAAGAGCATAAAAATATACAGGCAAAAAATCCTTTTATATTATAATGGAGAGCTTCAAATATACAAGAAAAAAAATCTTTCAGTTTTAAACAATCATATTTTAAACAATTAAAACTTGGAGAAAATCATCTGCTTTTGAATTTCAATTATATAAAAAATTAGTCAAATATTTCAAATCTGTTTTTTGGCTAGTTGCAGAGTGTAGGTGCAGTTCTAGCTAGAGAGAGACTCCAAGAAGGGGTTTCAAGATAGAGCAGGTTTC
Organism: Pinus albicaulis; assembly: GCA_034641835.2. NCBI lineage: Eukaryota > Viridiplantae > Streptophyta > Pinopsida > Pinales > Pinaceae > Pinus > Pinus albicaulis. Next base: position 913,390,024 of record CM076569.1, read on the forward strand.
CAACATTCCAGTAAAGAAGGGAGGCAAATATTTCCAACAAAAGATGTTCTCTGTGTTTTCTTTAGTACTCAATCGAGCCTGTATTAACTTGCAAGCGAGCCTGATGTTTCTTATATAATCACAAGGATTATTAAAAATATTGTTGCAATTTCCTCAACGGACTTGACAATCCTCAATATAAATGGTATCCACATGCTCTGTTTTTGGACGTGGTAGTTGGTAATGGTTTTCAAACGAGCCTAATGTCTTTTCAAGTGAGCCTGTACTCACTTGTATGCTATTCCATAGGGGTTCGTTTTTTTTACTAGACTATTATCCGCACAACAAGCCTGTCAATTGCATAATACTCATTTTTGTTGATCAAAAGATGCTCTCCAGTACTCAATATGAATGGTACCCACAAGGCTCTGTTTTTTTTGGACGTGGTAGATTGTTACGGCCAACAGGCGAGCCTAATATATCTAAAACAATGATATTGGGTAGACTGTTTAGGCCAGCAGGCGAGCCTAATATTTGGTAGACTGTTTCACATCCTCTACACTTGTCGTTGCTTGAAAGGCTTGCAAAAGTGGTGTATATTCAAGGCCTCATGTACAGAGAAACATCATACCATTTGGGCTAAGGTGGAGTATTTTCTCTACTTTTGTTGGACAATAAAAAGCCAAAAACCTAAGTTGCAAATATTAAAACATTGTTAAATGGTTCAGTGCTTACCAATGAGTTTAATAAGAATGAACTGTAATCCCCAGGAAAAAAACAGATTTCACAGTAAATGTCTTTTTTAACATGTTCTACATTTTCAAAGTTTTATTAACAAGGTAGGATTCATATGCTCTCTCTCAAGAAATCATTTTCTGATAATCTTGCAGGATCTTCAATAAATTTAAAAATTTACATTTGCATATTGTGTCATAGAAAAATATGTTTTATTCTTACCAAAGTTTAAAGTTGTGTCTAAAATTCTAAATGTCTCCATATAATCTATTTTACTCCAATACAAATTGCCGTAGTGTTTTTTTATGCATTATTTGCTGGGAACTACCCTTCTCCCTCGAGAAAAAAAGGTCAAATGTTTAGAATTCGTATAACCAAAATTTTAATATAGCAAAAAAAAATTAATACACAGACATTTTTCTAAAATACAGAGACATTTAATACACAAACATTTTCATACACAAAAATTTTAATACACAGACATTTAATAAAATACAACGACATTTTTTAATTCAACGCACAAATTTTTCGAGGGCGTATGGAGACTTACTCGACGGAGTCGACAAGCGTGGACGATAGGAGCACCAGGGCGGCAACAGCAGCAACAGCACGTACAGAGAGAAAATGATAAAACACAATAAAAACGCGCGAAAAATGAAACAGTAAACCATAAACATTCGCGGGAGATTTATTTATAGAAAATAGTTCGGCCAAACTATTTTAAAAGTAAAATTTCGGCCAAACTCATAGTTCGGCCGAACTTTTTTAGCAGTTCGGCTGAACTTTTGTTGTCGGTTTTCCAATCTTCGGCAAAAATTATGTTTTCCCGCACCGTCAGTGTGCCTTCAATCTAAATAGAAACACGAGTTTAGCCGAAATTTATAAGAAAGTTCGGCCAAGCTCTTAGAAAGTTCGGCCGAACTTTGAAAAATGTTCAGCCGAACTATTGTTGAAAAAAATTTCGGCCCCCGATTCTCACAAAATTGTAACCTAGCTTCACGTTTCCGCCTCGACTCTAGGGGCATTTACTGTAGGGTCATTTAGATCTATTTCAGAGATTGAATGTAGGGGAATTTACTAGATATGTCACCTATCATAAAAGATGAGATGAAGAGGCTACCTGGCCGTTTACAAACTCTGCCTATAGAACTACCATGGATATGAAAATGAAATTTTTTTAATTAGATCTATTCTAAAGATTGAATATAGGGGCATTTACTAGATTAGGTTTTAAAAACTATATGTTTTGTATCAAATCACTTTTGGTTTCAATGGGAAAATTTGATGGATAATTTGTTTTTTACATGTTGAATATAAAAGGTTTTTTCTCTTTCATTGTTTGAGACCATGGGTATGAAAATTAATAACTATATACTTGGTTAAAACCTATGTTTTGTATCAAATTACTTTTTGTTTCTAAATACTATATACATATTGACTGTAGGGGCATTTATTGTAGGGGCATTTAGATCTATTCCACAGATTTACTGTAGGGGCATTTAGATCTATTCCAGAGAATGACTGTAGGGGCATTTACTAGATATGTCACCTTTCATGAAAGATGAGATCCAGAGACTACTTGGCCCTTTACAGACTCTGTCTATAGAACTACCATGGATATGAAAATGAAAAACTTCTAATTAGATCTATTCTAGAGACTAAATGTAGGGGAATTTACTCTTAGGTTAAAACCTATACATTTTGTGTCAAATAACTTTTGGTTTCAATGGGAAACTTTTATGGCTAATTTTTGTTTTACATGTTGAATATAAAAGGTTTTTTCTATCTCATTTTTTGAGACCATGGATATGGAAATGAAAAACTATATATTGGTTGAAACCTATGTTTTGTATTAAATTACTTTTTGTTTCTAAATAAGTTATATACATGTTGAATATAAAAGGTTTTTTTCTTTCTCATTGTTTGAGACCATGAATATGAAAATGGAAAACTTCCATTTATATCTATTCTAGAGATATGGCTAATTTGTGTTTTACATACATTGAATATAAAAAAAAAATTCTCTCATTGTTTGAGTCCATGGATATGAAAATGAAAAACTTCTATATTTAAAACTATTCAAGAGATTGATTGACTTGTAGGGGCATTTACTCTTAGGTTAAAACCTATGTTTTGTATCAAATCACTTATGGTTTCAATGGGAAACTTTTATGGCTAATTCAAGTGTTTTACATGTTGGATATAAAAGGTTTTTTTTTTTCTCTCATTGTTTGAGACCATGGATATGAAAACTGAAAAACTTCTATTTAGATATATTCTAGAGCTATGGCTAGTTTTTGTTTTACATACATTGACTCTTAGGTTAAAATCTATGTTAAAACCTATGTTTTTTATCAAATCACTTATGGTTTCAATGGGAAAATTTTATGGCTAATTCAAGTGTTTTACATGTTGAATATAAAAGGTTTTTTTCTCTCTCATTATTTGAGACCATGGATATGAGAATGACAAACTTCTATTTAGATCTATTCTAGAGATATGGCTAATTTGTGTTTTACATACATTGAATATAAAAGGTTTTTTCTCTCATTGTTTGAGTCCATGGATATGAAAATGAAAAAATTCTATTTAAAACTATTCAAGAGATTCATTGACTTGTAGGGGCATTTACTCTTAGGTTAAAACCTATGTTATATCTATTCTAGAGATATGGATAATTTGTGTTTTACATACATTGAATATAAAAGGATTTTTCTCTCATTGTTTGAGACCATGCATATGAAAATGAAAAACTTCTAGATATTTAAAACTATTCGAGAGATTGATTGACTTGTAGGGGCATTTACTCTTAGGTTAAAACATATGTTAGATCTATTCTAGAGATATGGCTAGTTTGTGTTTTACATACATTGAATATAAAAGGTTTTTTCTCTCATTGTTTGAGTCCATGGATATGAAAATGAAAAGCTTCTATTTAAAACTATTCAAGAGATTGATTGACTTTTAGGGGCATTTACTCTTAGTTTAAAACCTATGTTAGATCTATTCTAAAGATATGGCTATTTTGTGTTTTACATACATTGAATATAAAAGGTTTTTTCTCTCATTGTTTGAGTCCATGGATATGAAAATGAAAAACTTCTATTTAAAACTATTCAAGAGATTGATTGACTTGTAGGGGCATTTACTCTTTGGTTAAAACCTATGTTTTGTATCAAATCACTTATGGTTTCAATGGGAAACTTTTATGGCTAATTCAAGTGTTTTACATGTTGAATATAAAAGGTTTTTTTCTCTCTCATTGTTTGAGACCATGGATATGAAAATGAAAAACTTCTATTTATATCTATTCTAGAGATATGGCTAATTTGTGTTTTACATACATTGAATATAAAAGGTTTTTTCTCTCATTGTTTGAGTCCATGGATATGAAATTGAAAAACTTCTAGATATTTAAAACTATTCAAGAGATTGATTAACTTGTATGGGCATTTACTCTTAGGTTAAAACCTATGTTTTGTATCAAATCACTTATGGATTCAATGGGAAACATTTATGGCTAATTCAAGTGTTTTACATGTTGAATATAAAAGGTTTTTTTCTCTCTCATTGTTTGAGACCATGGATATGAAAATGAAAAACTTCTATTTAGATCTATTCTAGAGATATGGATAATTTTTGTTTTACATCCATTGAATATAGAAGGTTTTTTCTCTCATTGTTTGAGACCATGGATATGAAAATGAAAAACTTCTAGATATTTAAAACTATTCGAGAGATTGATTGACTTGTAGGGGCATTTACTCTTAGGTTAAAACCTATATTTTGTATCAAATCACTTATGGTTCCAATGGGAAACTTTTATGACTAATTCAAGTGTTTTACATGTTGAATATTTGAGACCATGGATATGAGAATGAAAAACTTCTATTTAGATATATTCTAGAGATATGGCTAATTTTTGTTTTACATACATTGAATATAAAAGGTTTTTTCTCTCATTGTTTGAGACCATGGATATGAAAATCAAAAACTTTTATGTTTAAAACTATTCGAGAGATTGATTGAATTGTAGGGGCATTTACTCTTAGGTTAAAACCTATGTTTTGTATCAAATCAGTTATGGTTTCAATGGGAAACTTTTAAGGCTTATTTTTATGATGCACGTCATATTATCAAAAATTAAGAATTTTTTTTAATAAATTACCACTGGATCTAGCTCTAATATTTATTGTCATTTTATCAAGATAATTTGTAATGTATAAATAACCTTTTGTTATAGTATTATGAGGAATATTATAACTTGTCAATATTATATCTCTAAATAAATATGCCTCATTTTATAAACAAATTATTGTATATAAATTTTATTAGAATTGATTTAATTTCATAATTTATTTTATCAAATTTAATTAACAAAAAAATATATATAAATAATCAAAATATTTTATAAATATTTATTTAAATTTAGTATTATAATTTTTTTAATTAAATTAAAAAAATTATTAAAAAAAAATTAAATTATCGTGATATGCATAGATTTGACAAAGTTAAAACAACGTGATAAAATAGTTTTGACAGTTTAGGTTCATGATTGACTCATTAAACTTTTCGCATGGGTGAACGGTAATATATGTTTATATCTACACGCTAAGAAATTTAAGGTGCGTCAGATATGTCCAGACGTGCTCATTGTGCATTTTTCAACAATTTAAGGTACATCAGATATGTCTAGATGTGTTTATTGTGCATTTTTCCCAAAACGGAAAATAAAAAAACTTTGATAGCGGCAAAACAACATGACTATTTTGACACTTAGCAAATGGAGTGTCCTAAGTACGCTACTTGGAGCCACCCTTACATGACTATTTTGACTGTTGGCAAGCACAGTTTCTAAGTACGCTACCTGGAACCACCCTTATAGTAATAGTATTTGGCTAATTTATGGGCGTATGTTTCCTAAGTACGCTACCTAGAGCCATTCTCAACGTAATAGTATTTAGCGAAATGATAGGCGTAAAACAATTGTGTAAAATATTGGATAGATGCCACAAACTAGCATATTGGACACGTGTCACAAGCATAACAAAAGGGGAGGAAATTTTTTTTTTGAATGGACACAAATGAGCTTTTTTTACCTTAAAAAATTGTAACATCACAGATGTTACAGGTGTGAAATGTTAGACATAGAGATGTGAAATATTAGACACAGATGTCATAGGTGTGCAATATTAGACATATAGGATTGGAATATTATTAAAGTGCTTTTTGGTACAATAATATTATATTGGTGTGAATTGTGAGTTGGTATCATACATTTTTCAAAATGAAAACAAATTGAGAAAATCTAAAAACAATTGATGATTCAAAATAAATATTTTCGGTTCTTTATGAGATAACGTTGAGTGAAAAAGGCACAGCTCTGATAGAAGCAATTGGTATGATTCAAGTCTTATGAGGTATCTTAGAAGAATTAAGCAAATAGGAGGAGGAAGATGGCTGAAATTTATCTTCAATGAAGGCATGAGTGAAAGAAAAAAATCATGGATAAGAAAAAACAACAAATAGATGCAAAAACTATTGGACGTAATGGAGAAAGCCATAATTAGATGTTGTTATGATAAAGATAGGATTGAGATTCTAATCTTAGATCTCATATCCTAATATCTAGGAAGTGGTTGAAACCATCCTGTTAGTGTGAAAGCCTATATAATTAAGGCTCATCTTACTCAATAGTCCGAGTGTGTATGAGTGTGTGTACACTATCCAGGTTCTCACTTGGAGAGCCATTTCATTTAATTAATAGAATCCAGTTTTTAACATGGTATCAGAGCATCAGGTCGAAGAGTGGACCTGTGTGTTGTAAGGAATTTTTTTTTTGTGCGAGTTGGATCTTCTAGGTTTGCGTATAGAAGCAGAACAAATCGACATAGCAGGTGCGAGCTGCATGTTATGAACTTACAGATCGGTGTTTCTGCGTGATGAGCCTGCTCTAAATAACACAATGTATCAGAGGCGTGTGTTGTAAGGCTAATTCCTTGGAGGCGAAGAAGATTTGTGGAGAGGTAATCTTCCCATTGCAGGATCAGAGGAGGCTGAGCCAGTGTGCCTACATTTCATCACTGCCTGAGCCTGAACGTTGCCATCCGCTGAGAGGAGCCTGCATGGAGAGGTGCGTTGATTGGGCTCTGTGCTCAATAACATCTACATATTTCAAATTTGAATATGAGTTGAAGGTGATCCCTGCACCTCACTCAGCTTCCTGACCTGCCATCCAAAGTTGAATACAAGATGATGTAAGAAGGCCTTAACATGAATCACTCTTCAAAGTGATTTGAAAAACTACGTTGGTTTCTCACATATGCGAGATAAATTTCATCACATTCGCTGCCATTTAAGGAAATTCCTCAGCTTGCAACCTGCTCCAATACCACGCGTCTTCCCCATTGTGGCAAGATTTAGTTCTCCTCAGCCTCTTATTGCAATCAATAGAGTAAATATCACGATGCAGCCTCTGCTGGCAGCGTCTCTCCTCTCCAATATTTAAGGTATTTTTTGATCCGATCCACCATATTTTCTTTCTCATGTCTCATTGTTCACCTACCTGGAGGGTTGTTGTGTGCATGAAGGTCGAGCCTGTCTGAAGCATACGCGCTGTATTTCGTATGTGGCTCCCGTGTACTCCAACCAATTTCAACTCTGCATCCAGCTACCGCGCTCAGGGTGCAACACATAATTTTTTATAGGAAAGAGGGCGTCAATCATCTCCAGAAATGCAGAGAGATCATTCGGCAATACCTCAATTCCACCAGCGGCATTGGTTGGGGCAAGGACACTCGCCCTCCCTATGCCCATGATCCATTACCAAGCGAATCCCGAGAAATCAAGCGGTCGAGTTCTCTTTATGAACTGCATGCTATTAGTTTGTCCAAATAAATCAACATATCTTAAAGCTATTGAGAAGCTTCAGATTGGTGAATTTGATCTCATAGAAGTCCTAATATACAATATTTTCCACTATAATTACAGATAATAAGGCTTTGTTTTTTTTCACATTCACTTTGGTGCATTACAAGAGACTCAAAAACCTGAGGCAGTTTCTTATTCTTGTTTTTGGAAGGAGAAGACAAATTTTCTTTGCACATTGTGTCAAGTTATAGCATCGTGAAGGCCAAGTTTGGTGGTTGATTGTGTTCAAGGAGCTGCAGCTATTATTGAACGGTGCATTCAAGTGAGGTTACATCAGTGATTTGCTTTATATTTGGTTGTGTGGCATAGATTCCATAGTCTACAAGGTTCTACTATTAAAGAGCTACCAAAGGGAGGTTTCCCGCCTATGTGATAACGAGGTTGTTGGAGCTCATCAGAGGACCAAGTAGAGTCGAAACCTGGAAGCAAGACAAAACTAGATAAGCTGTACTTTTAAAAACATGTCTATATTTTTAGATATTTTTGATTCTGATGATGATGATGATGTTCTCATGTTGGCATTTGGAGGCATTAGCTCGAGTAGTATTTTTAAGTCTGAAATAATTTCAAAAAAACAATGTGGTTCTATTGATGACCAGGAGAAACAAGAGGCATAATCTATTGTGCAAGATCCTCATATCGAAGAGTCACGAGTTGATGTTCAGGAAGGATATGAAGAGGAACTAAAGTTTCATGAAGCATGGCTTGAAACACTATGTCTTTATGAAACTTTAGATCCTCTTCACATCTATTCAGGAGGTAAATCCCCTCTGTGGATAGAGGCGATCCCTACTAGCCCAGCAGGGGTCTAGCAACAATCATCAAATGCTACAGCACAAGTTCCTAATTGCGAATAAATAAGCCAACGATGGAGGCCTACCTGGAGTCTAGTGCTATGATTCGTAGAAGAGACAACGTTCTCATTCCTCAGCCTCGGCAGATCACGATCCCCACGATCTCCGTGAATGGACACCTGCACATGCAAGAAATGACACAAATACAAGCATAAAATCCAAAATACGCAATTATATATCAGTCAGAAAGGATATAACTCATGATTAACATAAGTGAAAAATAGAGTGGAACCATAACCGGTAGTCATTCATTAATAAACAATTGAAAGAGAGTACAACCAATGTTCTGACGCCGCGGTCTCCTTCGGAAGGGTCCCCAGTCGTTCACGTCTCGTAAAGCTCGCCAGGGAAAGGGAAAGCCTCTCTAGAGTCTCCCGACGATAGTCTCCTTACTTGAGTCGGCCTTAAGGGAAGAAAGAGGGCTCTTACAGCACAAAGGCTCTTGGGAATTTGGAGATTCAAAGCTTTTGCACTTCAAGACTAGCTTGCAATGGCAATAGGCAAGCTTTTATAGATGGGGAAGGAGGGAGTTGGGATCCCTATTATTGTGGGATTAGCCCTATCATCAAGGAAGGTTCCATGAGAGGTGGCAAACCACTTCCCTTCCATGCAAATCCCGTAGCCAAACCTCCCAACTCAAGATAGGAAATGGTTTTATAAGTTTGTTGAAACACAACTTCCGCCATCTTTATTTAAAAAACACTCCTTAAATTGGCTTGCGTGACTGCTGCTCTGGGACAGAGCGCTAGTTGGCGCAGCCTCTTTGTAGGATTTTCCCCATTGGCGCGAGTGATGAACTGTCTTCCCGCGCCAATGCAAAAGGAGATGTTTTCATGGTTTTTTGCAAGGAGATGTCTTTAGGGCAATTGAAGCTCATGTTTAAAGGAATGCATTGATGATGATTTCAAGGCATGACAATGTTCACAGGTCACAAAATGGGTCCTCCATTGTGCGGGACGGGGAATGGTAGGGACGGTGACAAATTACTGTGTAACAGATGCCCCCTAAAGTATGAGGCCCGAGAGATAGAGGGGTGAAATTCTTTACGAGAACATGTTCAACTAAAGCCCCGCCATCGGAAAAAATGTGTAGAGAAATACAACTGATATCTCAAGTACATGATGTATATGCGGTATGGGCACAACCATCCGAAACAAAGTACACTATAATCCGGATCCAGGGTATGGTCGCAGCCATCCAGCGAGGATCAAATAAATAGACTCAGGTATGGTTGCAGCCATCCAATCAGTGAGTCATGTACATAATGATAATAATCCACAATCGTAGCCTGGATTACAACAGACACAATCCAGGGTCTTACGCTCCATCTCGACCGAAAAAAAGTACAATTTCAAGCATGCGAATATGTGAGATGAAGTCAAACATGCAAGAACATCATCTGATTACCATCCAATGATGAGAGCTGTTAACAGACGCGAGAGGGACCACCAATAATGAAAATGGCCCTCAAGGTACTATAGGTACAATCTACGGCATGTGAATCAATGAGTTGGCGTCGAACACCCGTAGAATCACTCGATTGGAGGCCAATGATGAAAACCCCACGTCGAATACAACGAACCTACCATTGAGGCATGCAGGCTCCAAGGTACCATATAGGAGTCTCTAGATCAACTTCCTGGATAATGAGTTGAAGTCGACAGGAAGTGACCTTGATCGAAGGTGGGCGATAATGTTTCCCACATCATCAACACGAGACATAGGAACATAATGTTTTTTTGTGAATCAGGATCGTATGAGAATCAAAGGAAGGTTGATATTCGTAGAGGCCAGCTTCTCTTGAACATATAAACGGCATGATAGTGGACTTTGCAGTATTTGACATCAACAGATCAGAGGTCATGGTGACGAGGCATTGAGCAGATGAGAGGTCAAAAGGGATTATCCAAACCCACGGAGGCAAAGTGAAGAAACGAGATGAGATGTCCCCAACCCGACACGAATGTAGACAAGTGCCATGTTCAAGAGCGACATACTGCCGACGACAACGATGATGGTTCCATTTTCCCCCCACCATTTCTGGCGAGTACCCCAATTATTTTTGATAACAAGCTTGAAGGGGATAGCATATGCTTGTAATATAAGTCCGCCCTTCCGGTGAATCCATCCTAGTGCATTTAACGAGTCCTAGGAAGGAGAAACTTGGAGAACGTCATTTCGAATGGATCCGATGTCATCAGGGTTTAACGAGTCTGACAAAGGGAGAACTCAACATCTTTTCATGTTTAGAGAGTTTGAAAAGCCAGCAGAAAAGTAAGCTCCACAGGTCCCTTTTCGTAAATAGTTCCTCAGACCCGAAACGGTAGAAAACAATATCCGAGAAAACCTCCTAGTCATGATAGGCTAGGGTATTCCTTTTTCATAATCAATGTATCCCAGCCCGAAAAAGGGGTAAACGTATACTGGGTAGATGTTGATTCGTGTCCATTTTAATGAGATCGAAACGACAAGGGCCTCGGCAATATTTTCATGTTTAGAGAGTCAGAAAAGAGCTGAAAGATGACTCCAAAGTGACTTTTTCGTGTATTTACCGAGTCCGAAAAGGTATAAAATACAACTCGTTTCCACCGTTTAAAGTCGCAAAAACCTTTTGCTGCACATACCAAGCAAGCGTAAAATGCATTTTCGACATAACATATTAAAATATTTGATAAAAATAACTTTTAAAACCCATCTTATGTCGAAAAAGTTATAAATATGTCAAAATGGTAAAAACAAAATTACATTTACTATTTACCTTGGTAAAAAGCAGCAGCGGTCCATTTTGGAGTGCAAACTTCTGACGGCGATTGCGACAGATCCGGTTGACCATTCAGATTCTCTTCTGCTACAGGTAAGAGGTGCTTCCCTGTACTTCATTTCAATCCATTTTCTAATAGTTTTCCCTTATGTATTAGCCCTCTGTGGCCACTCTTTGAATTTTTAGGGCTGCGCTCATTGGCGCGAGTATTGGGCACGGACCCACGCCAATGGGCTTTTCCATGTAAAGGCCTCGCGCCACGTGGCGTGACTGTTCACAAAACAGCCGCACCAGCGGCCGAACCTAAATTTCCGCCTAAAAATTCGAGATTTTAACCAAATTGAATGAAATTTGAAGCCTACCAGAGATGTAATTAAGGGTTTATGACCATGTGGATGCAGGAAATCAAGCAAAATGGTGTTTGAGTGGAAAGAAAGAGAGCATGGAGAAGAGGATGAACAGGCCATAGAAAGTGAGGCTTGCATGAATGCCCTCAGAAACTGTGGGCTAAAGAATTTCTTCCTTACACCCTGTCTACGAGTTCAGCCGAAGCTCCTCCAGTATCTGATCAGTATTTGGGACGAACAGGAACAAGTGTTCAAGTTGCAAGACCAGGTATTGGAACTGGAGGTCTCCGATGTATATTTCATAACCGGATTGTCCCACAGAGGCCCAGTACCCATCCTGACTGGGAGCAGACCATCTAGCGAGAAGATGGAAGAAGTGATGGCACGAGTGTGCCGAGGAGCACAAATGGGATCGGGGAGCAAAAAAGTGGATATCCACACTATCCCTGATCTGGCATTGAGAGTTGTCCTACATACCATCACGCGGGCTGCAGGGTCGCAGGCACCGCACGAGGCCATAAAGGCCCAACTCCTGCTGGCCTTAGAATGCATGAGTCCCTTACTGTTCGACTGGGCAACAGCAGTAACAATAAACATGAAGAGACAGCTCACAAAATGCAAACAAGCTAAACTGAAACAGTTTGGCTATGGTTCCATCCTGGTATCGTTCATTCTGGAACGCTTACCAATCTTCCAGGGCCAAGGGGCCTCAGTAGCAGATCCGATACCACAAGAGCCAAGAATGGCTCGCTGGGCAGCATTAATGCCCAGAGCTGGAGGCGGCCAACAGATGTCCTGGAGGCCGGAGTTCTTTAGGTGGTTACGACGCCAGCTGATTGTAGTGGAAGACTGGCCCTATGTAGGAACTGACTTCACCGGAGACCCAAATCTCCCACTGCCAGAAGGAGATGACTGGGACGAGGAGTTGGGTAAGACCTCATGTTTTTTGATTTTATGTTTTATGTTTTTTTTGTTAATACACATTCGTCCTAACACATTTTATATATGTATGCAGATGTGGGACCTGAGAGACCAGCTGGGATGTCTCCAATCTCACGGAGGACTCATCTCGCCCCTGATCCTCAGGGAGAGGGCACAGGAGGAGAGGAGTTGATCCAGAATCTCGAGGGCATTGCCCGAGGGATCCCAGACTATGCTCGGCTGGCGGACGTACCGATGGCGTACCAGCGTCATACGGTGGGAGTTCCAAGTCGGATCCACCGAATCCTGAGATGCTTAGTGCGTGCAGTTACATGTTATCATGAGCACCATGCGGATTAACTCTTAGGGATTATACCACACCTATTTTTTGAGAGACATATCGTCTCCGGATGTACTTAAGACGATTATGTATATTTTGACTTTATGTGACACACTCTATGTAAACATTTCGATATCTATATATATATATATATATGCATATCTATTTATGGATGGATCTTTCTTTACATGTGATGATGATTTACAAATTGCGCAAATGTCTGTCTAATACCAAATTTGCTACTGCATCTGTTAATGTATTCAAATGCCTGGGTATATGTTGATATGTAATGTAGTCAAAATTCCTTTCCAGTAATCGAATACGCAGATACAGACGTAAAATGGACGGGTTTCTTACCGAATAGTGTCCGTTCAGTTGTAACACTACAAGTTGCGAATCTAGATACACGAGAAATTCACGGATACCAAGGTTTACTGCCTCGGTTAATAATTCTAACACAGCACTATATTCCGCGATGTTGTTCGTAGTACGTCCTAGACATACTCCTTGCAGGTTGACCAACTCACCAGCAAGATCATAGATTACCCAGGCTGCTGAAGATAGATTCCTGGTACTGCGGGAGGCACCATCCGCGAAACCAACAAATGGATGAATAGACATCTGCACAACCAGGAAGACCCGATCAGCAGAAAGATGTTTACAAGGCACACCACACCATACATGCACACAAATGAAAAACACACACCTATGTACACACAAGACGGGCATGCCCCCCAGCATGGTGTCTCAATTCGAGGTGCATGCCCCCCAAGCTTCAGTCTATAGAAAATGGAGTGAAGGTTGAAAACAAAAGAGATTTGAACTAAATCTATCAAAACTCAAATTGAAAATGCTCGTGTTTCATTATTTTAACAAGGTCGACACACTTAAAAGAACTTATCCTCATAGCATCTTGTTTCATTGTTTTAGGATCGTGGCAGAACTTATTGAAATGTTTTCAACGTCTGCAGGACGGTTGACTCGGTTGAATGAGTTGAGTGTATGGGGATGTCCCATGGCGAACTCCCCCAGCATCTCGGTGACTTAACAAACTTGGAAATTATCTTCAGGTGAATGCACGGAGTAGAAATGTTTTCTGTGATTTGAGGTGCATGCCCCCCAAGCTTCAGTCCATAGGAAATGGAGTGAAGGTTGAAAACAAAAGATATTTGAACTAAATCTATCAAAACTCGAATTGAAAATGCTCGTGTTTCATTATTTTAATGAGGTTGACACACTTAAAAGAACTTATCCTCGTAGCAACTTGTTTTATTGTTTTAGGATCTGGCGGAGCTTATTGAAATGTTTTTCCGGCGCCTGCAGGACGGTTGACTCGATTAGTAGAGTTAGTGTATACGATGTCCCATAAGCGAACTCCCCACTCTCTCGGTGACTTAACAAACTTGAAGAAATTAATGTTTGGGTGAATGCACGAATGAAATGTTTTCCATCATTCCATTCATGGACAAGACAGTGCACCTGTTTTGGTCATGGTTGTGAATTCTCAGAGTTACTTATTTTTATTGTAAAAATTCATAAGTGTTTCATTATTTTAACGAGGTTGACACACTTAAAAGAACTATCCTCGTAGCAAGCTTGTTTTATTGTTTTAGGAGCTTAACACAAGTGGAAGAACTATGCTCCGACGAGGTCCAAGGAGGAGGCTTAGGAGGGAGATGATCATGTACATTCCCAAAAATCCTCGGTTTAACGGAGACGTTGATCGAGATGGTCTGAGTGATGTTACTCAGGTTACCCTCCGAAAAAACCTCGTGCGTCAAGATGGGCGTTTGAAGAGGAGGGGTAGGGACCTGAGTAGCATAACGCTCCAGACAGTCAGTCATTGCCCCCAAGCTAGGCATAAAAGAGGAGCGATGATGTCCATCGCCCCAAGGCAGCTCCTCAAGAGACATAGTTTCAATGATGGCCTCATCGGAAGGAAAATTCTCTTTGAGAGGATCAGGTGAATCGGCCTGACCAAGCCAGGGGGATTGAGAGTAGACGTCGAGAGCCATGCTCAAAGGAGCATGCTGAGGAGGTGGAGGATCAGATGCGGCAACAATTTCACAGTAGCTGATCTCTACTGGCGTCAAGGGCATTGATTCTCCAAACTCAAACACCTGTTCAGGCGTAGGAATAAGCTAGGGGTCATCGGACCTGGACATCATGTTGACTTGAGCGGTGAGCGGTGGCGGTGCGGGAAAAATACCTATGAGGACCGGGTTTTTGAAGAGACTAGGTCCCACACTGTCAGGGGGATTCAGAATCTGATCCACGTATGGCAGGTTTTTCTCAGAGGTAGAGGTGAAAAATGACAACTGATCCACCGTGACAATTTTTCCCTCGTGAGGGAACTTAAGAAATCGAAAGATGGTGGACGGCACACATAGCATGACATGAGTCCAGATGCGGCCAAGAAGTATATTTTAGTTGAGTTTAGCGTCAACCACTTCCACTTCCACGTTGACAGTCTTCCCCTGTAATGTGATTGCTAGACTCTCGAGAACACCCAGGGGTTTGGATTCCCGACCATCAAATGCCTCAAGGGCATTGGGAGATGACGAAAGGGCTGGAGAGCCGATGGCCTTCCAGCAAGCGGAGGACATAACGCAGGTAGATGCACCTTCATCCACGACAGCCCTATGAATGTTCAGACCGTTAATCCCGACTTGAATAATAAGAGCGATTTGATGTGGAAGCCGGGGAGTGAAATTCTCTAAATCGAAGGTGAGAAGACTCGAGTCGGCAGGATCAATGCCCCCAATCGCAGACAGTAAAGCCTTCCGTTGCGAAGGACAACTTTGAAGAACTTCTAGCGCAGACATGGCAGACGGCGCCTGTGCCAAATCCTCAACAATGCTGTAATGTTGAGTGGCACGAGCATTCGGATTATAAGAAGATCTTCGAAGGACACCTTTAGAAGGTGGTTTCACAATGGGTTCAAGAGTAGGCTTCTCGATTTCCAACGAACCGGAGGAAGGTAGGGGAGGCAGTCCATCCGCAACTGCCTTCCCGGGTGCCTGTCGCGATTCGTTGTAATCCTTCGACCGCGTAGCGACAGAGATAGGTGCAACACTCTTCATCATGAAAACCTGAGACCCAAACGGTGCAGATGGTGACGGCTGTTCGACCATCTGGGTCTGCTGAGATGGAAATGGCTCTTTTAGGATAGGCGGAGTCCCTTTAGGGCCCTTGAGAAGTTGACTAACCTCGGATCGTCGTGGACAATCCTTAGTATAATGGTCCCCTTCACAAATGAGGCAAGGGTACTTTGGTTTACGCTGAGAGCCATCCTCAGTACGAGATTTAAATTCTGGCTTCGGGGCATCAGATTTAGATTTGCCTTTGCCCTTCTTTTTCCCCTTGGAAGTTTTCTCCGTAGGATTGGCCTGAACGGCATTCACTTCCGCGGTTTTACCAGAATCGGAGGGGGCAGGATTAGCAGGAGCATTGTTGGAAGAATTAGACTTCTGCTTCCCATTTGAAGATTTCTTCGAATTCTGAGAGACAGAACCAATGACACCATCCACCGCGGGGGTAGGCGGAGCCTTAGAGGTTCCGGACCGCGGGGCATTAGGCAAGATATCATAAAGCGTGCCAGACTGAGAATATACAAGATCCAGATATTGGGCATGCGCAATGGCTTGTTCCTCTGTCACACACGCTCCCATCGCAATATCCTGAGCGATTTTATTCACAAAGGAGGTGGTGAACCAGTGAGTCAGTATCTGATCAGGTATGTGAAACTTGATCAGTCTATGACGGCGCCGCCACTCATGAATGTGATCTGAGATGTGAGTGGCTTTATCCTGCTTCAGGGAAGTCAGGAGGTGCGTCCCGGCTTCATACCGAACCGGTAACTGAAAATGCGTGAGGAAAGCCATGGCTAAAGAGTTGAAATCTTGGAAAATGCCACGAGATAACTCTATGTACCACTTAGCAGCAGCTCCAGTTAAAGTACGCTGGAAGAGGCGCAGGCGAATCGAATCGTCGACCCAAGAGTTAGACGAACACCAAAGATGATATGTCATCACATGCGCCTGGGGGTCCTCTCCAGCTTTTCCCTCAAACTTGGGGCAATCACCTGGTATCTTGGTGGGAACCGGAGGCCAATATGGATTATGTAAAATCGGATCATTGGTCAACTTTGAAACATTCGGCAACTCCAAGGTGGCCAGGAACGGCAATGGCGGATTGACCGGCATGCCAGACCCAGGATGAGGACCGTTACCTGTACTCCACAATGGTTGTGAATATCCTTGCCCCCATGGGTTCTGTCCCGCAGGATTCTGACCGTAGGGGGTGTAGGTCATGTAACCAGACTGATTTGGGTGCTGGTAACCAGAGTGTGGGGCCTGATAACCAGGGTATGGGCCCTGATTATATGTTGGCCTGGTGTAAGCAGCGTTTGGATTTGGCTGCTGAGTATAGGTAAAACCGGGTGGAGGAGGATAATACTGAGAGCCTCTGGGGTGGTTATAATTCGGTTGATATTGACCATGAGGATAATAACCACCCTGAGGATGAGTAGGCTGCTGAAAAGTGGAACCCTGCGGAGCCTGATAAGTAGGGCGCAGCTGTTGATTTGGCTGCGGCATTGAATGAGTCGGCTGCTGAGCAGGGTTAATAGAATGAGCGGGCTGCCCTGAATGAACAGGTTGACCCGACTGCGAGGGCTGCCCTGAATGAACAGGTTGACCCGAATAAACAGGTGGCGCCGGTTGAGCAGGCTGACATGGTTGTGAATGAGCCCCAGTTTGTACCGGATGGGCCGGTTGGCCTGGTGGTGGAATAGGGCCAGGTGCTTGCTGAAAACCGGTTTGACCCGAAGCGAAACCATAGGATGGTCCCGGCTGATATGCAACGTTAGAAATAATAGGATACTGAGGTTGCATTGGTAAAGAAGGTTGGATTTGCCCCCCAGGACCATAGACCGGTCCCGGTTGATACCCCGGCTGAGGCTGAACAGGTTGACCGGAAGGGCTATAATACTGTCCTTGTGGACCGTACGATGGCCCTTGTTGACCGACAGGATAGCCTTGCATGGGCTGCCCCTGTGGATCATAAAGATAGCCAGGTTGGCCCGCAGGTTGGCCTTGGAAAGGTTGTCCTTGCGGGTTATAAGCCTGGTTATAAGGTAAACCTTGAGCATAGAGGTAAGCCTCAGGAGCGGGTAGACGTAAAATCTCCCCGTGCTCATCATACTGACCTGGGAAAGCATACACGGGTGTACCATCCTGTGCATAGTGCGAAAAGTAAGAGCGGTTAGGATCTTGGGAGGATGGTCCAACCTCGGCGTTCGGCTGTTGCAAAGACAACCGATACTCCTTTGGAGATATGTTCTCTGGTATAGCAATCGCTAGATAAACATCTTCAGGAGGTGGCACAGCCCTTGCAGCGGATGTTGTGACAACAGGAGAAGAGGCGGCCACACAGACAGTGGGCCGGACGGGAACAGAAGTAACGGGCGTCTGAGGAGACACCCCGAGCGTAGTAGCAGCTGGCCTCGGAGAAGGAGCTAACACTCCCATAGAGGCTGCGGCGGAAATGATCTGACCCAAAGATATGTATCCCTGTGGTAACGAGGGACTGGCTGTTGACATGTCAACCAGCTCAGAGTTGTCTCCCTGAAACAATCTTCGTGGGAAGAGCTGA
Organism: Pinus albicaulis; assembly: GCA_034641835.2. Classification (NCBI taxonomy): domain Eukaryota; kingdom Viridiplantae; phylum Streptophyta; class Pinopsida; order Pinales; family Pinaceae; genus Pinus; species Pinus albicaulis. The sequence continues at coordinate 913,408,546 of CM076569.1, forward strand.
TAATCTTCACCAGACGTTGGGATTTCCTCACCAGAATCAATCATGGTTGATCCTGCCGTTAAATCTCGCAAGAGACGGTGAGGACTAGGAGGAAATACAGCAGCAACAAAAGGCGAACCCGATGTAAGAGAGAGGAAATCAGCTCCTAATCTCAATTCAGACACAGGGTCCGAAAAGGTCCAATTGAACTCAACTGGTCCTCCAAAGGGTTTCTCAGCAAGAACCGGTCCCCCGTCAGGAAACTCGGAAACAATAGGCTGCTGCGGTTCAGCAGAGGATTGGGAAGCCTCTGAAGAATCGTCCGTGTAAGGACTACCAGTAGACGAAACCGAAGGTTCCGCCACTGTGGCAAACGACCAGAGAAAAAGAAGCAAACACACACATGGGCTGAAAAAGAGTCAAGACACACGATCAAATGGTCAACAAGCAATATCTAACAGGGCGTATAATCGTGGGTGATTAATTTTTACCACATTGAAAAATAAGAAACTTCACCATTTCATGTTTTAAGAGTCGAGAAACGATAAAAGATGACTCTATCTCTTTCAGATTTGACACAAGCGTGAAAGGACAAGCGCTTGATGGTCTTTTCAAATTTAGGGAGTCAGAAAATACCAAATGACTGCTCAGGAATACTAGGCACAAAGGGTGTACCAAATAACCGTGAACTGCAATATACACCTTGGTTTTAATAATGAAAAAGAAATCAACCAAGGACTTTCCGTACGTGCAGGCAATCTCCCCGAATGCTGTGTTCGGTGTATCACGAGTATAGGGCGGCAGACTCGGCTTCCTATGGATAAAGGATTGAAAAACTAGAGGGGTCTCCCTTTATATACGCGATGGTACGGGGAGCACAAGTCCATACTAGCGCTGTCTAAAGCCAAAAGGCGAACGACAACTGCTAGGTTTAAAGACGCCGGAACACGTCTCTAGCCTGGACCTCTAAATATGTTTCGTTAGATTCCAATGCTACCTTAGTGTAAATTGAGTAGATTTTAAAGTTGATCTTCAATTACGTTTCAGTTTTCAGGCCCTAACGAATGTGTTGTCTCAAAAACTCCTAAATGCAAAGCTACATGCCACAGTACACCATTTCGTTCGATGAAAACTAGCTACAAAAGAGTTGAGAGTTTTTACACAAACAAAATGATCGGAAGACAAACAATGAGATCTCTAATGCAACTAATGAAATCGAAAATTTTTCATTCCAATCACTAATTACTAGTAAAATCGAAAATTTTCAATTTGCACTAATCAACCAACAAAAGCAAAAGAGATTTTTTTTTTTGTAATTTTCAATGTTTGATAGCTAGATGCACTAAACAAACTGAAAATAAAAGAGAAGCAACTTGAGAAACGATATTGAGAGAGCAAAACGAACAAATTTCACTCAATGACACAAGCAATCAGATCTCAAATCGACCAAAGTCTCTCAAAACCAAGAAAAAGACTCAAAGGCTCCAATGGACCGTGTGATCTAGGCCCAAAGCAAGACCAAACGAAATTCGAATGAAGAAACGAGCAATCACCCAAAAATCGCAACAAAACAGTGAACAACTACTAAGAGGATGCGGAGGAGCAATCAGAGAGTCGACTAGACAAACGAAACACCAAAACTCCCAAGGAGGGCTCGATACACAAAGCCACTAGATGCCCTAGGGCTTAAAACGTGAAATCGATAGATAAAAGAAAACAACCAAAGGACGAAGGAAAATTCCCAGTCAAACAGGACTCCAACACACTCAGGTAGTCGAAAAATCAAGAAGAAAAACACTGACCAGACCTAGAGAGCTCAAAACTGAGCAAACTCAAATACCCTACAGGAGTGGCGCGACTGTAAGGCTGCAACTGGCGCCAGCAAGCAATTGGCGTGGGCAATACAAAAGCAACATGCGCCAATTGGCGCGACTGTCGGGCTAAAAAGTGCGCCAGTCGAGTTTCCCAGCCAAAAATAAAAAAGAACTACTCCAGAAGCAGATCAATGTAAACTAAGCAAACCAAGAAACAAAAACAACAAAAGAACCCAACCCAGAAGGCTAACCAAGCAAGGAAAATCATAAAACAATCAAAACGAGACAATCCAAACGAGACAGTGAAAACTAGACGATCCCCAGCGGAGTCACCAAATTGTTGAGGAGGTAAATCCCCTCTGCGGACAGAGGCGATCCCTACTAGCCCAGCAGGGGTCTAGCAACAATCATCAAATGCTACAGCGCAAGTTCCTAATTGCGAATAAATAAGCCAACGATGGAGGCCTACCTGGAGTCCAGTGCTATGATTCGTAGAAGAGAGAGCGTTCCCATTCCTCAGCCTCGGTAGATCACGATCCCCACGATCTCCGTGAATGGACACCTGCACATGCAAGAAACAACATGAATACAAGCATAAAATCCAGAATACGCAACTATATATCAGTCAGAAAGGATATAACTCATGATTAACATAAGTGAAAAACAGAGTGGAACCATAACCGGTAGTCATTCATTAATAAACAATCGAAAGAGAGTACAACCAATGTTCTGACGTCACGGTCTCCTTCGGAAGGGTCCCCAGTCGTTCACGTCTCGCAAAGCTCGCCAGGGAAAGGGCAAACCTCTCTAGAGTCTCTCGACGATAGTCTCCTTACTTGAGTCGGCCTTAAGGGAAGAAAGAGGGCTCTTACAACACAAAGGCTCTTGGGAATTTGGAGATTCAAAGCTTAGGCACTTCAAGACTAGCTTGCAATGGCAATAGACAAGCTTTTATAGATGGGGAAGGAGGGAGTTGGGATCCCTATTATTGTGGGATTGGCCCTATCATCAAGGAAGGTTCCATGGGAGGTGGAAAACCACTTCCCTTCCATGGAACTCCCGCAGCCAAACCTCCCAACTCAAGATAGGCAATGGTTTCTGAGTTTGTTGAAACACAACTTCCGCCATATTTATTTAAAAAACACTCCTTAAATTGGCTGGCGCGACTTCTGCTCTGGGACAGAGCGGCAGTTGGCGCGGCCTCTTTGTAGGATTTTCCCCATTGGCGCGATTGATAAATTGTCTGCCCGCGCCAATGCAAAAGGAGATGTTTCCATGGTTTTTTGCAAGGAGATGTCTTTAGGGAAATTGAAGCTCATGTTTAGAGGAATGCATTGATGATGATTTCAAGGCATGACAATGTTCACAGGTCACAAAATGGGTCCTCCATTGTGCGGGACGGGGAATGGTAGGGACGGTGACAAATTACTGTGTAACAACATCCTTCTTGAAGATCAACTCGTTACTCTTCAATATGAGGATCTTGCATAATAGATTGTGCCTCTTTTTTCTCGTGGTCATCAACAGAACCACATTGTTTAACAAAAACATAATATGTACCTCAATGCATGTGCCAAAAATATCAAGGAGTTCAAATTTTTTGTTATGGAGTAGTTCCCTAAGAGTATATGGGGAAAAGAGTTGGGTAGAAAGAAGAAGTACGATGCTCAAGAGTTCAATTCAAACCTACATGTGATCTATAACAAAATGGGTACATTGGAGCTAGCATTCATTGGACTGCATAAGATTCTTATTGCTCAATTAACAACTAACTCACATCAACTTTAGTGTGAAATGAGAAGGTGGAAGAAACCTAAAGAAGATTGAAAAGAAAGAGTGTGTACTTTCTGCGCTTCTTTGGCAATTGAATCTGAAAAACATGTAGAAACTAAAAAATATTTCATTTTGGAATGTGATGCCTTCATAGACATGAAGCCTGATTATGACAGTATGTTAACATTAACTTTTATGAAAATATGTTAACATCCTTAGTACTAACACGTAACTGTTTTTTCGTACAAGTTGTTTTCTCACACCTGTGTTAATGTTTTATGTTTATTTAGTGATATAGATTTATTTATTAATTTAAAACAATAAATTATTGTAAACAACATGTAACATCCAATTCCCATGTTCGAAAAATTATACATGTATTATTCACTATTTTTCTTTAAAAGAAAAATAGCGATTTTTCACAAAATATATTCTTAGGTGTTCTAGCTATTTCCTAACGAAAATCAGTAAACCAATCAACTCACAACCAGTTTAAAGAGAATATTGAATTAAAAAACTATCAACCGTTAGAGAATATTTGAAATCTAATTCGCACTGGGACAGAACCAGTAATTCCTGAACGAACAAATCAAACTTACAATATGGTATGCCTCAAAAAGTATTAAAATATGGCATTCTAAGATAATTTATAATGCTAAACCCGAACCTTAATTTCAAGCGAGAAGCTCTAGGTAAATAGTAAACGTGACACATGGTCATAAACCTGAATCTCTGACCCATAGTCTACCCAGCATATAGAATGACTCAAAATCCGGTGAGATTTTGAAAAAATTCACTAGACATTTTGAAAAAATTTGGCAAAGATTTATCAGAATCTTGTTTACAGTTGTTAAACTTCAGTATTTTCTAAGAGTTTTTGATAATGAAGAATCCATTTCCACTATCAAAAATAAAATTCAAACACTCCAACTACCTGATTTTTTGAATTTTATTTTACCCAATACCAACAAAAAGCTGCCGTCCCGCTATTCTATATGCTAGATAGACAAATCCATATATATTTCCATATTTCTCTTTAATTTTTGTCTATTGAAAATATATTGTTACATTTCCAAAGGGTAATAAGTATTTCATGAAAAAAACAGAAAATTATGTGAAAAGGTGTTGTCATCATGTCATATAATCACTAAAATTAATTATATTTTCCCCGAAATGTAGAGGGTTATGGTTATTTTCCGAGGACCTATATCAACGAACTTCTAAGATAGGATAAATAGCCACCTCATCTGAGATGGATTTATCGATCGATTGGAGACCATGCAGGCACCGAGAAAGCATTCCAATAGCATGGTTGAAACGATGATACATTCCAATTTATCTAAAATTTAATTTTTCTAAAATTCAGATACAATCTCCACTGTTGTGAAGACCGAGAAAGACTCATTTCATTTGGATACGCATTGCGTTTTACATTGTAAATTGGGCGAAGATACGTTTGCAAGATCCAAGATACCCGACATTAGGGCAACCAATATAATTTATGATTAATACTTTACGCAAGATTTATTATATATGCTCAAGTTCAATGAAAAAAGAAGTTAAAAAACAGAAAAATGAGACTGTCCCTTGATCCAGTGTTACCAATATTTTCTAGCTCCTTTGATAAAATTAACGAAATGTCTCTACAAATGAGAACCTCGAGAGTGTACAAACACACTCACACAATCTAATACATGAATCAAGAGAACAACCTAGTACATATAGGTTTTTTCATAATCGAGTGGTTTGAACCACTCTCTAAATATTAGGATCTGAGATCTAGAATTAGAATCTCAATCCTATCGTAAGTGAACTTTCTCCATTAATTTCTAACACTCCCCCTTAATGGAGAAAGGGTACAGAACAATAACATATGATAACATACGCCTGCTAGTCTAGTCTCAGCTAGGCTTACAATGGTAAAAAGACATAAAAAACTTGTTAACAGAGTTTTCATCTTGGTCTTTATGCTTGTGAGACAATATTTGTTCATTCGTGGATGAGGCTTCATCTTCACTTTCTTGATGTATCTTCACCTCATTTCTTCCCCAGTGATGGAAAGCTTGAATGCTTATCCTTTCCCTTTTGAAAGTTATGACAGGCTTAATAGGAAACTGTTTTCTCTCACCATTTCTAGTGTCACGCATGTAAATTTTAGCAATGTTTTCATCTACACACACATAAATATTGATGAGATTATCACATTTTAAATTCTCTCCACCTCCGTCTTCTTCTGCCACGTCTTCACCATCAGCTTCATGTGGCTTGTCGAATTGATCTTCAACACTTTGTTCCTCTTTACATCCTTTTTGAAGATCAACTTGTGACTCTTTAATATTAGGATCTTGCACAACAGATTGTGCCTCTTGTTTTTCGTGGTCATCAACAGAACCACATTGTTTTTCTGAAAAAATTCTAGACTTAAAAATACTACTCATGCTAATGCCTCCAAATGCCAACATGAGAATATCATCATCATCATCATCATAATAAAAAATATCTAAAAATATTGACATTTTGTTAAAAGGTCCAACTTATCTGGTTTTGTTTTGCTTCCAGATTTCAACTCCACTCGGTCCTCTTACAAGCTCTAACAACCCCATTACCACGCAGGTGGGAATCCTCCCTTTGGTAGCTCTTCAATAGTAGAACCTTGTAGACTATGGCTTCTACGCCATGCAAGGCTTAGTGCCCTCAGCTCTTGCGACGAACAACAAATAACATCTCAACAGATTGACAATGCTATCAATGTCTAATTCTGGTGCATGTAATTAACAATTTGTAATGACACATATTTCTGAAGATGGGTTCAAATCAACGAGAAATTTCGCATTTTTGTTATGGCATAAAAATAAATTAGAAGAAAATTTACCCAATTGGCTTTGGGATCTCCACAACCTGTAACTTCTCTGATTTTTCAAAAAATTTCTAGGACAAATCTGCTAGATGACACTGACAAGAACACCGGATCATTGCTATCAGAACGCTCCCCTTTTTAAAACTTTTCAAAAGACACTTTTTAAGAACCTTATTTAAAAACTCCACTCGTGAAAAGAATCATGATAAATCTCCACTGACAAAAATGAACCATTAAAAAAAAATAATTCCATTTATAAAAAATAATTCATCTGCTTTTGAAAAAGTGCATGTATATCACCTAGACAGTGTATATATTAAAAAATTCATTTTTAAGTGAACTCTTTCATGAGTGGATGCTTCACCTAAGGGAAGATCCTTCACGTAAGATGCCCTGATACCATGATAAAATTAATTAAATGGCTCTCCTGGTGAGAACCTCAAGAGTGTACAAACACACTCACACAATCTAATACATGAATCAAGAGAACAACTTAGTATATATAGGCTTTCTTATAATCAGGTGGTTTGAACCACTCCCTGAATATTAGGATCTGAGATCTAGAATTAAAATCTCAATCCTATCCTAAGTGAACTTTCTCCATTAATTTCGAACATCCTTTTTGTAGAGGACTAGAAATTTGGTATTCAACCCCTCTTCGATCACAACCTCGTAATTCTGAAACATTGCTTCAACCAATAGCGCAGAACCAACATCTTAGCACTACCTTAAATTTTCAGGATTATCCTGAATTTCCGAGATGCCTTCAACATGCTTCGCAGTTAGATTTACACACCATCTCAACAAATCAATTAAATTTCGTCTCAACTGAGAGCGACCAACTTCCTCGACACTGCTGCACCACTGCAGCAGTTCATGAAGCCTCATCGAATTGAAATGCACAGCAGTATTCCAATTCTAACGCACGGTGGTTTGCTCATCTTAATGCACCAACTTCAATTTCCAAAGGGTTTTAAATTAAGAAATATTTATCAGGAGGAAGGAATAGCAACAGCTATCAATATTGGTCTCAGAAGAAGCATATTTGCATAATATTAAATTCCCATCATTAATTAAAAAAAACTCTGCGTGAGTTCATCCACGTGAGGATTAATTAAAAAGTAAATGTGAGTAAAATAATACTAGAATCATCCTATAAAATAAATATAAAAAATTAATAACAATAAAATAAACTATTTACTCTGAACCACATTTTAAGAGAGTGTTAAAATATATTCCATGAAATTACAAACCTTCTCAAATCTCTCAATAAATTGAAAATGGGTATGACAACATTTTATTATTTATACAGGAAACGCTTTTCACTGACCAATAAGTGCAACAAATACCACCAGTAGCACTAAGCTCACATTGACGTGTCGTGGACAGTTATGTTCCATCATAAATTCGTATGCCAATGGTACCCTTTATAGTTACGCACCAATGGGTATCACACATCCTGGAAAGCTTGGCTGGAAATCTTTTTCTCTCGAAAACGAACAAGATTGTATATGAATTATCGATTTAATCTTAAAAATAAGACTAATTCAAAAGATAATGATAAGATTAAGATTAATTCAAAATATAATCTCATTAAAACTGCATAATTGAAAATTAAAACAAATCCTTTTTTTGAAAAAATTTAAACGATAAAATAGAATAAATTTATTTTAGTGAGGTTGAACGACCAGCTAATAAAAAATACCTATATGTTCTTCGAATAAAATAAATATAAAAATTTAAGGTTTTAATGAAATTTCTTCTCCGTCATAATGATATTTTAAAATCTATTATATGAAAGTTCATAGATTCATCTGGAAATACTCCTGTATTTCAAAATGGGCATCCACTTTGTTATTTATTTATATATAGAAAATGCTCCGTTACAAGATATGATGCTCCGTACTCATGGCTTGTGGGGCGGTATATTAGTGCAGCAAATACTACCATTAGTGGCAAGTTCACATCTACATTAAAAAGACATAGTAAATCAAGATGTATTAATTTGTCAAAGGTGTTAAGTTAAAGTTTTAGACTCATATATTGTGTTCTTGTTAATAACATTTTTTTTAAAGTTTGGTAGGATTTTCATTTTTTCATTTTTTTTTCTTTCTTTTTTTATTCTATCTTTATCAATATGTCCAAATATATCATCTTGATTGGAGAAGGGAATTGAACATGTAGCCACTGGTTTAATCATTAAAACTATGGTTAAGTTATTTGTTAAGAGTTTTAAACATTTATTGTTATTATGTTAAAAAAAAAACAACAAATATTCCGGACAGAAATTTAATTTTGGTTAATGAAAGGTTAAATTATGGAATTGGTTCGATAAAGTAAAACACTGATGGTAAAATAAAATAATTTCAAGATCTAAGAGTTGGTTGAACAGAATTCAGTTCAAATAGTTGCCCAACCTCTGAAGATAAGAGGGCAATCCCAGTGAGGTTTGGGGGTTTTGTTCGGTAACTGAGAAAAAAAAAATTCTGAATAGATATTCTGGGACTTGCATTAACCAGGGGAATACTTCAGATTTCTATGACTGTTGAAATTGGAGACTGGACCGAATTGTCCCGAGGTCTCTTCCAAAGCTCTTTCAACGTTAAGGCTCAGCACGGGGGAGAGTTAGAGGATGTAATAGCCTCAGTCATGGAAGGGAGGCATGTTATCACTCAAGTAAAAATACAGATAAGTATTTTTGAATGATTTTGTTATTTTACTCGATAAATGTTACAGGTAATATATAGGTGTGCTAGGAAGAACAAGAATACTTCCTATGTTAATTTTCTGTTGCAGACATTCATAAATAATTAAATATTTAGTAAAGCTAGTGAATGGTAATTTGAGGACCGTTAACCCAAAACCCTTGATAAAGGCTCTGGGTTGGTTTCTTCGCTGCCTATGATAAGACACAGACAGTTGTGGTCTGATCACGATAAAGATTATGCTTGTTACAGAGAACAAATTGGAAAAAAAATACAATGAATAAAGAAAGTTACAAGATGTTTACTATCAAGATGTACCATGTTAAAGACAGAAATAGAAGATAAAATAGCTAGTAGAACAAGATTTATAATTTTCTATAGTACCAGCTGAAAAAGTTGGAAATGTAAATTTGTGTATTTTGCAGCTACTTTATTATTACAAAATTTAAAATGTTAAGAAACAGTACAAGAAAATATCGAGTACCATGTATTCACATAGATTATATCATTCAAATACTCATTGAGTACAGGGAGAAAACCCATTGGAAATGAACAAAACTACAATGCTATTGAATTGAATTTCAAGGGGTAAAACTTGAATTACTCAACCATCTCTTTTGTAGACAGCGCACATAATTATAATAGGAAGACTCGAAAACATTTTTCAAAATAATATAGGGAACAAGGTTTTACAAATAACCTGAAAAGAGAACTTTGACAGTAAATAAAGAAAATCCTAATTTGCCTATGAATCTTCACAAGAAAAAAAACCATTGGAACATCTTCTTTATATAAAGACGGTAATAGTGCTTCATCATCTGAAAGTATAAATATTAAGTCAGATATGAGGTATACAACGAATGATAGCCTCAGAATAAAATAAGAGGCTTAGAATTATTTTTCTATCTAAACATTACACGAAACCACTATCCAGTTCGCCAAGATTTAAGGCAGTCCAAAATAATATTACAATCAGAAACTCAAACTAAAACCCTAATAGGGTATCAACTCTGGAAATAATGAGCTCTTTCTTCCATCTAATATAAAATAGCGTGGCTTAAACCCTAATGGATAGAACCTTAGCTTCAGACCGGTTCAGGATGTAAATACCTGTCATAGCTGAAGCCGATTAGAGGGTATCTTTAGGTGAAAGCTAAACTGGAGTCATTTCCATCAAGTTAGAGAGAAGTCAAACCTACAAGAATAGAAAACAGAAACCCTGTTAGAGGAACTTCAAAATAAGGGTCGAGAGCTTAAATTTGATACCGAATGAGAGGAAGCATACTGGTGTGAAAGTGATATACCTGTTAGGTCCTAGTATTGAAAATCCCTAGAGTAGACCTGAAACAGAAAACTCTAGATAATGTGGTTATTCGGCAAGGTTTAAAGTAAATCTAGAGATATATATATTTTTTAAATAAGAAAAATAATATTTAAAACATCACTTGGCAATTTACCTAGTGAGAATTTCCAGTTGCAAGAGAGTATCTCCATTTTTAGGGTTGTGGGTACGTCGTGCTAGATGATAAGCGATTGTAGTTGTCTCCAAAATAATGCAAACTCCCGAATTTCCAGCTTGTCAAGAATGAAATCAGAGACTTAGACGAGGGTAGAAAACTCTTAATTGTTCAATCCACGAAAAATATTACATACTCTATTAAACGCAGGAATAATTTTTAAGTATCCTAAAAAATTCTTACCATAACCCGAAGCCAGAGTGTATCAATCTCGCCGGAGGAATATCTAGTATTACTGGAGTGTAATCTTTGCATCTTGTCAAAGAAAATGAAAGAACAAAGAAAACGAGTTGCAGAGGCAATAAGGCTCTTGTTGACGACAGAGGCAGGATGACTGAGAAATCGTTGGGAAACAGTTAGGTGAAAGTGGTCATGTCAAACCCTAAACGCTTGCAACCGTAGGATCTAGGGTTTTAGGATCAAGGGTTAAGATTGCCACATCTATCCCGCCAAGTGGCGCAACATTCGAAGGAATTAATTGAACCTTGAACATTCATTTATTTTCTTGTGCGGACGTAGGTAAATATCTATGTTAAATGATATCTCACAATACCATAAATTAAATGTGTTTCGATTGGTTTATGATATGATGGATGGTCCAGTTTGCATTCATATGAGGAACCTAAACACATAGCATCAATTTGATTCTTTAATATTCATAATATAAAATTCCATAATGGTAATGTTATCAGGGTGTAATGATAACCCATGTGTACAATGTAATATCAAATATAAGTAAATAGATAATGTATAAGGATCTATAGTAATGATTAAAATAAGGAAATAAAGAGTTAAGTGTTAATTGCTATGTATAGATAGTAGGGTAAATATATTTTTTTATGTTGGTGCATGTTACAAGTAGTATCAGAGTGGCGTTTGTACACTGGGAACCTATGGGTCAACTAACGTTTCAAATTGTGTACCACTGATACAGAGAGAGAGAGAGAGAGAGAGAGAGAGAGAGAGAATGAGGTTAACAGGAAATTATAAGGAGAATGCCAGCACAGTAGCCAACTCCTAATTCCGGGGAACCCCAACCTCGATCAGAAATGGACCCAGAACTGTGGGTATAGTTGGGTGTGGAGTAGCACCAGAAAACCAATAGGTTGTTAGAAGAACAACAACACCAAACCAGTATTCTCTTAAACACTGTGCAGAAGTTACAAGAAGAAATGGAGGGTGCATGATGATAATGCACGTTTGATGCATGAATAGGAGAGAATATTAAAAATCCTTTCGGACAAAGAAAATCATGGAAATTAGAAGCCAAGTACTGATAGAGAGTTTGAGGAAAGAAATGAACAAAAAACAAGAGATCATGATACTGACAGAATGGAAATAATTTAGTCTCAGCTCAGTAATATAAATAATAACTATAATGAAGCTGAATTAAATAACGTATAAAATCAGAAAGAGGAGAAAAGAAGGAAGGTTGAGCTACAAGGTGAATCCCAGAAAATAAAGCGCCCTACATTTGATGGAGTGGAGGAGGAAGTGGCTTAGGCATGGCTGATAAACATGAATAAGTATTTCCAAGTGTATGAATACAACAGTAATATTAAAGCCAGATTGACTATCTATTAGCTAAGGGAGAAAGCCACCTTATGGTGGGAGGAAGTGAAAAACGTCGGTATAATTGATGATCAGGATGTAGCTTGGGATGCATTCCAACAGTATTTGAAAGATAAATACTTAAGAGAATGTTTTTATGATGCAAATTCTAGAGAGTTTCATGATTTGAAACTGGGGCAAATGACAATGGATGAGTAGATCACTAAATTTACTTCTCTACTATATTACGTTCCCTACTTAAGGGATGAAAAGGCTACAATGCAGAGGTTTCTGAGCAGTTTTCCAACTCACGTGAAAGAACATATTTATTTTTTGAATCCAAATACCATGGACGAGGCAATCAAAAAGGCCAGAATGTGCTATTAGGAAGCTAAAGAAAAAGGTGAACAAGGGAAAAAATGGCAAGTAAAGAAAGATCATAAGGGAAGTTTTGGTTTCAAAAGAAATAGAACCAGCAATTTCAAAGGTTCTGTCAGAAGCTCAGTTAGAAAAAAAATTGGAAGGAATCATCAAAGGACAAGGTGGCTTGTAGAAGATAAACCCACATAAGCTTCTAGCAAACTGAAACAAGCCCAGAATCAGAAGCCACACTTACAGTGTTGGGGGTGTGGTGAGGCACACTATTACAAAAACTATCCACAACGAGGTAGGAGTGAGGCAGTTACCAACTTATAGGAGGCTTCAGAAGTGGGTGGTGTTTCCAGAAACATACCCTGAATTAATGCAACATTGGAAGATCGACAGGCGGACTACTAGTCGAAAATGATTAAACTGGAAATGTAAGTCCCAAAATAGTAGAAATTTGTAAGTTACAAAGACATAATTTTAGAAACCTGTGGCTAGTACAACTAGCTACTAGAGCTAAGAAAAAGGTTAGAGCCAAAATACTGAATTGTGCACTAAAAATTAATGAACAACAACTAACTGTGGATCTAAATGTACTGCCTCTAGGATCTTATGACGTGTTACTTGGCATGGACTGGTTAGAGAAGCACTAGACATTGGTAGACTGCAAATAAAATATTATCTATTATAGAATGCAGGATGGCACCCACCAAGAAATTCAAGGAATAAAGAAACCTTTACAGCTGCATCCAATGACAGCATCCAAAATGGGTAAGTGCATAAGAAAAGGATGCCAACTATATGCCATTTAGGTAGGCTTTACCAATTCTAAAGAGAAGGCTTATATGCTGAAAGATATACCAATAGTCCATGAGTTTATGGATGTATTTCCAAAGGAGATGCCAGGCTTACCACCCAGAAGGGAAATAGATTTTACAATTGAGTTGGTACCTGGAGTGTCACCAATTTCAAGGATACCCTATCGAATCAGTGTACCTAAATTAACTGAGCTAAAAATGTAGTTACAAGAATTATTAGATAAGGGTGTATCAGGCCAAGTGTATCTCATTTGGGAGCACCCGTATTGTTTGTGAAGAGGAAAGACACAACCATGCGAATGTGCATGGATTACCGCCAAATTAATAAACTGAACATGAAAAACAAATATCCTTTACCACGAATTGATGATATGTTCGATCAACTGAAGGGAGCGACTGTGTTTTCAAAGATAGATCTAAGGACACGATACCACCAGATTTGGATAAAGGATGAAGACATACATAAAACTATTTTTCATACCAGGTACGAACACTACGAGTTTGTGGTGCTACCTTTTGGATTGACTAATGCACCAGCAACCTTTATGATGTTAATGCATAGTGTATTTCACCCCTATCTGGATAATTTTGTATTAAATTTTATTGATTAAATTTTAGTTTATTCTAAGAATGCGGAAGAACACAAGGAACACTTGAGGAAAGTGTTGGAATTGCTAAGGAAACATCAGCTATATGCCAAGTTTAGGAAGTGTGATTTCTTCAAGGAAGAAATCCAATACTTTGGTCACGTAATTTCTCCTAAAGGTATTTCAGTTGACCCTGAGAAAATCAAAACAATTATGGAGTTGAAAGCACCACAAAACGTGGTAGACATCAGATCCTTTATGGGATTGGCTAGTTATTACTAGCTGTTTATTGAGGGTTTCTCAAAAATTTCTTTTCCAATCACTTAATTGCAAAAGAAAGAAAATATATTTAAATGGACAAAGGAATGTCAAGAAAGTTTTGATAAACTGAAGAAATTATTAACTACCGCTCCGGTGTTGAGGGTAGTTAATCATCATAAAGAGTTTGAAGTCTACACAGATGTGTGCAAAGAAGGAGTTGGGGAAATATTGTCACACGAGGGTAAAGTGGTTGCCTATGAGTTATGAAAATTAAAGGAGCATGAGCAGTGGTACTCAACTTCTGATTTGGAGTTGACAGCAATAGTGCATGCACTCCGGGTATGGAGGCACAGGCACTTCTTTCTTGGGAAAAAAATTGTGCTTAAAACTAATCACAATAGCTTAACCAACTACTTTAAGCAAGCTGATCTCAATGCTTGTCAGGCAAGATGGAATTCCTTCTTGAGCGAATTTGATATTGACATGCAACATGTAAAAGGTAAATAGAATAGAGTAGCTAATGGACTAAGAAGGAAATTATATGGTATTTATGAATTTTACTATAATCAAGTTGAGTGTAGATTACTGGAGCAAATAAATGCAGGAGCAGATAAGGACACTGAATATAAATTTATGTGGAAACAAGAAAAGGAGTTCTAGGATCAAGGAAAATCTGTAGATTATGAAATTGATAAGGATGGGTTGCTAATTTTCAAAAAGAGAATTTTCATTCCAAACCAAATGGAGTTGAAGGAATTGTGTTGAATATTGCAACAAGAAACAATGAAGGAGGCATCCTGAAACATCTTTCCTGATCCTAGTTGGAAAGTGATCACCTAAACTAGGTGGGGGCCACACAGGTGATTTTTGTCGCAAAGTCTATTTTTAGACTATGTATATTTATATGGATCATGGCTCATGAGTTTCAGGATGCTATTTATGGATGGTTGGAGCCAAAGTTGGTAAAAATAGATGGACCTCTATTTTAGACATATCATGAGTCTATTTTTAGAACGCCACTTAAAATAGATCACTTAATATTATTAGCTCTTAAGTAATATTTTGGACTATAAACGTTATCTTATCCTCTTGAAGCACTTCAGTTTGATGCTTGGATGTGGCACATGCAGCTGACAGAAGGAAATATGCTTTTCCTAAGGGTTAGTTGAGCTATTGCATGGTTGACTTCAGTTAGAACTCATGTGGCAGAGTTTGGTGGAGTTGATGAGACAGTTGGTGGAGTTGTGTTCGGTTTAACTTAGTTGAACTAGTTGTATTTAGTCTAACTGATAAAAACACTAGTGATGAGTGGTGTGAATTAATTATTAATTAATTCACTAATTATTAACTCATAAATCAACTAAATAATACATCAGTTAACTGCAGTGCATGGACAGTTCAGTGGAGACCAGTGTTAGAGGTGGGTGAAAGGGTGAGTCTACTATCAGTTGTGACTATAGCTGTGCATGAGATTTTCACACACATTGATTGAGATTTACAATGAGGATTGCGCAGTACAAGCCAAGGGGATTCGAACTTGGATCTATCATTCTTCATCTTGGATTGCGCAGTAGAGGCAAGCAGACAGGTGGAGCAGATTGGAGCATGTGATATGAATGATCTGAGCTTGTTTTGTGTGTAGCATGTGAGATAGTGCTGAGAGCTTGTGAGGAGTTTGTGCTATGTATTGTTACATGTTCTCTATCATTATAATATACAGATAGTTGGGGGTTTTCAGCTGTAAGCTTTCCCCATTACATACTGTGTTATATGTGTGTTTGATTATGTTTTAATGTGCGCATGCGACTGCTTCTATTTCCGCAAATTGATGATCAATTGTAGAAGAGGTTATGTATTATGCATGAAGCTCAAATAGTGTGTAATTAGGATAATCTCGGTGAATAATTCAGCTATTATTCAAATTTCTACATGGTATCGCAGCGGTTGATCATCGATCTATTACAAAGATTACATTTCATTTCAGATACGTAGTCCGTAGACACTGTGTGAGGCTCTCTCGATTCATCCTCTTGAAAGGTGAAAATCCATTAAATTCTTGTCATTGATCTCTCTGCTAGAAATATTTGTTCCCCGCTGTGACTTAAGCTGAGTTTTGAGCTGGTGGAATTCGAATTTGCAGCAGTGTTTTCTTGGTGTCGAAGTCAAAATGTCTTTCAACGGATTGCGATTAGAGTATGCCCTTGAGGGCAGCTCGAATTATATTGCATGGAAGGATAGGATGGAGGTGGTGCTAGATGATAATGGGTTGTTGGAGTTCATAGAGAAAGAAGTTCCAAAGCCTACTTCTACTGATGCTGTTGTAGTTGAAGCTTGGCAAAAGAAGACAGCAAGGTGTCGAAGGATTCTGTTGGAGGGCGTGAAGGATCACATCGTGTCTAGCCTACATGGTAAGGCTTCTCCATTCTTGATGTGGAAAGCTTCGACAGATTTGTTCCAAAGCAAGAGTGACCAAAGGAAGTTGACGCTCAAGGATAAACTCAGGAAAATAAAGATGGAGAAGAATGACACTATTCCGGTATACTTGAAAAAGTTTGTCCACTGCAGGGATGAGCTTCGGAGTGTAGGAGTTAGTGTGGATGATGAGGAATTGGTGAGCTTGGCTCTCCTTGGGCTTCCGAAGAGTTGGCACTCCTATCAGGACTCTGTCAATGGTCGAGAGAAATTGCTAGGATGGGAGCGACTTTGGTTGGATCTTGTGCAAGAGGAGATAAGGCGGAGTACCAGGGATGGATCTTCATCAAAGGCATCTGATGAAGAGGATTGCGCTTTGGCTACCAAAGCAAGGAAGGGGATGGTAAAGAAGAATGCTTCTCAGTCCGGTGCGGATGGTAAAGAGCGTGACATGTCCAAAGTGAAGTGTTTTTACTGTCACGAACACAGACATTATGCCACGAATTGTCCACAGAAGAAGAAGAAAAAGCAGGTTGCTGGAGCTACAGCTGGTGAGGCTCTTGCCTCGCAATTTGAGTTGGACTTCTCATTGATCGCATGCATGGTTTCTAGTGCATTGGGATCGGGGTGGTATTTTGATAGTGGCGCTTCCTTTCACATGACGGGAGATGTGAATCTTTTCAGTGGCTTGGTGGAGAAAGATCTCCAGTTGCATGTTGAGTTGGGCGACAATGGACGATACAATGCAACCGACATTGGTACCATAACCTTTTAGAGGGAGTCAGGTAAACTCATTCTCTTACAAGATGTAGTGCATGTTCTAGGTTTAAAGAAGAATTTGATCTCAGTTGCAATGTTAGAGGATAAAGGGTATGAAGTTGTCTTCAGTGAAGGAAAAGTTTTCCTTCGGCACAAGGCAATAGGACAAGTCAAGAAGTTTGGGATTCGCGCAAAGAATCTCTACAGACTTGAAGTAGATGGGATGTCTACGGAGCTTCCTACTATTGGGAACTGTAAGAAAGACATGCAATTGATGCTTGACAGGGAGCAAGTTTTGCATGCAGGTAATAGTGAACCTTGGGATGTGGAGCAGCCACAAGATGAGGATCATGGAGTGGAAGAAACCAATCATGCAGAGAAATTTCATGCTAGATGGGCAGAGGGAGTGCATGCAGCCATACCACCAGGTGAGAGGTGGGGCGACATGCATGAATAATCCCAAGAAGAGATTTCTGGGCAGGATTCATCAAGATGGTGTGGATCTCATGAATTGAACCTGGCTACGAGGTGCCCACAGTGCAGAAATAGCATGATCAGTTGGATTGATGCAGGCAAATCAAAGTGACAGTGTCGAATACTGGAGCGTGGATCAGATTTGAAAGCAAGTGCAAGAGTGCATGGGTGCAAGAGTTCAACAGCGCAGTGGTTCCTGATGACATGTGCAATTGGGCCCAGTAGAAGTCAAAGAATTTGATGATAGATGCATCAGACTGATTGATTTGTTTGGAGCCTATTCAGTTTCAGAGGAGTTTCAGAGCAGATGCATGGAGTTGCATGGCACTTGTTAAGGTTGCAGGGCGAATGCATGGAGTTGCATGTCGCATGCAAAGACAATCCTTTCTTGTTGAGAGGGAGTGTTGAATATTGCAACAAGAAACAGTGGAGGAGTCATCCTGAAACATCTTTCCTGATCCTAGTTGGAAAGTGATCACCTAAACTAGGTGGGGGCCACACAGGTGAATTTTGTCGCAAAGTCTATTTTTAGACTATGTCTATTTTTAGACATATGGATCATGGTCTATGAGTTGCAGGATGCTATTTATGGATGGTTGGTCAAGTTGGTAAAAATAGATGGACCTCTATTTTTATACATACCGGCGTGAGGCCCATTTTAGACTCACAAATTTTAAATAGGATTAGCTCTAATATTAGCTTTGGCAATATTTGGACTATAAACATTATCTTATCCTCTTGGTGCACTTCAGTTCAAGCTACGGATATGGCACATGCAGCTGACATAAGGAATTACGCTATTCCTAGGGTTTAGTTGAGCTATTGCATGGTTGACTTCAGTTAGAACTCATGTGGCAGAGTTTGGTGGAGTTGATGAGACAGTTGATGGAGTTGTGTTCGGTTTAACTTAGTTGAACTTGTTGTATTTAGTCTAACTGATAAATACACTAGTGATGAGTGGTGTGAATTAATTATTAATTAATTCACTAATTATTAACTCATAAATAAACTAAAGAATACATCAGTTAACTGTAGTGCATGGATAGTTTAGTGGAGACCAATGTTAGAAGTGGGTGAAAGGGTGAGTCTACTATCAGTTGTGACTATAGATGTGCATGAGATTTGCACACAAATTGATTGAGATTGCCAATGAGGATTGCGCAGTACAAGCCAAGGGGATTCGAACTTGGATCTATTCATTCTTCATCTTGGATTGCGCAGTAGAGGCAGGCAGACATGTGGAGAAGATTAGAGCATGTGATATGTATGATCTGAGCTTGTTTTTTGTGTAGCATGTGAGATAGTGCTAAGAGCTTGTGAGGATTTTGTGCTATGTATTGTTACATGTTCTCTATCATTATAATATAGAGATAGTTCGGGGTTTTCAACTGTAAGCTTTCCCCATTACATACTGTGTTATATGTGTGCTTGATTATGTTTTAATGCGCGCATGCGACTGCTTCTAATTCCACAAATTGATGATCAATGGTAGAAGAGGTTATGTATTATACATGAAGCTCAAATAGTGTGTAATCAGGATAATCTCGGTGAATAACTCATCTATTATTCAAATTTCTACAAATTGATTCTGAATGAATATCATCGGATTAACTATGCTGGACATCCTGGTTATCAAAAGATTTTAACAGCAATACGAAAGAATTATTTCTGGCTAGGTATGAGGAGAAACATTGCAGAATATCTGAAAAAGTGCTTAGAATGTCAGAAAGTAAAAGTGGAACACTGACACCCAGCCGGGCTAATGCAGCCTAAATCGGTACTTGAATGGAAGTGCAAGGTGATATCATTAGACTTCATCACGAGACTACCAAGGTCAAGGAAGCACAATGAATCTATAATGGTAGTGGTGGATCGATTAAGTAAATCAACACACTTTATACTGGTGCAATCCACATATAAGACAGTGTAGATAGCAGACATATTCATGCGAGAAATATTTCGATTGCATGGCATTCCAAAGACTGTCATATCTCACCAAGATGTAAATTTTAGGTCAGCATTCTGGAAAACATTGTTCACAGGTTTGGGGACTAAAATTAAGTTCAGCACGACTTACCATGCACAGATGGATGGACAAACAGAACAAGTAAATCAAATTTTGGAGGACATGTTACGTATGTACATAATGCAACAGTCAACTAGGTGGGAAGAGTATTTACACCTAGTGGAGTTTGCATATAATAACGGCTACCAGGAGTCACTCAAGATGAGTCCATTCGAATCCTTATATGGACGACAGTGCAGAACTCCTATTAATTGTTGTAGCCTAGAAACCAAGTTAATGCTTCGACTAGACATGTTAGCTGAAATGGAGATAGTGGTAAAGAAAATTCGACAAAATTTGAAGGCAGCCCAGGACAGACAAAAGTGTATGCAGATAAAAAAATGACATATCATGAATTTGAAGTTGGGGACCATGTGTATGTAAGGATTAAGCCAAAGAAAAGCACTGTAAGGTGTGCTTCATGCACCAAGTTGGCTCCCAAATTTTGCGGCCCATTCCAAATATTGGAACGAGTAGGACCTGTGGCTTACCGATTATCCTTGCCCAGTCATATAGGAGTACATAATGTCTTTCATGTATCATTATTGAGAAACTACATTCATGACTCAAAGAATATAATCCACTGGCAGGATATTCAGGTAGAATATGAATTCCAGATTGATTAAAGATGTTAGTATTTATGAGTAAAACTAATTCAAGATTGTTGTTTATAGGTCAAACCGGACAGAGAATTTCTGGTTGACCCTCAACGTATAATCGATCAGAGTGAAATGATGCTCTGGAAACGAGCCATCGCCCAGGTTAAAATGCAATGGAAGCACTTTGGCTCGGAAGAAGCTACTTGGGAGGATGAATGTTTTGTTTAGGAAGCCTATCCTGAACTTTTTGTAGGAGAAAAAAGAGAACACCAGGGACGGTGTTCACTTCTAGGGGGGGAAGTTGTAACCACTAGTTTAATCATTAAAACTATGGTTATGTTATTTGTTAAGAGTTTTAACATTTACTATTATTATGTTAAAAAACACAAAAAAAACAAACATTCTGGACACAAATTAATTTTCATTAATGAAAGGTTAAATTATGGAATTGGTTCCATAAAGTAAAAGACTGATGGTAAAATAAAATAATTTCAAGATCTAAGAGTTGGTTGAACAAAATTCAGTTCAAACAGTTCCCCAACCTCTGAGTATAAGAGGGAAATCCCAGTGACGTTTGGGGGTTCTGTTCGGTAATTGAGAAAAATGAAAATTTTGAATAGATATTCTGGGACTGGTGTTAACCAGGGGAATACTTCAGATTTCTGTCACTACTCGAACTGGAGACTAGACGGGATTGTCCCGAGGTCTCTTCCAAAGTTCTGTCAATGTTAAGGCTCAGACTTGCAGCACGGGGGAGAGTCGAAGGACGTAATAGCCTCACTCATGGAAGGGAGGCATGTTATCAGTAAAGTAAAAATACAGATATGTATTTATGAATGATTTTGTTATTTTACTTGATAAATGTTACAGGTAATATATAGGTGTGCGAGGAAGAACATGAATACTACCTATGTTAATTTTCTGTTGCAGATATTCATAAATAAATAAATATTTATTAAAGCTGGTGAATGGTAATCTGAGGACCGTTAACCCAGAACCCTTGATAAAGGCTCCGTGTTGGTTGCCTCGCTGCCTATGATAATACACAGACAGTTGTGGTCCGGTCACGATAAAATTCTGCTAGTTACAGAGAACAGATTGGAAAATAAATACAATGAATAAAGAGAGTTACAAGATGTTATTGTCAAGATGTACCATGTTAAAGAAAAAAATAGAAGATAAAATAACTAGTAGAACAAGATTTATAATTTTCTACAATACCAGCTGAAAAAATTGGAAATGTAACTTTATGTATTGTGTAGTTACTTGATTATTACAAAATTTCAAATGTTAAGATACAATACAGGAAAATATCGAGTACCATGCATTCACATAGATTATATCATTCAAATACTCATTGAGTACAGGGAGAAAACCCATTGGAAATGAACAAAATTACCATGCTATTGAATTTAATTTCAAGGGGTAAAACATGAATTACTCAAGCATATCTTTCGTAGACAGTGAATAGAATTATAATAGGAAGACTCGAAAACATTTTTCAGAATAATATAGGTAACAAGTTTTTACAAATAACCTGAAAAGAGAAAGCTAATAGTAAATTAAAAAAACACTATTTTTGATATGAATCTTCAGAAGAAAAAAAAACCATTGGAACATTTTCTTTATATAAATATGGCAACAAAGCTTCATCATCTGAACGTATAAATATTAATTCATATATGAGGTATACAACAAATTATAGTGTGGGAATAAAATACCAGGCTTAGAATTATTTTTCTCTCTAAACCTTACATGAAACTTCTGTTCAGTTTGCTAAGATTTAAGGCAGTCCAAAATAATATTACAATCAGAAACTCAAAGTAAAACCCTAGTAGGGTATCGACTCTGGAAAGAATGAGCTCTTTCTTGCATCTAATATAAAATAGCACGACTTAAACCATAATGGCTGGAACCTTAGCTTCGGACTGGTTCAGGATGTAAATACTTGTCACAGCTGAAACCGATTAGAGGGTATCTAGAGGTGAAAGCTCAACTGGAGTCATTTCCATCAAGTTAAAGAGAAGTCAAACCTGCAAGAATAGAAAATGGAAACCCTATTAGAGCAACTTCAAAATAGGGGTCGAGAACTTAAATTTGATACTGAATGAGAGGAAGAAGGTAAGTGTGGAAGTGATATACCTGTTGGGTTTTGGGATTGAAAATCCCCGTAGTAGACCTGAAATGGAAAAATCTAGAAAATGTGGTTATTCGGGAAGGATTAAAGTAAATCCAGAGATATATTTTCTTTAAAATAAGAAAAATCAGATCTAAAACATCACTAGGAAATTTAGCTAATGAGAATTTCCAGTTGCAAGAGAGAATCTCCATTTGCAGCATTGTGGGTATGTCGTGCCGGATGATAAGGGATTGTAACTGTCTCCAAAATAATTCAAACACCCGAATTTACAGCCTATCAAGAGTGAAATCAAAGACTTAGACAAGGGTGGAAAACTCTTAATTGTTCAATCCAGGAAAAATATTACACAATCTATTAAACGCAGGAATAATGTTTAAGTATCCAAAAAAATTCTTACCATAACCCGAAGGTGTATCAATCTCGCCGGAGGAATATCTAGTATTACCGGAGTGTAATCTTTGCAGCTTGTCAAGGAAAATGAAACAACGAAGAAAACGAGTTGCAGAGGAAAGAAGGCTCTCATCAATTGCAGAGGTAGAATGACTGAGAAATCATTGGGAAATGGTTATGTGAAAGTGGTCATGTCAAACCCTAAACTCTTGCAACCGTAGGATGCAAGGTTTCAGGATCGAGGGTTAAGATTGCCACATCTATCCAGCCAAGTGGCGCAACATTTGAAGGAATTAATTCAACCTTGGACTTTCATTTATTTTCCTGTGTGGATGTAGGTAAATATCTATATAAAACGATAGCACAGTACGATAAATTAAATGTGTTTCAATTGGTTTTCTGATATGCCGGATGGTCTAGTTCGCGTTCATATGAGGAACGTAAACACATAGGATCAATTTGATTCTTTAATATTCATAATATAGAATTCCATACTGGTAATGTTGTCAGGGTGTAATGATAACCCATGTGTACAATGTAATATCAAATATAAGTAAATAGATAACGTATAAGGATCCGTAGTAATGATTAAAATAAAGAAATAAAAAGTTAAGTGTTAATTTCTATGTATAGATAATAGGGTAAATATTTTTTTTCTTATCTTGGTGCATGTTAACGAACCTATGATGAGTGCCATAATAATCCCCTTCATCACTAAATTTCAATACTTGATTCTACAAATTTAAAAAATAAGTAAATTCATACCATTAAATCTTATTGTAGAATAATAATTACTTCATACATTTACAAGATAAAAATGATATATATATATATATATAAACTAAAATGTTTATAAGCATTTTGATAATTTATGAAAAAAAAATTATTAAATATAAATTATCAGAACATTTATAAATCTTTTAGTTTACATTCTTTTAAAATCATACGACTAAGAATTGCAAACTATAAACTCATAATTTAATGATTTGTTTATTTCTAATTATTTTTTCATTTTAATTTTTTTTCATTTTTAATTAATTTTTAATATCTTAATCTAATATTGTAATACAAAATTTATTTTAACTTATTAACTTAATCCTAATATACTTATAATTAATAATTAATCTATCACTATTCATAGTATTAATAATTATTCTCTCACATATATTTGATCATTTAACTAGAACTGCATTATTTTTTTCAAATTCTTCAATTTCTTTAACTTTTTCCCTAACCATTATAATTGAAACTAACCTTATTTAAACCACAACCTTAATCTTGCTTTATTAATATAAATATCAATTAGAAATAATAGTTAATTTAATTAGTAATATTAATGATCATTCACCATTTCTCCTTTCCATCCCTAATGGTAATAATTTATCTTTATTTAAGCTCACCATGAAACACTTTGTCTCATTTCTTTTAGTTTGTTGTCTGCTTAATTTTTTACCATTTCCACTAATCTAATAATAATGATGGTATTTTAAATATAATTCTAATATTTAAAATTTTTCAGAATTTTAATTTAATTTAATTTTAGTATTTAATTTAATTTTAATACTTGATAATTAATATTTAATAATAATATCTAATTATATGCAAAGCTAAATTCGATGAGATTTTTTTCATTAATTTAATTTTACAATTTCACTTTTATTTTATATTTTAATTTAAAATACATCCATGGCAAATTAGTTTTTGAATTTTCTAAAATAGCTTTTAATAAATGAATTTTCAGTGACACTAACAACCAATCAAAATAGTATTCCATAAGCTCCCACCAATATATTATGTAGTATAAAAATATACATACTAAAATTATAAAATATTAAAAATAAATTAATATAATATAATTTGTAATAAAATATTTTTATTTAACTATTAGTCAATTAATTATCAAACCATAAATATTTATTTTTTTATTATATTAAATTAAAAAAAAAAACACCCACTTGGAACATCCCATTGCATTACAAACTTAAAAAAAAATATAAATAGGAAAAAGCGTTTGAATTTTCCATATTAAACTAGTAGTGAATAGGAGTGTGCCATTATTTTTTGCTAATTAATTCTAAAAAACAAATACGTTTTCCCAACATTCCTTCTCATTTTTTTGTTGGATCTCCTCTCTCCTCCATGGATTCTCTCTATAGTTGTGAATTCTTGGTTTACTATTCTACGAACTAGGGTGAAGCTTGATTGTGAAGGAAAACTTGATTTATTAATTATGGGAAAATATGTATGTTACATGTGGTGAAAATCAATCTCTCAAGAATGTATGGCCTTAAGGTGTAATATTTTTGTATAATTATAACTAAAAAAATAAATAAGATATGCCACAATTATAAATATTGTGATACCTAAGATTTGAGGAGGAATAATTTCCACTAGGGAGATAACATACCTAGAGATAATTTTTATGTTGGGTGGGGAAAAGAATATATTGTTATGATTATCATTATTTTCTCAAAAGTCATCAGAGAGAAATGTGGGCTAGAGAAGAAAGAGAGAGAAGATTTTCGTTATAAAATATGCTAATTATGAAAAGAAAACAAAAAATACATAGACATGAAGAGGGGGAAGGATGCTACCATTATACAATGGAAATTTATTGATAAAAAAGTGTGCTTGTTTCCTACTGTATTTGCAAAATGACTATGTTTTCTAGTGATCCAAAAGTTAGACTTTTATAAAATATCTTAGTTGGTCCTACTCAAATATACTTTATATACTCAATAAATTTACATTATCAATTATGAAATTTAATAACATAATTCTACTTCAAGAAAAAAAAGTGAAAAAAAATCAATGACCTAAAGTAAATTTTCAAACTCATCTTAAAAGCGAAGTGCATCAAGCCCCCTTCAATTAACGAATGAATCTCTTTATTATATCTCCGTAAAAGAGGCACTCTCCTTATGTACAAAAAATTCTGAAATATTCTCACAATATGTGGCTCGTGCTCCCAAAAGGGACTACCTTCTCCTCTTACAAAAGACTTAAGGATCTAACATAAGTGGTCATTCTCCAACATCGAAATGGATATGATTATTCAAAGAGTTTATAACATATTCTTGAATATGATTACAATAATCATATTCACTCCTAAAAAATATATCTCAAACTATATCATAAGGAATTTGAAAATCTCACGACTCCATAATCTAAGGAGACTAGATCCACAAAAATAGGATTTATAAGACTTTTTGGGAGACTAAAAGATTCACCAAACTTGGATCTACAAAAACTCAAGAGATAAAATTAGAGATAATCCCAACCATGTCAATGATACTATCATCTAAACTCATGACACTCTCAACTTCTCCTTGAGACTAGAAAACTAATTGCGAGTCACAGATTCTCACATTGAAAACAATTTCCTTTTTAAAAATTAAAATAAATAATAAATGAGCACATTAAGCTCCAAAAATAATAATTATTTACATTCAAACCAAGAGTTCAAGGATTTTTCCTATGGTGTATAAATTATACCCCATTTCCTTCAAAAATACTCTACAAGGATACTTTAGATTTCTGCATGTGCCAACAATGAACACCTTTAAACTTTGTCAAAGGTGGAAGTCCTTCTAGATAAGACCTCCCCAAAATGAAATTTTAGTCCTCAAAAAGTGTAAAGAGTGAATTTGTATTTCTTCACATTCAAGTGAACAGATAAACTTTAGAATTATATCTTTGAATTAGAACCAATACCCCTTAAGAAATCCAAAGACATTTTTCTGAGCACATGTTGCATGTAACAACTCCACTTCCAAATTTCTTATATCTATTTATGGAATTAATACCATTCACATATAAAAGACTTAATGTGTTCTGTCACACCCTGACAAACACTATCTAACAAACATTATGT
Organism: Pinus albicaulis; assembly: GCA_034641835.2. NCBI lineage: Eukaryota > Viridiplantae > Streptophyta > Pinopsida > Pinales > Pinaceae > Pinus > Pinus albicaulis. Next base: position 913,435,487 of record CM076569.1, read on the forward strand.
TTGTTGTACTTTAGTCTAATTAATTTTTGAATTTTCATTCAATAATTATCATCAATTATATTTTACTCTCATTTACTGTCGATGAAATTTAATCCTCCTTGTGTCATTAGACCATGGTTTAGATGTCGGTGCATTTCCTAGCATAACACTATTGGCATGACTTTTATTACTATTGACATCTCTTTCTTAGTACCATAGTCTGAAGACTTATTTCTAATTATTCTAGATGTCATTTATTTGACGAACTCTCTTTCAATGGATAATGGTAATTAGTAGTTAAGGTCTTACCCTTAACTATTACTCTATAATTATTTTCCCATTTTACCCATTCCTAATTCCACTCAGAATAATATAATTTCCAATGCAAAAACATTCATATTTTACGAATATCCCCTACCTTTATGAAGGTTTTATGTTATAAATATATGGAACTACACTTATTCCCTTGTTGACATAGATTTATATATACGAAACCTTAGTTTCGATTTGGCCTCTTTACATTTACATGTCGGATTGGGACATTTCCTTCCATGTTTTACCTATGAACCTACGTAAATACATATTGATCTTACATGTATATGCATAATTTTACTTGTTCACAGGAGTTCTCCATGTCATTAACTATGGAACATGTCAATATATATACAACCATTTGAGAATTTATGAATGTTTTAATGGAACTTCGGTTCCATATGGATTTATACCAAATACCTGAATCAGATTCTTGTCTCAGGATCTTGTTTGATTTACTCCATAGTACTTATTTATCACAATATTCATATGGCTTAGTCCCTTATTTATTTAACCCTCCATCTACAACCTAAATCTCCATCATCAGTTATGTTCTACGTGGACGAATGAGATCGAACGTATATATCATTAGGCGTTTTTTATCCTTTATGTTTTGGTTGTATCTCTCTTTCCAACCAATCATTTCTGTCTATGCATTAGTCCCTCGGCTTCAAGAAATCTTTCGTTGAACTTGAGCTAAAAAACCTAGTTCACGGCGTCGAGGATAACCTCCTTGATCTCTTCAGATTTCTCAGGTAACGTTAAACTCCCACATTTTTTTGACCTATACGATGTCAATTTAAAGTTGCAGGTCTTTGGCTTTTAATTTTGTTTTGATCTGAAATGATTAGTTTTACTACTTCATCTCTGAAATCGATTTGTCTCTCAGGTTTGCAGTGATGGGTTCATCCCCATAATGGTGCGTCCCTCACCAAGAGTTCCTTGGTCAATTTATTATACCATTGTGCCAACGCAAGTGGTAAAAATCTCACTATGCATGCAAAGTTGGTGAATCCTCTCTCTGCGTATTTCTCAAATACGATTATGCCTTTGGCTACCGTCATGCGTTGGTTGGGAAATTCCATTCTCGTTTTTGAAAATTGATTTTAGTTTTGGTTTCATTTTTTCTTCATCGTAATTCGATTTTTCAATTAATATTGTGACTTTCTATTGCATTTTTGGTTAATGCAAATGAAGGATTTATGTCAGGAGGACCATTCTCCAACTCGCATATGCAGAATTTCTCAACTGTTTACCTCCTTGCGGAATTTCCAATCCTTCCAGGTAAGCATATGCTTCCATAGCTTTACCTCTTTCAATGCTCTTAGGTTGTAATAATTATTTGATCTATCCAACTAAATTGTTTTAGATTTAGAGTATATTTTTGAGAATGTAATTAAATCTTAGAGATAAGAAATTATACCTTATTCTGAGTTAATGAATCTCAATTTCCATTTTTGAAATCTCGTAGATTTCTACTCTTCCATTTATTTAGTAATCGTAGGAGCTTTATGAATTCAATTTGTTTTTACAATAGTTCTCCTTATTATAATTTCTTGTCTATAATGATTTACCATTTATCACATTTCAATTATTTGTATAGACAAGGGCTAATAATTTAATTCCCTAAATTGTACATGCATTTCAAAATTCCACCTTTCTCCACTTTGACTTGTTATGCTATCAAAGAATTTACGGTAAGAAGTTTCTTGAAATTAATTAAATTTTCTTTGATTCTTTGGCTCCACATACTCTTCATTCTACTAAAATCCAATCTCTTTCTCTTATAGTTATATTTCTCCGTGACAGTCAGTAAGGTAATTATTACATACCCTTCTGTTGTTATATATACTCTCAATTTTTTCTATTGTTTAGAATCTATGCACTAGTATTAATTTCTTAATTTCTATTATGTGCAGGTAACCTCTACCATAATGCCTTGCTTTACAACTTTTGTTAGTAATATCTATGTCCAACAGTGACATAGTAACTTTGGATTTCCTTTTACAGTTTTGTCGAGTAACCTACTTGAGGAATTCTTTTATTATGCATCTGCATGATTCTCAGAGAGATTGTATACTTGTAATTTATGGGATTGAATCCCCAATGTTGTATAAATATTTGGACATAGATTTACTTGAACAATATATTTGCATATAGATCTAAGTCTTCTCACTTAATCTAGTTCAGAATATTTTAATATACTCTAATTCCAGTAGTGAGGTTATATTTGTCATTCTTCATATGATGTGTTCTATAGGATCTGTATTTCAATTCTGTAAATAATTTATGAGTTCGTTACTGTAATTATGATAGAATATTATGATTTAGGTATAGTATCCAAATCTTCAAATTTCACCACAGTATAGTATTTTCTCTGAATGTTCTAAATTCGCATTCATTATCAGAAATAATTGATTTCATTATGTACTAGTTTATTTACAGATTTTCATGGTTAGTAAAATAATTCTATTATATTTACTTTATACATAAACTAATTCGTATAGTTCACCTAAACTGAAATTTAAACCTACTTCAAGGTTTAGAAATTCTAAGTGTTGGTACTCTTCTCATAACTATCTGGGAAACACTACAGATCTATGCTATATTTATTATAGAAGATTTTCTTAAATGCACAAATCTAACAGTTTACAACAAATAGAATTTTCCACATTATTTTCACACAGAGAATATAATCCTGGGTAGGTTTAGCTAATTTCTCCACTATTATTTTAACTTCAATATAATAACACAAATACAAGATAAAATGAATTAACTTGTGCATACCAGTTCTGCTATACTATTTTTCACCCAACCTATGAGCTCTTTCTCCACAACTCCCCCGAGGAGAGATCAATTCCTTCCATTAGTAGACAACCTCTTGTCTACCCGGAATTTTCTTATTTAAATATGCTTTCCCATCAGCTTGTTTTTATAACTGCGACCAGTTAACCAAGATGTTGTTTTCCTTTTTTCCTAGGCTTTCCTTTTGTTTTTTTACAAAAGCACTTTGAAACAAGATTTTTCTTCTTTCTAGTTTTATTCCACCTCTTCTAATAAATTTCCTCTTTACTGGGGTATCTTTTAGATTTTTATCTCGAATTTAATTTTCAATCTTAAATTTATTTTCTCCAAGGATATTTGGAGAACTAGGAAAGTATTGGGAACCTTATCTATCCTCATGAACTTGGATTTATAATCTGTAATTATACTCTTGTCTTTGCACAATTATTCCATTTTAATAATAAAATATTTCCAACATAATTATTTCCCCTTGGGTCCACTTGACCCTTTAGGACTATTCAAATATCTAATAAAAGTAGAAAAATTGGGTTCCTCGGTGTTGTAAAGAAAAAATATAAATTCACTTTTCAAACAGTGAAGGATATTTTTCCTTCATATCTTCCTCTCGCTCCCATGTAGCTTCTTCGGGTGAAAAATGCCTCCACTGCACTTTCACCCTGGCCTTTGTTTTGTTATGGAGATTAATTTCTTCTCGTGCCAGGATGTGAAGTGGCTCTGGAAGAAAGTCCCCTTATCGTTCCACCTGTATCACATTCCAATCAATGACATGAGTAGGATCATGTATATATTTTTTTAATAATGAAACATGAAAAACATCATGAACCTTAATGTCACTAGGTAAAGCCAACTTGTATGCTATTGACCCCACTCTTTTTAGTATTTCAAAAATTCCACAATAGCGGGGTGCTAATATTCCACAGCTACCCGTGTACAAATTAATCGTTTTTGTCTTAATTCTCAAGTAAACATGATCGCTCCGATTGAATTCTCTATGAATTCTCTTTTTATTTGCATAGTTTTTTTTCCTGTCTTGTGCTTTCCTTATATTTTGCTGAATTTTCTTTACAATCCTTTCCATTTCCTATAATGCATCATGTCCAAGTATTAACTTATCCTCTAGTTGACCCCAAGTAAGAGGCATATGGAACTTTCTTCCATATAATGCTTCAAAGGGACTCATGTTTATTGAGACCTGGTAACTATCATTGTAGTCAAAATCTGCCAGATGGAGAAAGTCTTCCCACTTTGTTGGTCTGTCCATCACATACATTCTCAGCATGTCTTCTAAAATTTGGTTTTTTCTTTCAGTTTTTCCATCGTTTTAGGGATGGTATGTGGTACTAAAGTTCAATTTGGTGCCCATTACCCCAAACAGAGTCTTCCAAAAAGCTGAAGTAAACTTTGAATATTCGTCTGATATGATCATTTTAGAATTACCATGTAACTTTACAATCCCTTTCATAAATACATTAGCTACTTCAGTTGTACCAAAAGTAGATTGTATTGGTAAGAAGTGTGCAGTGTTTGACTATGTGTCTACAACTACCATTATAGAATCATGTTGGTATTTAGTTCTTGGCAACCCAATTATAAAGTCTATGGAAACTGTTTTGCCACTTCCATTCTGGGATGGGTAAAGGATTCAAAAATCCTAGTGGATGCTGATGCTCTACCTTTACCTACTGACATGTAAAACATCTGGCTAAATATTTATCTACATCATTTTTCATAGTTGTCCAGAACATATTACTTCTCAAGCCGGAAATCAATTTTTGATACCCTGGATGTCCTGCATATGGTCTTTTATGATACTCATCTAGAATCTCACTTTTTAATGAGTTCACATTGGGAATGTAAAATCTATTTTTATAAAAAATCAATCCTTTTTGGTTTTGAGTATACCCCACTATCTCATTTTCCTACAATTTTTCTTGAAGTTTTTCATAGTTTGGGTCTTGACTCATTACTTCTTGGATCAATCCTTCAATGTCAAAGTTTTCACTACTCCGAACACTATTCAACTTTTGACAAGCATTCCTACTTAAAGCATTTGCAATCTTATTTTCATTTCCTTTGATATGTTTGATCTCCATATCAAATTCACTAAGGAAGGACAAACATATAGCTTGTATAACATTTAAATCAGGTTGTGTGAAAAATTATTTCAAACTTTTGTGATCTTTCATTAATACAATTTTTTTTTTCTAACAGATCATGTCTCCACATCTTCAAGGCATGCATTACAGCAACTAAAACTAAGTAATACACACTGTAATTCTATTCATGTTTCTTTAATTTTCTTGACTCATATGTTGTGACAGAGTTTTCTTGCAGTAACACTCCTCCTAATACATCTTCACAAGCATGAGTACATACTACAAATTCTTGATTTGGATCAACAATATTTAGAATAGGAGTTATGAGTTTAAGTTTTAGCTATTCAAAACCATGTTGACATTTTTCTGTCCACTCAAAATTCACCCCTTTCTTCTATAGAGATGTGATAGGATATGCTAATCCATGATATCTTATATCTTTTCTCAGTACACTGTTAATCCTTTTTTTGAAATTATATGGCCCAAGTATTGAATTTTATTTTTATAAAATTCACATTTTCTAAGTTTAGAATACAACTTATGTTCTCTAAGTGTTTGTAATACAATTATGAGATGTTCTTTATGTTCAACTTCATTCCTAGAATATATCAGAATGTCATCAATAAATAATAGAACAAATTTTTCTAGATATTTACTTAAGACATCGTTCATTAGGGACATAAAGGTAGCACGTGCATTAGTCAAGCCAAAAGGTAAAACTACAAACTCATAGTGTCTGTATATAGTTCGGAATGCAGTTTTATTTATGTCTTCATCTTTAAATCTCAATTGATGATAACCTGTCCTTCAATCAACTTTTGGAAAGACTGTGGCCCCTCTCACTTGATCAAATAAATCATCTATCCTGGGTAGAGGATATCTATTATTGATCGTCAATTTATTCAGTTGTCGGTAGTCTATACACATTCTAAATGTACCATATTTATTTTTAACAAACAATATCGGTGCTCCCCATGGGGATACACTTGGTCTTATATAGCCTCGGTCTAACAACTCTAATACCATTGGTAACAACTCTGGGGTACTCATTCTGTATGGAGCTCTAGAAACTGGTGTAGCTCGTGGTATTAACTCCATTGAAAAATCAATTTCTATTTTTTGGGTTAACTAGGGAATTTCATCTGGAAATACACCCTTGAATCTCGAATGACTGGTAATTTTTCTAAAAGTTCCTTTTCAGTTTGTTGTACAACATACACTTGAAAGACTTTTCTTGTTGTCCTTTTCAACTGATGTGTTGAAATTTGTCTAACTGATATTGGTTTGGGTTTACCTTTCACTATCACTTGTTTTCCCTCACTATCCATGCAATGTATTGTTTTATCTAAAAAATTTAGTATGGCTTTTTATTTTCCTAGCCATTCCATTCCTACTAACACATCATAGGATCCTAGAGGAAAAATATTCAAATTCAGTTCAGTTTCATACCCATTTAAATTTACAACAATCTTTTGTAACTTATGCGTCAATTTTCTTTTTGTTCATGTACCTAACTGAACTAACAATGCTTTCTGAAAATTTTCTAACTTTAATTTGCACTTTTCCACCATATGAGCACTTATATAACTTAAATTTTCACCTGGATCTATCAAAAAAGAAATGGGTTGTTCAACAATTATACCTTCTATTTCGACCATGGTTGATTGGTGTTCAGCTTGACGATCTTCCAATGCAGCACTGATTCTGGGGATGTTTCTTGCCACATCATTTACAATAGTTTCCTCTCTCAACAATTGTATGTTTTGAATGGTTCGGTGAGGATAGTCTCATAGTAGATGAGGCTCTCCACAACCCCAACACTTTAGTGGCTCCCTCATTTTTACAGTTCCATCTCTTTTACCATTTCCATCTATTTTTTGAGATCTTGTTTGTGATTGGGCTAGATGATTTTCTCTAGTTTTGTGAAACCTCTTCTTTTGGTGATTTTTCCTAAAGTTTTTTAAGTATGTTGGTTTTACTCTTTTTCCACTAGAGTCACCTTTTTCTTTGTTCTGCCAGTTTTTTCTTATTCATTTCTGCCTTTGAACTACTGATAACATAATCTTGCCTTGCATACAACTTCATCCATTTTCTTGGGGTTATCAAATTTTATCCTCTCCTTGTTGATACTAGGTAGGCCATTTAAAAATCATTGTACCTTAGCCTTCTCTTCTCTAATATAAGGTACATAGCGAAGCAGGTTGGTAAATTTGGTAACAAACTCATTGATTGTAAGTTGTCCCAACCTAAGGATTTTTCATCATAATATCGTTCATTCAGATGTTTAAACTTAAATTTGGTTTGGAAATCTTCCCAACTGACAATTTTCTCATCTAGCACATGCACCATTTTGGTTTCTTCCCACCACAAGGCAGACTTACCTTGTAATTGGTAAATAGCAAACCTGATTTTCAAGTTACTTCCATATTCATAAACTTGGAAGTATTTTACCATATTTAGAAGCCAAGCTTCTGCATATTCCTCCTTCTCACCATCATAAGATGGATGTTTGATTTTTCATAATTCTCCTTACAATTCCTTTTTCCTTCTAGACTGTTGTCTAAAGGTTTCACCATCCTAAGATTATTTTGAGTGGTTTCCAATGTCCTTTCTCTTTCTACCAAAACCTTCACCTTCATGGCTAGTCCTGGAGGTTAATTCTCTGATTAACCTTTCTTTCTCTTCGCTGGCTAGCGATAATATTTAATTGTGGGTTTTCAATTGCATCATTTCTCTTTGCATCCAATGTATCATGGTCAGCAACGAAGAATTTTGATTTGATGGATTTTCTGCACCACCCAAATCTGCATACAACTCATCCTCTTCACTTATGGTTTTAGTTGTATGGTTCTGCAATAATTCACTGTACACAGAAGTAAATATTAGTGTATATTTGTTTTAAAAAAACAATTTACATCAACATAATTTTTGGATTTTATTTTTTGGTGTGAGCACACATTTAGGCCCAATGTTTTAACATGGGATCTGATACCATTTGTAACAACTTTGCTTCCATTTTTTTTATTTTTTTATTTTTTTTTTATGTAATTAATACCATTCACATATAATAGACTTAATGTGTTTCGTCACACCCTGACAAACACTATCTAACAAAAATTCTGTTTGATGTACTTTAGTCTAATTAATTTTCGAATTTTCATTCAACAATTATCGTCAATTATATTTTACTCTCAATTACTATCAACGACATTTCTTCCTCCTTGTGTTATTAGACCATGATTTATATGTTGGTGCATTTCCTAGCACAATTATCATGATTTCTATTACTATTGACATATCCTTCTTAGTACCATAGTCCAAAGACTTATTTCTAATTAGTTTCCATGTCATTTGTTTGACCAACTCTCTTTCAAAGGATAATGTTAATTAGTAGTTAAGGCCTCACCCTTAACTCTTATTCTATAATTATTTTCCCAATTTACCGATTCCTAAGTCCACCCACAATAATATAATTTCCAATGCAACACCATTCGTATTTTATGAATATCCCTTACCTTTATGAAGGTTTTACGTTACATATCTATGGAGCTACACTTATTCCCTTATTGACATAGATTTATATATATGAAAAATTAGTTTCGATTTGGCCTCTTTGAATTTAGATGTCGCATTGGGATGTTTCCCTCCACGTTGTGCCTATGAACCTACATAAATAAATATTGATTTTATATGTATGTGTATAACTTTGATTGTTCTCATGCGTTCTCCACGTCATTAACTATGGAACATGTCAATAGATATACAATGATTTCTGCATTTATGAATGTAATGTACGATAATTTTTTGAAATATTTTTACAATTTATTTTGGAAGATACAGAGATTTCACTGAATCGCAATGACCTTCAGAAATTGTTTGCATCCATTTTATTACAAAATTAATTAAAATGAGTAAATATTTATGAAATTCCATGAAAGTTATATTTTCTGAAAGTAGATTCAATTATAAAAATGCTTGCCTTGGTTCCGACAATAAATTTAGAATGTGTCATGGAGTTTAATCAGTCCAAAGTTGCAGAAATGTATTCAGGGCTTGGCTTTGTGTAACTGGGGATGCGTTAGTTCGGCCAAACTCTTAAACAAAGTTCGGTTGAATTTTTTTTTGTGCTGATGGCACGTTAAATAAAAAAAGAAGTAATTTGACCGAAATATTTATTAAAAGTTTGGCCAAAATTTTACTTAACTTTCCGTCGGCCGGAAAGTACCGCCGAGCCTCTTCAAAAAGACATTTTGCAACAATATAAATTGCCATGAAACCATTCATTATTTTCACATATTTGTGTACTTTTGGTCCGATTTTACAAAAGTCCTGATCTGATTTTGCAAAGAATTGTTTTCGGTTTAAGGACTTTTCTTGGAGGTACATTCAAAGGACTTCAAATGACTTTTCTATGAAACACATTATTTTCATACATTTGATTTGATTTTGCAAGGAAATTTTTTGGGTTTATAGAATTTTCTTGGAGGTACATTCAAAAGATATTTCTTGCAGGTATGTGATACAGGTTTTTGGGCTTCATTTTTTTTTAAAGTATCTATTTGGGCTTAATTTTGAAATGACATTTTTTAGTTTTGGGTTGAAGTAAATCTTTTATAATGATTTTTTAAAATGAGTTTTTGTGTAACCTTTTAAATGAAATTTTTTTGTAGGATTTGGAAGGAAATATTTTGAACTTTGTTTCATTTTTATAAGACATTTTTTTCCTGAATTTTTTAAAGAAACTATTTTGGATTGGAGTATGTATTTTTTCAAAAAAATTTAAAATGAGTTTTTTTTTTAAATTAAATCTTTTGTGATGTTTTTTTTAATTGATTTTTTGTCTAAAATTTTGAAGGAAATTTTTTGAACTTCATACTCTATTATCATGTGAAATCAAAGAAACTGTACGAGAAAATATGATAAAAAAAGAGACTCTGAGGAACGAAGAGAAGAGACAAGACAATCTTGCAAAAGAAAGATAGAAGCACTCTCAAATATCGAAGGGGAAAATCAACCTCAACTAGAAGTTGAAACATGTATGTAAATGTAAATATTATGATTTTAATATATTTAAAATTTTCCTAGTGCAAAGTGTGAAGCTTAATTTTTATTTGATGAACTAATTTGAAAAAGTATTTTGCAATGTAAACAGCGAGAGATATTCCTCAAAACATTGATGATGATATAAAAAATTTTGAAAGAGAAAGTGAAAGAGATATTGAACCAATGATCGAAGATGGTGAAAATGGTGAAAGAAATTCAAGTGAAGAAATTGAATCACAAGGTATATATATATATATATATCTGTGTGTGTGTGTGTGTGTGTGTTGAACACATGCACATATTATTGAAATTATACATATATTTATTAATTTAGTTATTTATTGAATATGTAAACTTATTATGTACTATTCATTCAAATATGTACAGATGAAATCAATGTCGATGACAAGATGTTAGGAAATTTTGACACTCACACATATGGAGATAAAAATGCTGACCATTATATACAATATCGTATTAACCGCATTTTTGAGAAGTTTTTCACAAACGAAAATGTGACAGTTCAAGCCCAAATGTTGAAAGGTCTCCTATCATTAAGGAAATTAAAAGAAGCTATGACTTTATTGGGTATTCAAAAATCAACCAAAGATAAAAAAATGAAGGAAAATGTGATACAAAATATAAATAGTGCTATAAATTCAATTAAAATATCTAGACGAAAAAATGTTTCAGTTTTACGTAGAGAATTACATATGGCAGTGGTTTCATCAAGTACTAAATATAATCGCTTGGTAAAATCTATGGCACAAGCATTAGGAACCTCGCAAAAAAATTTGCACAAACATCAGAAATTTCGGTTGAAAATAGATGTAGATGATGAAATTTCTTGTTGGAGAGCTATTTGTAGGTAACCGTATAAAGATAGACTTGGAGAAAATGTTAAAAAAATAATATATGAATATTGGAAGAACAATTCGCATGTTTTTCCAACTGCAAGGCATGTGATGCGAAGAAGAATAGCATGAAATAAATACAAAGAACATGAAAAACATTTCTTGGAAACCACTCAGATAGAGTTTTTCAACAAGCTCAAGGAAGAGAATCGTGAAATACATGTTTCAATCAGTGCTTTTGTTCAATAAAAACCATGGTATGTAAAACCTATCACCATATGCGACACTTGTTATGGTCGTTATCATGTGGAATTTGAGTTAGATTATGACACATTCCTTGATTTTGGTAGAACATTTTGGAAGGATTCACCTCCTCCTTCCACTATCCATGATTTCATATCTCAAATTCTATGTGAAAGAGAAAGCGATGAACTATTTTACGAAAATGAATGTGTTGGTGGTAAAAAATGTGATGATTGAGGAAATCTCACTAAATTTCAAAACAAATATCATACCGATATAAATGATTAATAATTGTCCAACATGAAAGTGAAATGGAAGAGATATGAATATATCCATACATCGATTCAAGGTGCAAATAGTGTTAAAATAATTGAGTTACTGGAAGAAGAAATTTTTGTGATAGACTTTTTGAGAAAGTTTGAGAAAAATTTACAAATACACCAAGAATTCCCATAGAGCTTGATGGCAAGACTTGCAATTCAAAAAATCCCGTGAAGTTTTTCCACGCGGGACCATTTGGTTAGTAATTGATTTTGCAGAAAACTACACATTTGTTCCACAAAAAGAAATTCAGAGTGAATACTATCATTCCGACCAAGTCTCCACACTTGTCCATATTCTATATAGACACGCTGAACAAAACGTCAATCATATAGAAAGCACCAGTGAAAATCGACATATTATTAAAGAATATCACTTTTATATCAGTGAGGATCGTACACATGATACATATTTTGTACAACATTGTTTTGGAAAAATTTATGATTCCTTGAGAAATCATGGAATAAAATTCAATGAAATTGGATATGGTCAGACGGATGCATAAGACAATTCAAATCTGCGCGATCATTCTTTTGGTTATGTTGTCTTCATAAGAAAATCTGCATTAAACATTGTTGGAATTTCTTTGAGACTGGCCATGGAAAAGGAGAACATGACAGTGTAGGGGCATGCATAAAATGAGCACTTCGAAGATATCAAATGAAACCCTCTGCAAGCTGACTTATGGACGCAAAAGAAGTTTTTCAATGGTGCATCCCTGCTCTAAGCCATGAGACTAACCAATCAAGGGAAGTGCGAAGGTACATTCAATTTATTTTTTATTGGATATATAATTAAATAAATAGTGTACATTTATCACAATGATTATCTTTGATTGTATTTTGATATCATATTTACATTCTTCTTTAAATTTTCCATGTAAATGTTTTTGTGGCATATTGGGATCGAAGACATAGATTGATCGATTGGAAATGACGTTGAAAAAATAAAAGGGACTTGAAAATTGCGTTCACTTAAAAAAAAGTCATCCAGAAATGTGTTTGCATTGGACAAAAGAAAATATTCTTATTTTTGTCCTATTTGCATAGACAACACAAAATCCAATGATGTTTGTGAAAAAAAAATGTATTTAAAAGATTTGAAACACACAGAGCTAAATACAAAGGGAAAAATGTCTGTTGCAATGTTTTGAGAAATGCAATGAGAGGAGACTAAAATATCATCTAATGGTGATCGAGGTTTTGATCTTGTTAGAGAAGGTAACATCTGAATTGCTTTCTAATGATAAAGATCTAGAAATAAATTTGAATATGTATAATTTTTTTAAGTTTGTTTTATTGTGCAGGAGATGTTTTTGTTGTAATTGCACCTACTGACAACGATGAAAATGTGAATTATTGTTTGATCCGTTTCTCTGAATGCAAAATGAAATTATTAGAAGACTATAATGATCACGGATTTCCATATGAAAGAGGATCTATTATACTGAAAGGTTATTTTTTGAGACAAACTAATCAAAGTGGGAATTTTGTTCACTTTGAAGACTATGAACCTGATTTCATAAGTTTTCAATATAGTCACTTGGTGTGTACAGCACGCATAAAGTTGATAGAGGTTCAATCAAATAAAAAAACGAATATTAAGAAATGGAAAATGTCAAAATCCGATCATGAACGGATTATTGAAGATGGCATTCCACTCGAATTTTTTTGATTGTTCTACCCAAAAATTTATTCTCTTTCGATTATACGTTCTAGAACTTCTAGTACTCAATTAAAAATTGAGTTGCCTTGTTATGTTATCTGTGCAAGTGTTTGCACATGTACAAATTTTTTTGGTACATGCACACTCTAGTATCAACTGAAAGTAGCTTTTCCATACATGCATTTATGAAAAATGTTTCATACATACATACATACATACATACATACATACATACATACATACATACATACATATATATATATATATATATATATATATATATATATATATATATATGTATGTATATATATGTTCTAGACTGCAATTAACTGAAAGTAGTTTTTCTATGTGCGTTGATGAAAAATGTTGCATGTACTAGATATCTACGCGAACTCATTGCACGCCCAGTTTTTCTTGTGGGATTTTTTGGTAAAAAGTATCCACAATGCAAATAAATCATCCGCAGTATAATTTTGTACAAATATTACTCAAAGAACTTATTCGACTTTTGGTGGGATTTTACCTACATCTCTATTCCTGATTGAAAATGTAGTACAAAATTTGTCTGTCCAATGGTCGAATATGTTCTATGTGCATTGATGAAAAATGTTGTGCACGTATTGGATATATGTGTGTGTGTGTGTGTTCTAGAATGCAATTAATTTTTCAAGTATTTTTCCCATGTGCATTGATGAAAAAAAATTCACGTACTGAATATATATATTCTAGAATGCAATTAAAACTGAATGGACCATCAATTTACCAATTTATAAATCGACAAGGCTACCTAGTTGAGTGCATTAATGACGTTGACACTAATTCAAAAAACATATATGTACTTCTTATATTTCCAATCAAAATTAAGGAGATTTATATTGGAAAGAGGTAGAACATATAGCCTATGAACTACTTTAGTTCATAGGTCAATGAAGGTATCATCATGTGGGAAAATGTTTCAAGAACACTTGATCATACTTAAAATTAAACTTAAGACTGTTTTTGATCTTTACATACTACATACTATTGTTTGAGTGATTTTTTTTTTTAAACTTACCAAATGTACTTCAACCATGTCCAAAACATGAATTTTAAAAACTTTTTGATTATATCAAAACAAATTACTTCACATGTCATGCCAATTGTAGTTGAACTATCCAATAAAAACATTAAACTTTTAACATTATATCACATGCCAAATGTAGATTGAAATGGTATCCAAAATTAGTTTTAAAAACTTTTTGATTATATCACAACATTACTTCACATGCCTAATGTACTTCAACCATCCAAAACTTGAGTTTTAAAAACTTTTTGATTATATCACAACATTACTTGAAATTCCATCTAATTGTAGTTCAACTATCCAATAAAAACATTTAACATTATATCACATGTGCCAAATGTAGATTGAAACCATCCAAAACTTAAGTTTTAAAAACTTTTTGATTATATATCGTGCAACATTACTTCACATGCCATGCAATTATAGTTCAACTATCCAATTAAAACGTTTAACATTATATCACATGCCAAATGTAGATTGAAACCATCCAAAACTTAACCTTTAATTTAAAAAAAATTATAGATCACAACGTTACTCCACATGCACGTATTACTTCACATGCCATGCCAATTCTAGTTCTTGACTATCCAATAAAAACATTAAACATTTTAAATTAAATATCACGTGCCAAATGTAGATTGAAACCATCCAAAACTCGAGTTTTAAAAACTTTTTGATTATATCATGTAACATTACTTCACATTCCATGCCAATTATAGTTCAAATATCCAATAAAAAAATTTAACATTATATCACATGTGCCAAATGTAGATTGAAACCATCCAAAACTTGACTTTTTATTTAACAAAACATTATATATCAGAACATTAATTCACATGCCAAATGTACTTCAAGCATCCAAAACTTAAATTTTAAAAACAAAACAAATTATAACACATCATTACATAACATTCCAAATGTATGTATTTCAGAAGCAAAACATTAATTTATAGATGACAACATTACTTTTAGTTCAATTATCCAAAACTTAAAAGTTTTAAAAACCAGAAAAATTATATAACAACATTACTTCACATTCACATGCCAAAAGTACTAAAACCATCCAAAAATTAACTTTTTGGAACAAAACAAATTATACTAACACTGTAATAAAATATGTCCAAAAATTGTAGATCTCACAACTATCAAGTATCAAGTTATATATATATATATATATATATATATATATATATATATATATATATATATATATATATATATATATATATATATATATATATATATAACTGTGCATCTAGATAATATATAAAAAATTAAATTGAAGACTATCTAAATCTTGAAATCAAATCTTCAAATCATGTCCATAAAATCTAGATGGATGTAGTGTCATTCCTATCACAGTCTCAATCCACGCATTATCTTGCAAAGCAAGAGAAACCTGTACACAATGCACATACAAAATTTAAAATTTGATGTTTTAAAAATGAGTGAGAATATATATAGAACTTAATTTAAAAAACAAAATATAAAAAATAATCATGAAATACCTCATGAGGTTCCCTCTCCATTTGTTTGCTTGCTACAAGTTCCCCCATGGGAACATCTCCAACAGTAAATTGTACAATATATATGTACAATTATATATATATATATATATATATATATATATATATATATATATATAATTCAGATTAAAATGCACGTGTGCATATATAAACTTATTTTCAATAATATTAAAAAAAAAGTTACACAACTTGTTCAAATGGTTGAAATGGTGTGGATGTTCCTATCTCTATCGCTAGAGTTTGTGGATTAAAGAAATCTTCTATAGAAACCTAAAATTCAAAATTTTAAAAGTGTAAAATAACTCAAGATCAAGATCTCAATTTATAATAAAACTTAAATAAAATTCAATTTATAAATTATAACTAAATTAAAAAAACATATATATATATATATATATATATATATATATATATATATATATATATATATATATATATATATATATATCTATATATATAAATGAAAAATTCAATACTTCTGCAGGTGAATTTGGGACATCTCCTAAGAGAGGCTCCAAAATAAAATCTCCAAGAACCTAAAATTCAAAAAATTTAAAATAACTCAAGATATAGATATATATATCTCAATTTTTAATGGAAATTTTTTAGGTGGAGTATATATATATATATATAAATTAACCATAAATTGAAAAATTGAAAAATTTTCCATAGTTGTTGTGGATGTGGCACATGTCCTAAGGAAGTAGAAGGAAGTATAAGGTACATTTGAAGTAGAAGGTACATCAGAATTTGTTAAAACATTTATTTATTTTAAAAATATCACTTAAAAAACACTAACATTTGTCAACATATCTTGATGGTGAGACCCATGTTCATTGTTTGAACCAGAGGTCCCGAACATGATATTAACATTTTCGTCATTCATCATGCGTGACAACTGAAAATGATATTTTAACATATAATGATACAATTTTGTTAGATTAATGTACATACAAATAAATGTATACATGTACATACACATGTATTTATTACAAATTGTACACATGTATGTGTTAAAATAATTAAACCCTGAGGTCATTAACGCATACCGTTCTCGTGCCCTCTTCCTCATGAAGAACTAGGTCTTGCCAATCATTCCAACAGTTCTTTGCATATATTTAGAGATATTCAACATCCATGTTGTCAATCTCTTCATCTGTACAATACACAAAATTTGCACGTGCATTCTCACATGCTCTTTGTCGATTTAGACAAACATCGACTCCACCCAATCCACTATAAACATTGTCGATCATAACATCCCTTGCTTCTCGACTTATTTGAGAAGCCACATCCATCTCTAACCATATATTTTCAACCCAAAAAGGTTGACTCACCAATGGTGGCTCAAGGCGAGGCAACTCCACATCTCGCTTAGCACCCCTATGGTCACAGAATCGAACTTTCCCTAGACCAAAAAATTTTGATGGAACGTCATTATAATTGGGTTTCATTAAAAAAAAAAAATTCTACGTAAAAAAATTGTGCAAAATAAACAAGAACCTCATCATTCCAGGGGAGCCTTCCATAGGCCGCAAGGTGCCTATCATACAAATAGTAATCTATATAGTGGTGCTTGAAATATTGCACCTTCAACATTTTTATTTTTGGCCCTTCCTTGAAATTAATCATTGACTTCGCCATATATTTTGTAACTCTTTGTTTTACATCCTCCCATTTATCGGGACCCATTACTGTTTCCTTTCTCTTTCTCATGACTTCTACAAATGTATCAATCGTTGGCCCAAGATTTTGCTACACATTTACTAGTTTTCGCAATGAATGTGTAAGTATTTCGAGGCTTTGTTGACTCTTAGTAGGTAAAGTCAAAGCCTTCTAAGGTGAATTGAGCCATTTTTCTTTCCCATGGTATATCAGAAATGTCGGACAGATAAGTTGTGGTGTGTAGACAACCTTCTTCTTAAATGTAGAGTTCTTCCTTGTGTCTATTTTGACCAATATTTGGAACATTTTCAGCCTTTACATCAATATATATAAAATTTTGTATATTAGAAAAAACACGTGTAAACAAATTTGTACAAATTCAATGAAAAAATATTGAAATTGATGGAAACCTCGACATGGTTGGCTAGTATCTTCTTCACCCTGAAACTATTGAGAATCAAAACGACCCTGCTGAGAACCAACACCACTAGCCATTGATTGGCCTCCGGGAGAATAAATATTAGCACCTTCACGCAACCTGCTACCACTTATTGATGGCCCTCTAAGGGGATTTGAACCACCACCAACCTCTCGAGAGGAGAGAGAAGCTTCATAAAAAAATACGAATTTATAATCAATTGAAAATACATGCACACACTGACCTCATTAGATTCCATATGGAGAAAGTAGAATTTTAGATCGCACTCAAAATCCATCAGACATATAAGATGCATTTTTAGACACTGCACAATGCAGCAACCCTAACTAGCATTGCCTTGCTGCGAATCTTCATAAGGTATAGCATCCATGGATGTTGGCGGGGGCATTGTTCCTCCACCCCCCTTGCCATAACTCGAAGCTTTCAGGAAGCTTGTTGCTGGAGCCTCCAAAATATTGTTGTATGAAACACAGTAGAAATTTGTAAATAAGTTGGATTGCATCCTAATCGTGGAATTTCCAATATAAGAAACATGTAGATCAGCAGTCAATCTTGCAGATAGAGGGCTCATCAGGCAGCTAATCGGGCTTCGACCCTCACCCAAATCCGTTGAAGCTTGGGTGTAGAGGAACTGGACGCTGCTCATATAAGAAGGAATCAAGAGTCATTTTGTAAGGAAAGAATTTTTTGTTTTCGTGATCGAAAGCTCTGAAGAAAAAAACCTCACATTCAGAAACGAACCGTACTTCATGGGGCCTTAAGGTTTATATCTGAACAAATGGACCTCTGACTTCGATCCAACTCAGGATGTGTCGTCTGTCGTTCCATTCTAGGTTCTCCTACCTCATCTCCCATTACATTGCTAGAATAAAAAATCACTACATCCTATCGGCAATACACTTCGAAGGTATATAGACCAAGCAGTGTGGAAAGACCAGTACTCATGCACACTGATTTGTGTGGAGGTTGATCTGGAAGTATGGCTACCGGAGGAAATCAAACTAACTGCTACAACCATTTCACAAGACATTGCAAAAAGAAGGTCATAGAATAGAGTGAGAATGCAAAAGAAGAACAATGGATCATAGTGCAAAAAGTAGGGACAACAAAACCTAGAAGTAAAGGAATAATAAAGGAAAGTAATCCCAGGCAATCGGGGAAAGAAAAAAAATATGGGACCCCCAAGCCCATGTCGAAATCAGAATCTCAAAATGCAGAGTCCAGCAAGGCCATAGAAGAACCAAAAGCAAATAAGGATAGTAGTGAACAATCAAAGCCATCTCCAAACGGGAAAGGCACAGAGCAAGAAGGGTAAATGGCAGGAATTCCAGAAGTAACCCCCTCTCCCTCATATCTAACACAGCCAGAAAGAAAGTACTAGAATCACCAAGCTCCTCGGAGGATGAGATCCTAGAAAGGCCTACCAAAAGAGTAGGAAGAAATTCCCACAGAGAAGCAGGGGAGGAAGAAGCATAAAGAAAAAAGACCCAAGGAATTCAACCTACTATAGAAATGTCAATTGGTACAAACACAAGGACAAGGCCCCCAAAAGGAGGAGGCCCAACCACCCCCAACAGTAAGTAATGAGAACCGTCTCTTGGAACTGCAGAGGTTTGGGGAACTCGTCAAAAATAGAAGCGATCAAGGACCTAATGAAAATGGAACCAACGAACATCCTCATGATCCAAGAGACAAAAATCAAAGGGGAAGCACTTCTAGAGATCAGCAAAAATAAATGGCAGAAGAATACAAGAAAAGAAATAAGTGCAAGGGGCTCTTCCGGAGTTATAGCAATCTTGTGGAAGGAAGACCAGTTTAGGATCGTCAACTCCTACAATACACAACACTAGAGTTTCATAGAGCTAAAGCACATAGCAAGTAAGTTAACCATTGAATTATTCAATTTATATGTACCGATATTGTATTCTGAAAAGAAATATTGTTGGAAAACATTAAATGAGTTTCTAGAACTGAACTCCCCAAACAATATAATCATTGCTGGAGACCTTAATCTAGTGATGAATGAAAAAGAAAAGAGAGGGGGTAGGAACAACAAGGATCAAATGGTCTATGTAGTAGAAGACATGATACAACGATGGGACCTAATAGACATTAAACCAAGAAAAGGGCTTTACACCTGGACCAACAATAGGAGAGGGAAAGATCACATATTTACCAGATTAGACAGGTTCTTGGTCCAAAGCACAATGTTGTGCGAAAGGAGGCTTATCTCCATAGCCATTCTTCCCAAGCTTACCTCAGACCACGAACCCATCCTACTAATGGTAGAGGAGGAAGAGAATCTGGGGCCAATCCCATTTAGATTTAGTCCACTGTGGAATCGAAAGAGTGGCTTTGTAGAGATGGTCCAACTAGCATGGTCCACCTTAGTCACTGGCTCACCCAACTATGTATGGGAACAAAAATTAAAAATAGCAAAAAGGGCCCTCAAGGAATGGAGAAAAATCCCAACAAACACTCCCAAAAACGAAAGAAAGGAGTCACTGCAGCAATTGGAAAATCTGCAAAGTGAAATGGATACAAAAGTTAATACTAAAATAGAATTAGAAAAGGAGCAAGCAGCCCAATGTAAAACACTCTGCTCCTTCAGAAAGGAAGAAGAATATTGGAAATTAAAGTCCCGTAGTGTTTGGTTAGAAGCTAGAGATAGAAATACAACCTACTTCCATTGACAATATAGAGCTCTCCTCTCCAGGAATCACATCACAGAGATTACCACCACCAATGGGAGGCTTTGAAAAGGAATAGATCAAATAAAAGCTGCTACTACTTTACATTTCCACCAACTTTACAGCAAAGAGAATGATGACAGTGAAGAAGGAAATAAATAATTCCTCAAGAAAATTCCGGCATTGGTCACTAAAGAGGGAAATATAGCATTATTGAAGCAAACCAATGAAGAATAAAGCAACAAAATCATGTGGTCCATGGGCCCTGACAAAGCCCCCGGGCCAGATGGGTTTACCATTCATTTTTATAGGATATGCTAGGATATAATCAAATCAGATCTTATCAGAATGATAAGAGGATTCCTATAGAAAGAAAAATTGGGTGGTAGTACCAACTCAACTTTACTTGCATTAATTCTAAAATAAACAAATCCCGCCTCCTTTGATATGTTCAGGCCAATCTCATTATGTAACACCTCTTACAAGATAATTGCAAAACTCTTGGAAAATAGAATGAAGCCATTGTTGGGCAAACTCATCTCAGATTTGCAAGGAGGATTCGTCAAAGGGAGACACATTTTGGACAATATAATTCAATTCCACGAAGCCATGCACTCCAGTAGCCTTAGAAAATAGAAAGTCATGCTGATCAACTCAGACATGGCCAACGCATTCGACAGAGTAAAGGTGTCCTTCCTATATCAAGTCCTCCTCTCCTTCGGATTTGAGCAAGAGTTTTTAAATCTGATTCAATCCTGTACCAACAGCCCTTGGATAGCCCTTTTGGTAAATGGGAGGCCAGTTGATTTCTTCAAAGCCTTGAGGGGGCTAAGGCAAGGATGCCCCCTCTCTCCATTTCTATAAATTTTAATGGAGGATATGCTTAGCAGAAAGCTGGAGCAGGAAAATATTGCAGGAGTTGCCCCAGGTTTGAGAATAATGAAGGATCTTAAACCAATAAATCGTGCCATGTTCACAGATGATTCCCTCATGTTGGGAGGAGCTTCTAACATAATAGCCTTTGCATTTAAAGGCACTCTTCAAGCCTAGTGAAAAGCATCTGGAGCACTAATTAGTGAAAGGAAAAGTGTTGTCTATAGTTTGAATGCAAAAGAGGATGAAACTCAAAAAATAGCTCGCAATCTCGGGTTCAATGGATACTCAAAAAGGGACAAAATAAATTATCTTGGGCTGCCATTAACACTGGGCACAAACAAAGTCAATCTGTGGGAACGAGTATTAATAAAAATCAAAGGCAAATTCGTTCCATGGGGAGGTCAATGGCTAACTCATGGAGGAAAATTAATCCTGATAAAATCTGTTCTTTCATCTCTGTCGATCTACCAAGCATCCTACCTCATGGCACCAAAGTCAATTTCAGGGGACAATCAACAAAATAATGAGAGATTTTTTGTGGCACGAAGGAAAATGGAACCAATGTAAAATTCACCTTGTTAAATGCGAGACAGCAAAGAGAACTATGAGAGAAGGTGGTCTCCAATTTCAAGATCCAGATCTCGCCAACACAACACTGGGCTATAAGATATTGTGGAAGCTTCACAGTGATCCCAACCACCCAGTTAGCAAA
Source organism: Pinus albicaulis (assembly GCA_034641835.2). NCBI lineage: Eukaryota > Viridiplantae > Streptophyta > Pinopsida > Pinales > Pinaceae > Pinus > Pinus albicaulis. The sequence continues at coordinate 913,457,776 of CM076569.1, forward strand.
ATGCTGAGGCATAAATATATACCGAATGCAAAAATCAGAAATCTGTAGAACACCAATATCAGGAGGAGCGCACTGTTATGGCAACTCTACATCAAAGGAAATCGATTTTTCATGCAAAATATGTACCACATCCCAGGAAATGGAAAGCGTGTAAAACTGTGGATAGATCGAATAATGGGGAATCCACCTTTAGCATCAAGCGCCAGCCTACATGAAATCTATGATTTTGTAGAAAATAGAGGAGAAAAGAGCATTCATGACATTTCGAAATTGGGCGACATTGGTTTCTGGACAAATTGGAACTTCAGGAATGTACCAAATCATCTCCTTCAACAAATAACAATTCTTAAAGAGGAGCTATGCGATGCAGCTCCAGTGCACAAGTCAGAAGATGATAAATGGGGATGGACACCTTCAGGAATATACTCCTCGGCCAAAGGCTATGAAATGTTACAACCATAGAGAGACAGATCCCTCCCAGCAAAATTTTGGATGGAGGTATGGGATTCAATGGTGCTACCTAAAGTAAACTTCTTCTTCTGTACATTAATGCACAAAAATATCCTGACTAGTGAAAAATTAATGAAAAGAAATATCGTTGGTCCATATAGATGCTCATTATGCAAAGAAGCCATGTAAACCATGGACCATTTGTTTGTAGACTTTCTATTTGCAAATAAATTCTGGATTCTCATACTCCATGGTATCAAGGTTTCTAACACCACTAAAATTTCAGTAGTAGACCTATTATCTACATGGAAGGACCGATACCCTTTGCTCTCAATCAAATCCTTATGGGCCAGAGTTTGGATCACCATCCCCAAATTTGTGTGCTGGAAGCTATGGCTTGCTAGAAACGAACAGATATTCAGAAATGTAGCCTAGACCCCCAATATGGTAGCAGCAAAAGCAAAAGGCCTTCTCCTAGAAAATTTGAACTCTCAAAACCTCAAAGGCGATTCTTAGTTGTAGCAGGAAGAAAAGAGTTGGCTCGGTACCTTTTTGCTTACTCAACAGATTCATAGCATTGAAAAACCCCATCTCAATCCTGAGTGGAGGCTAAGAGATAAGGACAAAACATTCTAGATTTGGTGGAGGAAGCAAGGAATAAATACAACTTTCTTTGATGGTGCCTCCAAGGGAAACCTCAGGATAGCGGGAGCTGGAGGACTTAGATACTCTTCTGACAGGAGCATAAAAGAAACCTTCAGCTGGGGACTAGGATAACGAACCAACAATCAAGCAGAAATTTTGAGTTTGATAAAAGCTTGCCATATAGACAAATAAAGAGGACACCGGGAGCTGCTAACATTTGGTGACTCTGAAATCCTATTAAAAATGATACATTCGAAAGGTCAGTTTAATGACACTGGCTTAAATAAGAATCTGCAAAGGCTGAGATATATTCTACAAGATTTGACCTCCTTCGAATGCTATCATATCCTTAGAGAATCAAACAAATAAGCGTACAAATATGCCAACAAAAGTTGTCTCTTGGCCCAAGGAGACCTCAACATAAATGATGGAGATCCAGTAAAAAATTGTATTCCTTGAAAAATACAATAGCATGTAATAAGAAAATGTAGAATTCTTATACTGAAGGTTGTAAGGTTGTGGCCAATTGGAGTTCCCTATCAATAAAATCCATACCCGTTTTAGTTAAAAAAAAAAAAAAAAGTACATGCATACATATAAATACACATGTACATATTCATTGATTAAATTGTGTTAAAACCATACCATGACTGGGTGAAACATGGGCATCCATGGCTGCAGTAGAGACCCTTCTTTTCTTATTAGCTCCCAGAAAATAAAAAATTAAACTTATTAACAACTAGTTTAACTCACAAAGTCGATAAAAAATCAATTCCATATGTACAAATATGTATGGAGATTTAAGAAAATATTTAAATTTACCATGAACAGCTCTCGATCTCGATCCCTGATCCCCCCCTCTCGTAGAGATATGGGGTTTTGTTGATCTTTGTCGTTCATCCTCCATGATATATATATATCTACGGCGGACATTTACAATTAATTTTTTAAATAACTAATTTAAATTAAATTCAAAATAAAGTTCAGAAAATTAATGTTTAATTTAGTGTAAACAAATTATGTAAAACACAACTTTTAAAGCACTAATTGATGTGTGAAACTAAATTTAACAAAAAAATAAGTTATAAAAATGATAAGTTCAACAAATTGTATTTTACATGGTGGGAGCACACTTGGTATAAAATTGAAAAAAACACATTGTCATTAAAAAAGAAATGAAACTCCATTTAAACAAAAAAATTGTTGAATTCAACACATTTTAATTTCATAAAAATGTGAAGTTCACCACTTGTTGCAAATGTGAAGTTCAGCAGCTTGCACTTTACATGGTGTGGTTGGAGCACACTTGGTATATAATTGAAAAAAGCACATGGTCATTAAAAAAGACACATTTATAAGTACACAACATGCACATATCCAAGATATGTTACAATGTCGATCAATAAATTTTGAAGGAGAGTTTTCAACACTAATTCATCTTTGAGAGATGAATCTTGAATTTTTGAAGAAGAGTGTCTCAAAACTAATTCATCTTTGAGAGATGAATCTTGAATTTTTGAAGAAGAGTGTCTCAAAACTAATTCATCTTTGAGAGATGAATCTTGCATTGGCATTGACATTGCTCCGTTATGATTGTAATTCATCTATTAATCCATGTTTGATAGATGAATCCTGAATTTTCATTGCCCCACACAATAAATCAACATACATCTTATTCACGTTTGTAAAATGCGTTATACTAAAAAATTGAAATTGGCTAATAATATTGTTTTCTATTCCATATAGTTATTTTACCCTCTCCTTCTTAACTTGGTATATGCCATTCATCTGGTTGAACACAAGTTTAGAATTGGTGAAAAATACAATTCCATTTGATCCGTACTTGATCGTTGTTCCCAAGCCTTCTATCAATCCAATATAATATGCCTCGTTGTTTGTTGTTCTTCCTGGTATATTCATTTTCCTTTGGACGACTTTGCTAGTCGCAATATTGGAAAGCACATAAGTAATCACTACATTCCCTAGATTGGGATAGCAAGAAAATTCTATGCATAATTTCCATTTTTCAACCATATTTAATGGTTTTCTTATCCCTAAAAAAAAAAATTCAATAAAAGTATAGATATTAAATTGACATTTATTGCAAATGCAGGGGAGAGATGAGAAACTTATATTTAGATATATTCCAGAGATTGGCTATAGGGGCATTTAGCAGATATGTCACCTTTCTTAAAATATGAGGTCCAGAAGCTACCTGGCCCTTTACAGACTCTTCCTATAGAACTACCATGGATATGAAAATGAAAAACTTCTAATTGGATCTATTCTAGAGATTGAATGTACGGCCATTAAATCTTAGGTTAAAACCTATATGTTTTGTATCAAATCACTTTTGGTTTCAATGGGAAACTTTTATGGCTAATTTGTGTTTTACATGTTGAATATAAAAGGTTTTTTTCTCTATCATTGTTTGAGACCATGGATATGAAAATGAAAAACTATATACTTGGTTAAAAACTATGTTTTGTATCAAATTACTTTTTGTTTATAAATACTATATACATGTTGACTGTAAGGGAATTTAGATCTATTTCAAAGATTTACTGTCGGGGAATTTACTAGATATGTCACCTACCATAAAAGATGAGATGAAGAGGCTACCTGGCCCTTTACAAACTCTGCCTATAGAACTACCATGGATATGAAAATGAAAAACTTCTAATTAGATCTATTCTAAAGATTGAATGTAGGGGCATTTACTAGATTAGGTTTTAAAACCTATATGTTTTGTATCAAATCACTTTTGGTTTCAATGGGAAAATTTTATGGATAATTTGTGTTTTACATGTTGAATATAAAAGGTTTTTTCTCTCTCATTGTTTGAGACCATGGGTATGAAAATTAATAACTATATACTTGGTTAAAACCTATGTTTTTTATCAAATTACATTTTGTTTCTAAATACTATATACATATTGACTATAGGGGAATTTATAGTAGGGGAATTTAGATCTATTCCACAAATTGACTATAGGGGCATTTATTGTAGGGGAAATTAGATCTATTCCAGAGATTGACTGTAGGGGCATTTACTAGATATGTCACCCTTCATGAAAGATGAGATACAAAGACTTCTTGGCCCTTTACAGATTCTGCCTATAGAACTACCATGGATATGAAAATGAAAAACTTGTAATTAGATCTATCCTAGAGACTAAATGTAGGGGAATTTACTCTTGGGTTAAAACCTATACGTTTTGTATCAAATAACTTTTGGTTTCAATGGGAAACTTTTATGGCTAGTTTGTGTTTCACATGTTGAATATAAAAGGTTTTTTATCTCTCATTTTTTGAGACCATATATATGGAAATGAAAAACTATATAATTGGTTAAAACCTATGTTTTGTATTAAATTTTTTTTTTTTCTAAATAAGTTATATACATGTTGAATATAAAAGGTTTTTTTCTCTCTCATTGTTTGAGACCATGAATATGAAAATGGAAAACTTCTATTTAGATCTATTCTAGAGATATAGCTAATTTGTGTTTTACATACATTGAATATAAAAAAATTTTTATCTCATTCTTTGAGAACATGGATATGAAAATGAAAAACTTCTGTATTTAAAACTATTCAAGAGATTGATTGACTTGTAGGGGAATTTACTCTTAGGTTAAAAACTATGTTTTGTATCAAATCACTTATGGTTTCAATGGGAAAATTTTATGGCTAATTCAAGTGTTTTACATGTTGAATATAAAAGTTTTTTTTCTCTCTCATTGTTTGAGACCATGGATATGAAAATGTAAAACTTCTATTTAGATCTATTCTAGAGATATGGCTAATTTTTTTTTTACATACATTGAATATAAAAGGTTTTTTCTCTCATTGTTTGAGACCATGCATATGAAAATGGAAAACTTCTAGATATTTAAAACTATTCTAGAGATTGATTGACTTGTAGGGGCATTTATGCTTAGTTTAAAACCTATGTTTTTTATCGAATCACTTATGGTTTAAATGGGAAACATTTATGGCTAATTCAAGTGTTTTACATGTTGAACATAAAAGGTTTTTTTCTCTCTCATTGTTTGAGACCATGGATACAAAAATGAAAAACTTCTGTTTAGATCTATTATAGAGATATGGCTAATTTTTGTTTTACATACATTGAATATATAAGGTTTTTTCTCTCATTTTTTGAGACCATGGATATGAAATTGAAAAAATTCTGGATATTTAAAACTATTCGAGAGATTGATTGACTTGTGGGGGCATTTACTCTTAGGTTAAAACCTATATTTTGTATCAAATCACTTATGGTTTCAATGGGAAACATTTATGGCTAATTAAAGTGTTTTACATGTTGAATATAAAAGGTTTTTTTCTCTCTCATTGTTTGAGACCATGGATACGAAAATGAAAAACTTCTGTTTAGATCTATTCTAGAGATATGGCTAATTTTTGTTTTACATACATTGAATATATAAGGTTTTTTCTCTCATTGTTTGAGACCATGGATATGAAAATGGAAAAATTCTAGATATTTAAAACTATTCAAGAGATTGATTGACTTGTAGGGGCATTTAGTCTTAGGTTAAAACCTATATTTTGTATCAAATCACTTATGGTTTCAATGGGAAACTTTTATGGCTAACTCAAGTGTTTTAAATGTTCAATATAAAAGGTTTTTTTCTCTCGCATTGTTTGAGACCATGGATATGAGAATGAAATACTTCTATTTAGATCTATTCTAGAGATATGGCTAATTCTTGTTTTACATACATTGAATATAAAAGGTTTTTCCTCTCATTGTTTGAGACCATGGATATGAAAATCGAAAACTTCTATATTTAAAAATATTCAAGAGATTGATTCACTTATAAGGGAATTTAATATTAGGTTAAAACCTATGTTTTGTATCAAATCACTTATGGTTTCAATGGGAAAATTTGAAGGCTAATTTGTGTTTTACATGTTGAATATAAAAGGGTTTTTTTCTCTCTCATTGTTTGAGACCATGGATATGAAAATGAAAAACTTCTATTTAGATCTATTATAGAGATATGGCTAATTTGTGTTTTACATACATTGAATATAAAAGGTTTTTTCTCTCATTGTTTGAGATCATGGATATCAAAATGAAAAAATTATGTATTTAAAACTATTCGAGAGATTGATTGACTTCTATGGGCATTTACTCTTAGGTTAAAACCTATATGTTTTGTTTCAAATCACTTATGGTTTCAATGGGAAACTTTTATGGAAAGTTTGTGTTTTACATGTTGAATATAAAAGGTTTTTATTCTCTCATTGTTTGAGACCATGGATATGAAAATGAAAAACTATATAATTGGTCAAAACATATGTTTTGTGTTAAATTAATTTTTGTTTCTAAATAAGTTATATACATGTTCAATATAAAGATTTTTTCACTCTCATTGTTTGAGACCATGGATATGAAAATGAAAAACTATATAATTGGTTAAAACCTATGTTTTGTATTGAATTACTTTTTGTTTCTAAATAAGTTATATACACATGTTGAATATAAATTTTTTTTTCTCTCTCATTGTTTGAGACCATGGATATGAAAATGAAAAACATCTATTTAGATATATTCTAGAGCTATGGCTAATTTCTGTTTTACATACATTGACTCTTAGGTTAAAACCTATTTTTTGTATCAAATCACTTATGGTTTCAATGGGAAACTTTTATGGCTAATTCAAGTGTTTTACATGTTGAATATAAAAGGTTTTTTTCTCTCTCATTGTTTGAGACCATGGAAATGAAAACGAAAAAATTATATTTAGATCTATTCTAGAGATATGGCTAATTTTTGTTTTTCATGTACATTTCATATAAAAGGTTTTTTCTCTCATTGTTTGAGTCCATGGATATGAAAATGAAAACCTTGCATTTAAAACTATTCAAGAGATTTATTGACTTGTAGGGGCATTTACTCTTAGGTTAAAACCTATGTTTTGTATCAAATCACTTATGGTTTCAATGGGAAACTTTTATGGCTAATTCAAGTGTTTTACATGTTTAATATAAAATGTTTTTTTCTCTCTCATTGTCTAAGACCATGGATATGAAAATGAAAAACTTCTATTTAGATCTATTCTAGAGATATGGATAATTTTTGTTTTACATCCATTGAATATAGAAGGTTTTTTCTCTCATTGTTTGAGACCATGGATATGAAAATGAAAAACTTCTAGATATTTAAAACTATCCGAGAGATTGATTGACTTGTAGGGGCATTTAATCTTAGGTTAAAACCTATGTTTTGTATCAAATTACTTATGGTTTCAATGGGAAAATTTTATGGCTAATTCAAGTGTTTTACATGTTGAATATAAAAGGGCTTTTTCCTCTCTCATTGTTTGATACCATGGATATGAAAATGAAAAACTTCCATTTAGATCTATTCTAGAGATATGACTAATTTGTGTTTTACATACATTGAATATAAAAGTTTTTTTGCTCATTGTTTGAGACCATGGATATGAAAATGAAAAAATTCTATTTAAAACTATTCCAAAGATTGACTATAGGGGCATTTACTTTTAGGTTAAAACCTATGTTTTCTATCAAATCACTTATGGTTTCAATGGGAAACTTTTATGGCTAATTTGTGTTTTAAATGTTGAAAATAGAAGGTTTTTCTCTCTCTCATTGTTTGGGACCATGGATATGAAAATGAAAAACTTCTTTTTAGATCTATTCTAGAGATATGGCTAATTTGTGTTTTACATACATTGAATATAAAATATTTTTTCTCTCGTTGATTGACAACATGGATATGAAAATGAAAAACTTCTATATTTAAAACTATTTGAGAAAATTTACTCTTAGGTTAAAACCTATGTTTTATACCAAATCACTTATGGTTTAAATGGGAAAATTTTATGGCCAATTTCTGCTTTACATGTTGAATATAAAAGATTTTTTTCTATCTCATTGTTTGAGACCATGGATATGAAAATGAAAAACTTCTATTTAGATCTATTCTAGAGATATGGCTAATTTGTGTTTTACATAAATTGAATATAAAATGTTTTTTCTCTCATTGTTTGATACCATGGATATGAAAATGAAAAACTTCTATATTTAAAACTATTCGAGGGATTGATTGGCTTGTAGGGGCATTTACTCTTAGGTTAAAACCTATGTTTTGTATCAAATCACTTATGGTTTCAATGGGAAAATTTTATGGTTAATTTTTGTTTTACATGTTGAATATAAAAAGTTTTTTTTCTCTGTCATTGTTTGAGACCATGGATATGAAAATGAAAAACTTATTTTTAGATCTATTCTAGAGATATGGCTAATTTGTGTTTTATATACATTGAATATAAAAGGTTTTTTCTCTCTTATTGTTTGAGACCATGGATATGAAAATGAAAAAATATATAATTGGTTAAAACCTATGTTTTGTATCAAATTAATTTTTGTTTCTAAATACTAGATACAAGTTGACTATAGGGCCATTTACTGTAGGGGCATTTAGATCTATTCCAGAGATTGACTGTAGGGGAATTTACTAGATATGTCACCTTTCATAAAAGATGATATCTAGAGGCTACCTGGCCCTTTACAGAATCTGCCTATAGAACTACCATGGATATGAAAATGAAAAACTTCTAATTAGATATATTCTAGAAATTAAATGTAGGGGCATTTAATAGATTAGGTTAAGACCTATGTTTTGTATCAAATCACTTTTGGTTTCAATGGGAAATTTTTATGGCTAATTTGTGTTTTAGATGTTGAGTATAAAAGGTTTTTTCTCTCTCATTGTTTGAGACCATGGATATGAAACTGAAAAACTATATAATTGGTTAAAACCTATGTTTTTTACCAAATTACTTTTTTCTTCTAAATACTATATACATGTTGAATATCAATTGGATGCACATAACATGCAAGTTATGTGCAAATGATGGATGTTGAATGACCTAAGTGAATCTCCATATCAATTGGATGCAAGTTATGTGCAGATGATGGATGATGAATGACCTAAGTGAATCTCCATATCAGATGCATGCAAGTTATGTGCAGATAATGGATGATGAATGAGGTGATGTTGATCATAATCTTTACATCTATATGATAGGAAGCTTGATATACATAACAAGGTTTAGACTAGATATAATTTTGGAATTCAAGTTATGTGCAGATGATTGATGATGAATGAACTAAGTGAATCTCCATATCAATTCGATGCAAGTCATGTGCAGACGATGGATGATGAATTGTCACACCTCCAGTTTAGGGAATTTTTTTTTTTTTTTTCTATTACCTAGCACACATGTATTCCACACGATTATCTGGGGATATGTTTATATATCGGTTACCCACATATATATATATATATATAACTCTATAGAAAATATATGTCCAACCTACATTTATCAACCATATCCTTTTGAGTATTTATAACTTCAATATATGTGAAGTATACCTCTTATTAAGATATTTGACCCATATTTATATACCACATATAAATATCTATATACACCTCTTATTAAGATATTTGACCCATATTTATATACCACATATAAATATCTATAGGTATATATGTATAACCCATACGTTGATACTCTTGTGGAACACCTACATAGATTCCCCTTTTAATACCATGATTAAATATAAATTATTGAGGTCAACTTTGTTCATTTGACCAATGTATATATTCATATACCCCACGTCCCTTTAATAATAAGAGTATTGACACCGCATATACATATATGGCGTGGAATTATTGTTGTATACTTTGTTAAAACCTCCTTTGTACAGGCGTACCTCCACGACTATTACATGAATCAATATTATATATCACTAAGAGCGACTTTCCCCTTACATATTGTTGTCATACGTAATTATTTACGGATCATCGTATGCCTACTCTATAGTCCCTTTACGCCTTAAATAATACCGCCAAGTTATATATCTATGCTTGGCGTTATGAATTTGTATGGTTCAATCGTGACTATACTGCTCAATTATTTCATGAATCCCATTTCATTGCCCGTTTGACTTAACACGGTGTCTTGGCGTATTACACAGGTTATCATGGCGGCTATATGCATTCGGCAGTTACTCTCCACTCAACGCTACTGGCGAGGATATACCATTGCTCGTTTGTGTGCGGAACCCGCGTCTACGCGTCAGGATTCTGTGCGTAAGTACACCATGTGAGTACTGTTACGGTGCTTATGGGCCGCCTAGCCCACACTATGCTTCGACGGTCGTTGGCATGTGACCTCGGTGCGCTACGTTTCCGGGAGTTAACCTAATATTTGGTACATACGGCGCCCAACCTTCCCTGCGCCCATTGATGTCCATGGTACCCTTCTGCTACGGGTTGTGTCTGCCCAATCTATCTTGGGATTTCTTGCTGGTTATCAGACAGAGGGTTTAGGGTTACAGAGGTTCATTAATTCTGAGGTTACCCTATCTGTCGATTCATCAGTTTCACTCCTACTTCAGGTATGCGGCCCTTCTTCGTTTCCTTTATATAAGTTTCGGTGTGATTCAACCACAGGGAGGTTTGTTTCAGACTCGGTGTTATGGGAGAGTTACCAGCATGTCTGCGCCAAGAGGGTAACAGCTCGTCGTCTCCGTCTATCTCCTGGAGACAGAGAGCGAGCCTGTCCTCTTGTGCGTATTCGTAAACCTCTAGTTCCTTCTTGCTGTAGTTCTGTAAATTCATCCGGAGGTAACCCTAATCATTTAGATTGTAAATGTTTTGGGTCATTATGTTATCGTTTAGATTCACCAAGTCGATGTTAACTCATTCTGGTTTACGATTTATATTTATGTTGACTGTTCCCTTGCGTGTTAATGGCTATTCATTATCGGATTCATATGAGGAAAATGGTACCAATTCTGCTATATCGGTGATCTACCTCCTTGAATGACATTTCAATGCCTGCATGGCTATTGTTTCACTGTGATACCTTCCTTGCAAGCATGGATCATACCACGCTGGCGTGGGAGGTTTTCCACAGTCCCTCAGACGTCTAACGGTCATTTGAATATACTGCAAGTAGCTCTACTTCTGCAAGTAGTTATGGCATTCGCCAATGCGTTGAACGCATCACTTTGTATTTTGTTCCTTTCCACTACTGTATATACGTGTTCAGAGATGTCGCGGCCTAATTACGCCTGCTTTCCAGAGAATTAATGTATAGTTAACTTACTGTATCAATATTTATAATCGCTATGATTCGCCAGTAGATAACTGAAATCCTACATGACTCGTTTGCACATCTTTTCGCCAAGCTCTCGCTCTACAAGCGATAACAGAATGATATACTAATATGATATTCGGAACTTCTCTTAATTCTCTGTTTTAAAACGAGATGTGGAATCGTGCGGCGATTATGTTGCCGTGAATGATAATCTACCCTCGTCGCCCTTAGATTTTAATTTTGTTACTTTCGTTTACTTGTGATTCAGATTGTGTTTTATTTCTTTTGTGGTAGGGTTTGTGAAATTCACTACCGTCGTAGCTATGAGTTTATCTTACACCCCAGATCTTTACTTCAACGCCACGTACATTTAATAGAGTAACGGTGTATTAGTTTTATTGGCGGCGAGGAATTTTATGTATATATATTCCACTGACCTTCTGGATTTGCATCGACATCTTCTGTTGAGCATATAGGGTTTATTTATGTATGACTCGCATTCATAACTTTCTTTTGCCGCATGTAATTTATATATATATGCCTTACACTTTTAATTTCTTTTGAACCGATATGTTTGACAGACCCGATATGGTTGACATAACATGTATAGTTCATGTATTTAAATACTAAAAGGACCTCTCGGCATTTGTTCTCACGACTTGATGAGGTCGGCTATTGGATTAAATGCAAGTATCAATATTAATTGGTTTATGTAATAATGTACCATAGCATAGATTAAATTTATTTTCATAGTATTTACTTCAAGGTTCTTGTTTTTCATTTAACAAGCAATATACCTATATCATATAGTTTCTATGCATGCGATCATACTCCTCTTAGGTAAAGTTACTACTATGTTAGCATAGTTTCGAGTACCTGTCATTACATTTTTCTCTTTTTAGTTGTGAATACCATATCAATTTCAGTTCGGTTATCATACTTTCCTAGCATACTTATGAGCACATAATGTCACATGGGTAGTTATATATATTCAATAGTCATTATGTCGTATAACTGAATTATAACTTTAGTCTTTGACTATGATGCTTAAATCAGGAATTTGAGATGGATTTCAAAATATTATGTGCTCTATATTTGCTATACAGGATATATTCCTTCTGTAGAATATAATTTCTTTAAAAGTTAGAAAATGTTGACATGTAAAATCCTACATCTTGGATTTACTTCTATGATGTCTCTAGATCAATTAATATAGTTTTCCACTTACCTATGAGCATAAAGTTTCACAGTTACACACATATATGGTGTAGGTAATCTTCACTTTTCTGGCATAAGTTCAAATGTCAAAATTCATTGTACTTACTTTCAGCAGTTGATATTTATACCAGGTAACTCTAGTACTACTATATTGTTCCTCTAGCAGATTCATAAGCATAAAATATCACAATTGTGCCTACCATGAACAAAACAATAATTTATCATCTATAGGGTTTAAGTAACTTCAGATTTAAACCAATCCTTGGTTTAGAGATTCTGGAGTTTCTACTATAGGGATTTTCTGGTCTACAACTAAACAGATCTGGAAGGTGAATACCTAAGGATAGATTCTATTAAATGTAGTACCAAAATTCATCATTGTCATAAAATAAAATTTTGTATGTAGCCAATTCATACTGTAATAAGACATAGTAACAAGAATTTCAGAACATACCACAAAATCTGCAAAATGACCAACCTCCCAACCTTAGAGTCCTCTTTGTCTCCCAGGACTCACCCCCGAGCAGAGATCACCTCCTAGAACAGATCAACCCCTGATCTGCTTAGAAGCAGCTTATTTAAGCTCATAATTCCCCAAAGCATGTTTCTAATTCTGCGTCCAGAATAGCGGGATGCTTTCTTTCCTGTTTAGCCTAGGCTTCCCATTTTGGGACTCTTTAAAGCTGCTTTAAGCTTTTCCTCAGCTTTTCCAGCTTTTTCTCACCTCTTCCCAACTACTCCTCTTCATTGGGGAAATTTAGATTCCTCCTCAAATCTAAATTAATTTCTTTCAAGGATTTTTTTGAAAGATTTTTGGGGATTTGTTGCCTTATCCATCCTCATGGATTTGGCAAGTGATCTCTAATTCTCATCTTGGTCAAAATGCACAATCATTTTATTTATTTCTTCAAATAAAATATGCAATTACATTCACACCACACTTATCCCTTGGGGTCCACCCCTTAGGATTTAAGTTCAAATGTCTAACTTTAAAAATTCAACACACAAATTGGGGGTGTTACATATTCCCCCTCTGAAAATAAACACCGTCCTCGGTGTTCTTATTCAACTACTAGAGTTCATTGAAACAAAAATGGATATCTCTCCATCATTTCAGCTTCCCTTTCCCAAGTGGCTTCTTCAGCAGTAAAGTGCTTCCACTGCACCTTTACTCTGACCACTGTTCTGTTTCTCAATTCAATTTCTTCCCGCTCCAATATTTGAAGCGGTTTTGGCAGAAACTCCCCTTCTGGTTCCACCTGTACAACATTCCAATCAAATATGTGAGAAGCATCGTGTACATATCTTTTTAATAATGAAACATGAAATACATTATGCACTCTAACATGGGCTGGTAATGCCAGCTTGTAAGCCACCAGTCCCACCCTTTCTAACACCTCAAAAGGCCCACAATATCTAGGTGCAAGTTTTGCACAACTTCTAGCATAAAGTGTGCTCTTTTTGGGTTTGATGCGTAAATACACATGATCTCCCACTTTGAATTCTCGGTGCACTCTTTTCTTATCCGCATAACTTTTCTGGCGATCTTGCGCTGTCTTGATATTTCTTTGTATTTGTTTGACAATTCTTTCCATCTCTTGTAGTGCATCTGGTCCCAACACCAGTTTATCCTCTGGTTGACTCCAACTCAAGGGAGTACGACACTTTCTCCCATAGAGTGCCTCAAACGGACTCATCTTAATAGAGGATTGGTAGCTATTATTATAGGAAAACTCAGCTAGATGCAGATACTCTTCCCACTTTGATGGTCTATCCATCACATACATCCGCAACATATCCTCCAAGATTTGATTCGTCCTTTCTGTCTGCCCATCTGTTTGAGGGTGATAGGCAGTACTAAAATTCAGCTTAGTACCCATCCCCCCAAACAATCCCTTCCAAAATGCTGCTGTAAACTTAGCATCTCGATCTGAGACAATTACTTTGGGAACTCCATGAAGCCTTACTATCTCCTTCAGGAAAACATTGGCTACTTGAGTTGTTCCGAAAGTAGATTTCACTGGTATAAAGTGAGCAGCTTTTGTGAGAGTGTCTACTACTACCATCACAGAATCATGTTGATATTTAGTCTTGGGTAATCCTGTGATAAAATCCATGGAAACTATGTCCCATTTCCATTCTGCAATTGGCAGGGGATTTAGAAGCCCTGCTGGGTGTTGATGCTCAACTTTGACCAATTGACATTCCATACACCTACTTAGATACTCTGCCACATCTCTCTTCATTCCTGGCCAGAACAACTTCTTCTTCAAGGCTGTTAACATCTTTTGATATCCGGGATGTCCTGCATAGGGCTGTTTATGATATTCATCTAGAATTTCTCTTTTCAATGACTCTATATTTGGAATATACAACCTGTTTTTGTAATAGAGCAGCCCTTGTGGGTTTTTAGTGTAATCTGTTTTATCCCTTGTCTGTAATTTCACCAAAAGTGCTTCATAGTTGGGATCTTGAGTTGCTGCTTTTCCCACCAATTCCTCTATCTCCATCTGGGCACTACTCCCAATGCTATTTAAATGTTGACAAGCATTTCTACTTAAGGCATCAGCAACTTTATTTTCTTTTCCCTTGATATGTTTTATGTCCATATCAAATTCACTTATAAAAGACAGCCATCTGGCTTGTCTTGCATTCAGGTCAGTTTGGGAAAAGAAATATTTAAGGCTAATATGATCAGTCATCAATGTGAACTTCTTCCGCAGCAGATAGTGCCTCCACATATTTAAAGCATGAATAACAACTGCAAATTCCAAATCATATGCACTATAATTTTGTTCATGAGTTTTCAATTTCCTAGACTCATAGGCAATAACTGAATTTTCTTGCAATAGGACTCCTCCTAGCCCCTCTCTGCAAGCATCTGTACATACCACAAACTCTTTATCAGGATCAGCAATTTTTAATATAGGAGCTAAAATAAGTTTCTGTTTCAATTGTTCGAAACTGTTTTGACATTTTTCAGTCCACACAAACTTGCCACCCTTCCTTTGTAATGAGGTTATGGGATTTTCTATAGCAGAAAATCTCTCCACAAATCTGCGATAATAGCCTGCAATTCCCATAAATGATCTTACTGCTGAGACATCAGTGGGAGCTGGCCATTCTTTAATGGCTTTTATCTTTTCAGGGTCAACTGCCAACCCTTTTTCAGAAATTATATGACCCAAATATTGAATTTTATCTTTATAAAATTCACATTTACTGAACTTGGCATATAGTTGATTTTCTTTCAAAGTTTGCAACACTATATTCAGGTGTTCCTTATGTTCTTCCTCATTTTTGGAGTAAACTAAGATATCATCTATGAACACAAGAAAAAATTTGTCCAAATACTTATTCAACACACTGTTCATCAGACACATAAATGTGGCAGGGGCATTTGTCAAACCAAAAGGTAGGACTACAAATTCGTAATGCCCATACCTAGTTCGAAATGCTATTTTGCTGATGTCTTCTTATTTAATTCTGAGCTCGTGATATCCAGTCCTTAGGTCTATCTTGGAGAAGACTGAAGCTCCTCTCACTTGATCAAAAAGATCATCAATTCTAGGAAGTGGATATCTATTCTTAATGGTCAACTTGTTCAGTTGACGATAGTCAATGCACATCCTAAAAGTTCCATCCTTCTTTTTGACAAATAAAACAGGTGCTCCCCATGGAGACACACTTAGTCTAATGTAACCTTTATCCAATAATTCTTGCAACTGCATCTTCAGCTCCATCAGTTCTGGCGGACTCATCCGATAAGGAGCTCGGGAAATAGGTGTAGCTCCCGGCACCAGATCTATAGAAAAGTCAATCTCTCTTTCGGGGGGAAGATGAGGGATTTCCTTGGGAAAAACTTCCTTAAATTCTCTGATGACTGGTATAGCATCTATTAACTCTTCCTCAATTTGCGGTTCTATTTATTCTACATGCACTGCATAGACTTGGTATCCTTTTCTAGCTGTTCTTTTCAAGTGTAAGGCTGATATTTGTCTTACGGAAATGGATTTTGGTTTCCCTTTTAATGTAAAAGGTTTCCCTTCTTCATCCACACAATGCAGGGTTTTTTCCCAGCAGTTCATCAAGGCTTTCTTCTTTTCCAGCCAGTCCATTCCTATCAGCAGATCATAGGATCCTAATGGCAATATGTTTAGATTTACTTCTGTTGGGAACCCATTTAATTGTATTGCTGTTTTGGGCAACTTATGTGTGACTTTTCTCTTAGTTCCAGTGGCCAGTTGTACTAACCATGACTGCTGAAATTTTTCAGGTTTAATTTTACATTTTTCTACAATTCCAGGACTAATGTAACTCAAAGAATCACCTGGATCAATCAAAACAGTAACAGGTAGGTCATAAATCTTACCCTCCATTTCCACCATGGTCGCTTGATGTTCTGCTTGCCTATTTTCCAGGGCTGCACTGATGGTTGGTATGTTTCTGGCTATGTCATTGATTGTTGTTGCCTCTCGCTCTCTGTTGATCATATGAATATTTCGACGGGGACAGTCCCTCATCATATGGGGTTCTCCACAGCCCCAACATTTCAGAGGTTCCTTCATTCTGACTGTCCCTTCCTTTTTATTGTTCCCTTCTACTGGTTTTGAAACCACTTGGGACTGAGCAGTTTGACTTTCCTTTGGTTTGTTGAACTTTTTCCTTTGATGATCCCTACCAAAATTCCTTAAATATGCTGGTTTTGGTCTTTTGCCTTTGAACTCACCCTTGTTCAGCCAGCTCTTCCCTTGTTCCTCTTTACCTTTAAACTGCTGATAGCATAATCTTGCTTTTCTAACAGCTTCATCCATGGTCTTTGGGTTGTCAAATTCAATTTTCTCCTTGTAAACAGTAGGCAAACAATTTAAAAACCTTTGCACTTTTGCCTTTTCTTCCCTAATGTAAGGAACATACCTCAATAAATTAGTAAACTTAGTGACAAACTCATCAATAGTGAGCTGCCCTAGCCTAAGTTCATGGAATTATTTTGCTTTATCGTCATAATAACGTTCATTCAAATAACGACTTTTGAACTTAGTCTGAAAATCTTCCCAAGTAACTGTCTTTTCATCAATCGCATGCACCATTTTTGTCTCTTCCCACTAGAGTGTAGCTTTTCCTTGTAGCTGGTACACAGCTAATCTAGCCTTCAGATTGCTTTCATATTCATAGACTTGGAAATACTTGATCATGTTCAGCAACCAAGCTTCAGCATCCTCCTCCTTCTCCCCATCATAGGAGGGAGGTTTGATCTTTCTAAATTCTCCCCGCAACTCTCTTTTCTGCTTATGTTGATTTCTAGCCGCATCCTCATCCTCAGATTCATCCATCTTTATTTTTCCAGAACCTTCGCCTTCCTGGCTGTTCCGGGAAGTTAGCTCTCTGATGAGCTTTTCCTGCTCCTTACTGGCTGATGACAACATGTCATTTTGGCTTCTTAATTCAGCCAACTCACGTTGCATCCGGTGCAACATAGCCAGTACCGGGGCATTGGGATCTGGAGTAGCAAACTCATCCCGCAGATCCACATAAATCCCTTCACCTTCAGCCATTTCAACTGTACACACTTACAACACAGAATAGCAAAGTTTATAAACTTCAGAAAAACAAAATATGTAATAAGCAGTGAGCACAAAACGACAGCCCAATTTGTTGTAACTAGTGCTCTGATACCATTTGTCACACCTCCAGTTTAGGGAATTTTTTTTTTTTTTTTTTTCTATTACCTAGCACACATGTATTCCACACGATTATCTGGGGATATGTTTATATATCGGTTACCCACATATATATATAACTATATATATATCTCTATAGAAAATATATGTCCAACCTACATTTATCAACCATATCCTTTTGAGTATTTATAACCCCCCTGATATATGTGAAGTACACCTCTTATTAAGATATTTGACCCATATTTATATACCACATATAAATATCTATATACACCTCTTATTAAGATATTTGACCCATATTTATATACCACATATAAATATCTATATAAACCTCTTATTAAGATATTTGACCCATATTTATATACCACATATAAATATCTATAGGTATATATGTATAACCCATATGTTGATACTCTTGTGGAACACCTACATAGATTCCCCTTTTAATACCATGATTAAATATAAATTATTGAGGTCAACTTTGTTCATTTGACCAATGTATATATTCATATACCCCACGTCCCTTTAATAATAAGAGTATTGACACCGCATATACATATATGGCGTGGAATTATTGTTGTATACTTTGTTAAAACCTCCTTTGTACAGGCGTACCTCCACGACTATTACATGAATCAATATTATATATCACTAAGAGCGACTTTCCCCTTACATATTGTTGTCATACGTAATTATTTACGGATCATCGTATGCCTACTCTATAGTCCCTTTACGCCTTAAATAATACCGCCAAGTTATATATCTATGCTTGGCGTTATGAATTTGTATGGTTCAATCGTGACTATACTGCTCAATTATTTCATGAATCCCATTTCATTGCCCGTTTGACTTAACACGGTGTCTTGGCGTATTACACAGGTTATCATGGCGGCTATATGCATTCGGCGGTTACTCTCCACTCAACGCTACTGGCGAGGATATACCATTGCTCGTTTGTGTGCGGAACCCGCGTCTACGCGTCAGGATTCTGTGCGTAAGTACACCATGTGAGTACTGTTACGGTGCTTATGGGCCGCCTAGCCCACACTATGCTTCGATGGTCATTGGCATGTGACCTCGATGCGCTACATTTCCGGGAGTTAACGTAATATTTGGTACATATGGCGCCCAACCTTCCCTGCGCCCATTGATGTCCATGGTACCCTTCTGCTACGGGTTGTGTCTGCCCAATCTATCTTGGGATTTCTTGCTGGTTATCGGACATAGGGTTTAGGGTTACAGAGGTTCATTAATTCTGAGGTTACCCTATCTGTCGATTCATCAGTTTCACTCCTACTTCAGGTATGCGGCCCTTCTTCGTTTCCTTTATATAAGTTTCGGTGTGATTCAACCGCAGGGAGGTTTTTTTCAGACTCGGTGTTATGGGAGAGTTACCAGCATGTCTGCGCCAAGAGGGTAACAACTCATCGTCTCCGTCTATCTCCTGGAGACAGAGAGCGAGCCTGTCCTCTTGTGCGTATTCGTAAACCTCTAGTTCCTTCTTGCTGTAGGTCTGTAAATTCATCCGGAGGTAACCCTAATCATTTAGATTGTAAATGTTTTGGGTCATTATGTTATCGTTTAGATTCACCAGGTCGATGTTAACTCATTCTGGTTTACGATTTATATTTCTGTTGACTGTTCCCTTGCGTGTTAATGGCTATTCATTATCGGATTCATATGAGGAAAATGGTACCGATTCTGCTATATCGGTGATCTACCTCCTTGAATGACATTTCAATGCCTGCATGGCTATTGTTTCACTGTGATACCTTCCTTGCAAGCATGGATCATGCCACGCTGGCGTGGGAGGTTTTCCACAGTCCCTCAGACGTCTAACGGTCATTTGAATATACTGCAAGTAGCTCTACTTCTGCAAGTAGTTATGGCATTCGCCAATGCGTTGAACGCATCACTTTGTATTTTGTTCCTTTCCACTACTGTATATACTTGTTCAGAGATGTCGCGGCCTAATTACGCCTGCTTTCCAGAGAATTAATGTATAGTTAACTTACTGTATGAATATTTATAATCGCTATGATTCGCCAGTAGATAACTGAAATCCTACATGACTCGTTTGCACATCTTTTCGCCAAGCTCTCGCTCTACAAGCGATAACAGAATGATATACTAATATGATATTCGGAACTTCTCTTAATTCTCTGTTTTAAAACGAGATGTGGAATCGTACGGCGATTATGCTGCCGTGAATGATAATCTACCCTCGTCGCCCTTAGATTTTAATTTTTTTACTTTCGTTTACTTGTGATTCGGATTGTGTTTTATTTCTTTTGTGGTAGGGTTTGTGAAATTCACTACCGTCGTAGCTATGAGTTTATCTTACACCCCAGATCTTTACTTCAACGCCACGTACATTTAATAGAGTAACGGTGTATTAGTTTTATTGGCGGCGAGGAATTTTATGTATATATATTCCACTGACCTTCTGGATTTGCATCGACATCTTCTGTTGAGCATATAGGGTTTATTTATGTATGACTCGCATTCATAACTTTCTTTTGCCGCATGTAATTTATATATATATGCCTTACACTTTTAATTTCTTTTGAACCGATATGTTTGACAGACCCGATATGGTTGACATAACATGTATAGTTCATGTATTTAAATACTAAAAGGACCTCTCGGCATTTGTTCTCACGACTTGATGAGGTCGGCTATTGGATTAAATGCAAGTATCAATATTAATTGGTTTATGTAATAATGTACCATAGCATAGATTAAATTTATTTTCATAGTATTTACTTCAAGGTTCTTGTTTTTCATTTAACAAGCAATATACCTATATCATATAGTTTCTATGCATGCGATCATACTCCTCTTAGGTAAAGTTACTACTATGTTAGCATAGTTTCGAGTACCTGTCATTACATTTTTCTCTTTTTAGTTGTGAATACCATATCAATTTCAGTTCGGTTATCATACTTTCCTAGTATACTTATGAGCACATAAATGTCACATGGGTAGTTATATATATTCAATATTCATTTATGTCGTATAACTCAATTATAACTTTAGTCTTGATCACATGCTTAAATCATGAATTTGAGATGATTTCAAATATAATGTGCTCTATATTTTTTGCACAGATATATTCCTTCTAGAATATAATTTCTTTAAAAGAAAATGTTGACATGTAAAATCCTGTATTCTTGATTTACTTATGATATCTCTTAGATCAACCAATATTTCCACTTACCTATGAGCATAAAGTCACGGTTACACACATATATGGTGTAGGTAATCTTCTACTTTCACTTTTCTGCATAAGTTCAAGTGTCAAAATTTTTTGTACTTACTTTCTGTAGCACTTGATATTTATACCAGGTAACTCTAGTACTACTATATTGTTCCTCTAGCAGATTCATAAGCATAAAATATCACAATTGTGCCTACCATGAACAAAACAATAATTTAGCATCTATAGGGTTTAAGTAACTTCAGATTTAAACCAATCCTTGGTTTAGAGATTCTGGAGTTTCTACTCTAGGGATTTTCTGGTCTACAACTAAACAGATCTGGAAGGTGAATACCTAAGGATAGATTCTGTTAAATGTAGTACCAAAATTCTTCATTGTCATAAAATAAAATTTTGTATGTAGCCAATTCATACTGTAATAAGACATAGTAACAAGAATTTCAGAACATACGACAAAATATGCAAAATGACCAACCTCCCAACCTTAGAGTCCTCTTTGTCTCCCAGGACTCACCCCCGAGCAGAGATCACCTCCTAGAACAGATCAACCCCTGATCTGCTTAGGAGCAGCTTATTTAAGCTCATAATTCCCTCAAAGCATACTTCTAATTTCAAGGTCCAATAGCAGATGCTTTATTTCCTATTTAGCCTAGGCTTCCCATCTTGGGATTCTTTAAAGCCGCTTAAGCTTTTCCTCAGCCTTTTTCCACTTTTCCACCTCTTCCCAACTACTCCTCTTCATCAAAGGGGAAATTTAGATTCCTCCTCAAATCTAAATTCCTTTCAAGGATTTTTTTGAAAGATTGTGGGGATTAGTTGCCTTATCCATCCTCATGGATTTGGCAGGTGATCTCAAAATCTCATTTTTGGTCAATATGCACATCATCCTTTTCATTTATTTCTACAAATTAAATATTTAATTACATTCACAAAATACTTATCCTTTGGGGTCCACTCCCCTTAGGATTTAAGTTCAAATGTCTAGCTTTGAAATGCAACATATAAATTGGGGGTGTTACATATTCCCCCTCTGAAAATAAACACCGTCCTCGGTGTTGTTATTTAATTACTAGAGTTCATTTTTCAAACAAAAATGGATATCTTTCTAGCATTTCAGCTTCTCTTTCCCAGGTAGCCTCTTCAGCAGTAAAGTGCTTCCATTTCACTTTTACTCTGGCTACTGTTCTGTTTCTCAACTCAATCTCTTCCCGCTCCAATATTTGAAGCGGTTCTGGCAGAAACTCCCCTTCTGGTTCCACCTGTACAACATTCCAATCAACTATGTGAGAAACATCATGCACATATCTTTTTAATAATGACACATGAAACACATCATGAACTCTAACATGGGGTGGTAAGGCCAGCTTGTAAGCCACTGGTCCCACCCTTTCTAACACCTCAAAAGGCCCACAATATCTAGGTGCAGGTTTTGCACAACTTCCAGCATAAAGTGTGCTCTTTTTGGGTTTGATGCGTAAATACACATGATCCCCCACTTTGAATTCTCGGTGCACTCTTTTTTATCAGCATAGCTTTTCTGGCGATCTTGTGCTATCTTGATATTCCTTTGTATCTGTTTGATAATTCTTTCCATCTCTTGTAGTGCATCTGGTCCCAACACCAGTTTATCCTCTGGTTGACTCCAGCTCAAAGGAGTACGACACTTTCTCCCATAGAGTGCCTCAAACAGACTCATCTTAATAGAGGATTGGTAGCTATTGTTATAGGCAAATTCAGCTAGATGTAGATACTCTTCCCACTTTGATGGTCTATTTGGGATTCTTTAAAGCTGCTTTAAGCTTTTCCTCAGCTTTTCCAGCTTTTTCTCACCTCTTCCCAAATACTCCTCTTCATTGGGGAAATTTAGATTCCGCCTACCTTATCCTGCTCTAATTTAGGCTACTAAGCTACTCTAGCCTAATAGGTTAGTCTATCTTAGCATAGCCTACTTTAGCTGACCATAGCCCAGCTTAGCCTACCTTACTCTAGCCTATCTTAACCTACTTTAGCCTACCGTAGCCTACCCTACCTTAACCTATTCTATCCTATACCATCCTAGCCTACACTATATTCTCCTACCCTAACCTACTCTAACCTACTGCCCTACTCTATCCTAGCCTTCTATACACTAGCCTACTCTAGCCTAGCCTATTCTAGCCTATCCTATTCTACTCTAACGTAGTCTAGCCTAGCCTATATTATTCAATCCTACACAAACATAGCTTAGCCTAATCTAGCTTAGCCTACTATATCCTAGCTTATTCTAGTCTAACCTACTCTAGCATAGCCTAGCATAGCTTAGCCTACTCTACCATGGCCTATTATGCTCCTCTATCCTAGCCTAGCATAGCCTACCATAGCCTACTCTATCTTATCCTATCCTAGTCTAGCCTATCCTAGCCTACTCTACCGTAGCCTAGCCTAGCCTACTCTACGCTAGCTTAGCTTAACCTACACTAGCCCACTAGCCTACTCTATCCTAGTCTACTCTAGCCTAGCATAGCCTAGCCTACTTTATCCTAGCTTAGCTTAGCCTACTCTACTCTAGCCTAGCCTACTTAATCTTAGCTTAGCTTACCCTACTCTACTCTAGCTTACTAGGCTACTCTAGGCTAGCATAACCTAGCCTAACCTAATTTAGCCTATTTTATACTATATCCTAGCCTACTTTACTCTAGCCTAACATAGCCTAACCTTGCTAACTCTAGCCTACTATACCCTACTCCACCCTAGTTTAACTTAACCATACTCTATCGCACTTTCGTACTCTAGTTTAACCTACTCTAGCCTAGCCTACCCTAGCCTACTCTACCCTAGATTAGCTTAGCCTACTCACTACAAGGAAAAGATCCTCTAGTGGAGGTTATGAAGGAGGTTTTTAGTGTTATAAAATTGGCCAAAATTATCAGGAAAACATATGCTACCACATCTGTTTCAGGTAACAAAGGTTTTGGCGGAGCTTTTAACAGAAATTCAACACAACTAAAAAAAAATGGGCAGTCGAAGGTTATTATGGATGTTTTTTCATCGGTGCTCTTATTAGGTTTCAATGCACTGGTGCGTATTGGTAGACAACGCACCGGGGTGGTCGAAGTAGAATGCTCTGGGGAAATTGAAGGAGAATGAACCAGACCGTTAAGGAAAACAACAGCACTAGGCCTGGTGTTGGTGATACAATGCATGGGGTCGTTCTAATTGGTCTTGGGATCTGAGCGGTGCCCATAGGTCATATAAGTGCACCGGTGCGTGTATCTTTATGAGGCACCGGTGCTCCATATCACAGAAAGGAACCGAGATTTATACTTGGTATCGGTATTCATGTAGTGCACATGGCATCTACAAATGCACTGGTGCTTATAGATACATAAATGCCCCGGTGCGCAGTATTACACAAACGCACTGATATTTATAACTGGAATCGGTATTAGTGCGGTGCCCATAGAATCATAAACGCACCGGTGTGTATAGACACATAAACACATTGGTTTTCATTTTGTTTTTTTTAGAAACATCCACCTCTGACATTCCAATTATTGTGATTGTTTTAAATTCATTATTCATCAAAAGTCGACACATCTTATAACAATATTCATATTAATTACATTTTTATTAATGCATTTGAGTGTGATGTTTGGATTAATTTGTTATATCATATCAGAATTATTGTGGTTTTTTTTAATTCATTATTCATCAAAAGTCGACACATTTATATAATATTATAACAATATTCATATGAATTAAATTTTTATTAGTGCATTTGAGAACAACAATGGAGAATGAAATAGAATAAATTAAAACCTATTTTATGATTATATATATATATATATATATATATAAGATTGTCTTTATCATACAAAATGGGACAATTATTTGTATCCCTTTGTCTTTCAATTGGGACACTATGTCCATTACATTAAACAAAATGTCTGATTTCACAGACATATTTCAAAAAATGAAATGCCTTGCTTTGACATCCAAATTACATAGTGATCATCATTCTTCGCTTGAACTTCTGTGACTACTAGAGCTACTTCCATGATGGGTTATTTTCAGGAATGTTGTGTTCATGATGTTGATTGTTTTCTTCTTCTTCACTTTCCATCTACAAACATAAAAATAAACTGAAATGAGTGTATATACATTGGTGAGAATAATGAAAATTCCAATATTTAATAATATAAATCAATGTAAATCGAGAAGAAAAATGACGTACCATAGCAACAATTGACCCATAAACTATACACATTCTTTCAAAACCATGTACCATGCCATCTTTCAAAATTTCATCTGTTGGCGCAGTTCCATACTTTATTTCCTGCAAGTTTTATACCCCATAATAAATCATATATTTAATATAAAAGATGTTTTTTTTTTATTAATTATAGATGAAGCTAATTAAAACAATATCGATAGATGAAAATTCCACAATTAAATTCTGATTTTCCAACATATACTCACAACCCATATTTAACCCAATTTCAATCAATTAGTCTGATAGTTCTTATTTTTATGTTAGCACCTGTTTGAAGACATTAAACGGTGATTTTTGTAAAAAAACTTAAAAAATACAAAAATGAAATCTAGTTAAGTTGTTATAAGGAAGTAACAATTACCCACAAACTTAGAGATCCACCATTTTCTTCCTTGTCGTCCTGTTTTATGTGCTGAATGGGTTCCATTTTCTTTTCTTTTCTGTAAGAAAATTCTTGAAAAATAATATTTAATGCTAAATTTTTTATTTATTGTACCTAATGATCAAAAAATTCAATTATTACATATTACATTTGAAGCACCTTGTTGTATTCGTTCCACTAGATCCCTCAAACTTTTGTAAAAGTTTTTCCCCCTTTTGTTAACTTCTAGCACCACTCCAGATGAGCCAAGGAGCAATTCATTTTCATTTGCATGTTATATTTTTTTCTTTTCTTAGAACAACTTTCCTTTTATGAGTTGTTGGTCCTTGTAGAACATTAAATAGATGTGAATTAGTAGATTGTTTGACACATGTTGTCTAATAATTTTAAGTATATTATTAATAATAATTAAAAAAAGAAACTCAGATTTGATCGATAGTATTGTTTCATTCACCTGATTCATCTTTTTGCAATTTCTCCATTAAAATTTTACGCTCTTCTGGTTGTAGATTAGAAATAATCATATCGAGTTTCGTCATTTTGTGGCTCTGCATGATACACAGTAAACAATACATATTAGTTAAAGTTACATATAGTTCAAAAATAATATTTTTTATAAATAATTTACAAGGAACTTGACATTTTTGCTTTTATTGATGTGTTAACAGTATTTTTGTTACTTGATATATTGTGAGTTATTTCTTTATCAATATAAAACCTATAGCATATCATTCATTAATATATTTATAAATAAATTCTCAACTTTTCAGGTAGAAAATAAATCTCGAGACATCGGTGCACCTTTCATGAAATCTGCACCGCCATTGGTGCGTGGATATATTAACAACACACCACAAAATAGTATAATACACCATACAGTGCGTTTGATATTATAAACGCACCGCAAAAATGGTGTAATACATTGTACAGTGCTTTCCTAATTAAAGAGAGCATCGGTGCCCTATTTCAGATTTGGCGCACGGATTTAAAAAAATGTTTTCAATTTTTTATGACACAGAACTTGCGCGGTGCACGATAATAATAAAGCACCAGTGCGGTGGTGTACACAGAGCTCACCGATAAAGAAAGATCCATTTTTTCAAAAATTCACGTAATGGCCGAATGGATTGGGATCCGACTATGCAAGTCGTCCCATGGGTTTGACGTCAATATAAAATGAAAAACCCTAATTCTAAAATCAAATAAATAGGGAGAAGAAAGGGTAAAAACAAAAAAGGGAAGGGTTCAGGGTAAAAATCGATAAAACTGCAGGAAAAAATAAAAAACTACATTAAAAATTAAAAAAAAATAATTAAATTTAATCATGAAATGGTTTGAAATTCTATGATAAAGGGCTTGAATCACCAAAGTTTTGGTTTCTAATTGTTTGAATACTTCTGTTCGAATGTATTTCACCATCCATAGTGCGCTCGTGCTCTCTTGCTCCAGGTCTGTCGCCTACAAAAAATTGACTGGAAATTTTTAGCAAAAATAGTGAAATAATGAAAAGTGTTTAGTATTTAAAGAATTATTTTATCAAATTAGATTTTCGAAAATATTTCGCCGGCCATTTTTCAAATTTCCACTTTTTTTTAACTTAAACAAAATAGAGTTTCATTTTTTTTATTTGCGTTTATTCGTTTCCGGTGCGTGGAAATGTGACACACCGATGCGTTGTATTAATACGACGCACCGAGGCCTGTTAGGATGATAAGCGCACCAGACTTTTTAAAGTATTTTTTTTTCTTTTTTTCTTTTCTCTGTTGTACGTAAGATCATAATAAAATAATGATAATTATAAAGTAAATGAATTTATTTTCATTATTTTCTAAACTTTATATATGTAATATCATAATAAAATAATGATAATTATAAAGTACATGAATTTATTTTCATTATTTTCTAAACTTTATGTTACAAAAATTCATGTTATTCTAGATTTTTTATTTTACAATTATTTGCAAATTTACAAATTTAAATATTTTAATAAAATCATTTCACATTAATACAATTAAAATTTTCACATTAATAGAATTAAAATTTTACAAATTAAAATTTTACATACAGTTATATTAATTAAAATTACAATTAGAATTAGAATTAAAATTACAATTACAAATAAAATTACAATCTGTGAAATTTACATACAATTAGAATTACAATTACAATTTTACAATTTTTAATTACAATAATTTCAGAATAAATTAAATATTACAATAAAAATTAAAATTTTACATTAATAAATATTTTACATGCAATTACACTTAAAATTACAATTAGTACAAATACAAATATAATTTTTCAATTTTACATAGAATTAAAATTTAAATTACAATTACATTCACGACATAATATTTAATAAATATCATGGTCATTTAATAATATTAAATTAATTAATAAACATCATCACGATCATGATAACCATCATACAAACATCATATTCGACTAATAAACACATTCAATTAACATCAAATTAACATTATATATTAACATCATCACGACACAAACATCAAATATACATCTCAATATAATGTCAAATAACTCATGCGCCTATCACATATACACATCTATCTGCAAGCTAAACATTAAATGAACATATCTAACATGACTAACAATATGTGCCACATCATGATGATCATCAACATGAAAACTAAGTACAACTGCAACATGAACATAAAATACATGGACCATATATATATATATATATATATATATATGTGTGTGTGTGTGTGTGAATAATGTTAAAAATATACAACTGTAATAATATAAATGTCATGGATCAAGCGTTGGTGAGAGTTTAACAACATTAATAACACTAGTACAAGTGGATGTGGCTTGCTCAGTAAACCTGGGTGCAGCCTCGACAGTCGATAGTCGACTAGCCTGCTCATGATCATGATGATCACTAGTACTAATGGATGCATCTGCTGGTGGTAGTACAACATGATCAATATGAAGCGGATTAGTAGTGGAGGCCTTCTCAGTCAATAGTATTGCAGCCTCGACGGTCGATGATGATCGTGACTAGTACTCATGATGGATGTTGTAGGCTGCTGACTGGACGTGGCCGATGGTCCTGCCTCATCTCCATGATGGCTAGTGTCAGATGCTGCCAGTGGAGCCTCATGCTGATCATCAGGTGCGCCGCAAGGTGAACGATCACGAGATGCATCTGAGTCACTACTGGTGGACTATCCATCATGTGCCGCAGCTCAACTATGCTTATAGCTATGGACAATCCTCCTCAATCGCGTAACAACTATCGTACCTCCTACGAGATGATGCATCAGGTCGTACATGTCACCCGACATGCTTCTTCACATCCGTAACAGTCTATCATTGCCCTGTATCTCTCTGTAATGAGTGGGCCTGATGCCTACATCTGAAATCAATCCATAGAGTTGGCTGCCCAACTCCATCTGATATTTGGTCTCAGGTTGACCACGCCTAGCGAAAGGCAGTACCGGTTCACCATGATGCACAGGATCAACACATCTCTCTGTTGTGCCATCGGCCTCATCCTCCGGCACATCAGCCATCTCCTGATTGTAATCATCAGGATCGACACCTGGATCATGTGGTGGATTCGGCATCTCATCGCCATTAAATGAGCCAATGTCTGCAAAATATATACAAGTACACAACAATAATTAGACAATTTCATTACATAATTTAAGAAAAATAAGTTAACGAACATGTTAGAATAAATATAAATAAAACAGTAATATTACCTCTATCATCTGGCGGCTCATCAAGAGTGAAGAGGATGTTGGGACACCCTCGCTAATCTAGTCCAGAATAAGGACATGGGACCATAATTAAGGGATGCAGCCTGCCAACATTGGCTAGTAAGTCCAACGAATCATGTAAT
This sequence comes from Pinus albicaulis, assembly GCA_034641835.2. Taxonomy (NCBI): domain Eukaryota; kingdom Viridiplantae; phylum Streptophyta; class Pinopsida; order Pinales; family Pinaceae; genus Pinus; species Pinus albicaulis. The sequence continues at coordinate 913,487,663 of CM076569.1, forward strand.
ATCCTTGCTGGAAACCTAGTGTCTCCCCTCTTGGGCATCATCTGCCCCCACATGCACATCCGGGCCTCGAACATCAGCCTACGAGGCTGTCGAACAAAACTAGGTCTCATCTCTGGAAACCTCTCAAAAAATAAACAAAACAACTTTGAAGCAAAAGGGAAGTTGACCCTCCCTTGTGCATGAGCAGGACATCTATCTAAGGCCATACAAAATTGTCGCAAAAAAATGGCAGACCACCTCACAAGTCGTCGCTGCTATACTAAACAATCAACGTAATATAAAAGTGTGCAACTAGTGCGTTGCCCGTCACTGGTGTTGTGCGAAATGATTGAAGCAATAATAGAGAGGCACTGCATGTCATGTCTACCAAAAGCACCTATACATAACTGACCTCCAGGTATCTGAAACTCTGAAGGAGACAATACATGTGCTCCAATGTATCTCTGGGAGTAAACTAACTGACTCCCTGCTACACAACCAGCTGGCACGTCTGGGAATGAGGGAAAATCCACTCGTCTCCTCGATAGTCCTGTCATAAAATAAATGTCCTCCTCAGTGGGTGTGTACCACTAGTCAGGACCAACCTGAAAAGCCTATTGGTGGGCATTCCACCTACCGATAAGATGTCTCAAAAGCACACTATTGGCCTTTAGGCCGAAAATAGCCTCCTCATAAAACTTGAGGAGGCCTACCTACATAAGAATTTTCCAGGTATCTGCAGTAATAGGGCGAGGGCATCCATCTCTCTCCCTCTCTCTTGCCTCCCGTTGGTGAATCATGTCATATTGTTCTGCTTGTTGATGCTATTGTTGCTCATATTCTCTCTGAATCATTTCCATATTAAACAATTTTTTTTATTAAAACATAAATGTATTTATAAATATACATATATAATTAAAAAAAAAAAAAAAAACATACAAGTTAGTGCTCCATAAAAACAGTCATGCACCGGTGCTGGTGCATCCTAATATTTTAGCGCATCATCCCTGGGGCCCCTAATGAAATAGATCGCACTGGATTTGGTGCCTCAAGCACTATGGACTGTATATAATTCAGAATAGCGGTGCACTGACTGAAATATACGCCCCGGTGTGTAAAGTCATGTCAGGGCACAAACTTCATGACAATGACATAGTTGATGGTGCGGTCTTTTACCCGGCTGCACTGTTGACCCTCTTGGAATGCAAAATGTGGTGCACTGACCTAAACCAGGGCGACAAATGAATTCAACGCACCACACTCTGATTTCCGGGGTACCTGGATAAATGAGTGCACCGCCTTTTTTTTTTTTTAGTTTAAAATTATTCAGGGCACCTTCCAGGACCGCCCCGAAAATGGTGCGGTTACCATTAGCACCGGTAGCAGTGCTGCCTATAAATTTTACTAGTAGCACCGCTATCCGGTGTGAGCCAAAAAGCTCGAGCACACCGCGTGAATTTTTTTTCCTTTTTCTTTTTTAATGGTTATTTTTAATTTTATTTCAATTTCTAATCCACTAAAAGGCTTAATTATAGAAAATCTAGAAAAATACCTGTACATTTTGCCATCGAGGAGGCATATTGGCTGTAAAATTTTGAAAATAAAATTTGACCACTGCTTTTTAAAATGCAAGCTAGATATTGGTGGCCAATGCAGAGTAGCAGTGCGTGCAATGGGTGCAATGAGAGCACCGATGTCATGGCAGCTCAGAAATAAGGAAATAGCACCGGGGCTTGAGAGCTCTGGAGTACTAAGGAAAGTAAATACTGAAGTTTTTTTTCCGTAATTTTTTTTTTAATTAACATTGTTTCAGTGCGTGCGGTTTTATAAGCGCACCAATCCGGTTAAATAAAACCGCATCAGGCTATATCAATTTTGGCGCATTGTTTATAAAGCGCTGGGGCGTTTCCCTAACCGCTCACCGGGATGTTTCAATTTCGGCGTGAAAATTTGATGATGCACCAGGGTGGCGTAATGGTAAAGCACCAGTGCGTAATAGTCGGAAAGCACCAATTTTTTGGCCTTAATTTTTTATATATATAATGTTATTCCAATGCATGTGGTTTCTGGCACACCAGTGCTCTTAGAGAAGAATGTAGCGACTCGTTTCTGTTTTTGTGCAGTGTTTTATGATGCGCCAGTGTGGAAGAGTATTTATGCCCTGGTGCATTATAGCAATTGGATGCCCTGGTGGTGTCTGTATTTCGTGCATGCTTTCCAGTGTGCTAATGTTCGATGCGCACCAGTGCGTTCTATGTTATCGTGCGCACCGGTAATTGATAGCTCAGAAGCACTAGAAAACTGAAAAATCCAGGTTTTTTGTCGTAAATAGTTTTTTAATTTAATCGTTTACCGGTGCACGTTGTTTATAGGCGCACCGGTACTGTTTTCTACAAACGCATCGGTCGGTTTGTGTTTTGACGCATTTTTTATGATGCACCGGTGCGGTTTCCATCTACCGCACTGAGTGGTTTTGGTGTTGGCGTTTTTTTTTGTAATGCGCCGGGGCGGACGAGTTGTGAGGCATCGGTGCTCTATTATATTATGATGCACCGGGCAGGTGTGTATGGAGTGCACGGTGTCTGCTGTGCCAATGATTTTTTCTGCACTGGTGCGTTCTTTTTTTGAGAGCACCAGGGCGGGTTTTAACGATAAGAGCACTGATAGGAAAAAATCCAGAAAACCCTCTACCCGCCAACCTCCTCGAGCAACCTCTGATAGAAATACATGTATGGGGTATTTTTATTTGTGGTTCCTCAAAAACATCCGCTAGAGGGTCTTTTCCTTGTAGTGACTCTACTCTAGCCTACTAGGCTACTATAGCCTAGCCTAGCCTAGCCTAGCCTAGCCTAGTGTAGCCTACTATAACCTAACATAGCTTAGCGTACTAGCCTACTCTACCCTAGCCTACTCTTACCTACTAACCTAATCTAGCCTAGCTTAGCCCACTTTACTTTAGCCAATAGTAGTCTAGCCTATTCTACTATTACTCTAGCCTAGCCTAGCCTACTCTATCCTAACTTAACCTACTCTAGCCTAGCCTAGTCTAGTCTAACCTACTCTAGCCTAGTCTACTCTAGTCTAACCTACTCTAGCCTACCCTATCTTAGCTAACTCTACTCTAGCCTAGTCTAACCTACTTTAGCTTACTCAGTCTATCCTATCTTAGTCTACTCTATTCTATTCTAGTTTATTCTAGTCTATCCTAGACTACTCTAACCTAAGCTAGCTTAGCCTAGCCTACCCTAGCCTACTAAATTTATAAAAGATTATATATGTACACATTTTAGTTAACACAATTAGTAAAACATTTTTTCAAAATCAATCTTAACAAAAATTACATATAATTTTATTTTAATACATATATATATATATATATTATACATATATATATATATATATTATATAATTCAACCAATTTTTCATTATACATTATCTTATTTTTAATTAAACCTTATAAAAATTTATAGAAATTTATATAGATATTGTAATTGACACATATTCAAAATCAAATTTTAAAAATATTAATATTTGAAATTAAATTCTACAATGAAAATTTAAATATAAAAGTAGTGTCACTTTATATTAGATAAATTCAAACATTTTTCAATCTATTATTTTAATCAAACAAATAGACTATATTACATTATCAATAAAATATAATATAAAATTTAATAATATATTAACTATTTAAATTTCAAAATCATTTGAAAAATAAATTAAATTAAATAATATTAAGATACATAATATTAATAATAAAAATTAAAAATAAATTATAATTAATGATATTAATGAGCAATTTAGAAAATGTATAAGTGCAATTCAAAATCTTTTTGATAATATTATTTAATATAAAACAACATCGTTCTAGAGATCGGATTTAATTATAAGAGAAGGGAGACACTGAAAATTAGATTTTGAAAGAACATATTACACAAGTAAATTTTATAACTCACACCAAAGTGCATTTAATTTAAATAAAGCTAAAGTATGGCTGAATTAAGCGGTACACCACATTACAGTAGTGGAGAAATCAAAATTTGAACCCATTGGAAAGTTTAAAGTAAATTACAATGATTTAATAAGCGTGGCATATTGGATGGAATAATCTGAATAGAATGGAATAGAGATTGAATGAGTAGGGAGGAAAGATGCATGATCAACAGAAAACCTAGAGATAACGGTTATTTATGGTGATGAATGTTTCTTGTTTATTCTATGCTACGTTCGAAATCCTAAGGATGGAGTACTCAGAACGGTTGAAATCCGAAAGTGGAAGAAGAAGAAGGAAGTTATATGACCGAGCTGCTATGCCCACAGTTTCTTAAGGTAAAAAAAGAAAGTCACTGACAAAGGTTGATCGTTATAAAGAGTGTCAAATATTGATCGTTATAAACAGTGAATTTGACAAGAAGTCAGCCACCGAGGACTAGCACTCTCCAGCTAATTCGCTGCTATTTGGGGTATTCTCAGACATTGTTAGTTAAATAAGACGTAGTTTAGCTAGATTGTTTTTTTGTCATGCAAATTCTGTTAATATTTTAAGAAAATATGGCAGGGAATTTTGTAAATCCAAGTTATAGCTATCAAACTTCAATATTTTAGGTGTCCTAGAGGTCTTTAATGGTGCTGAATCCATTTCCACTATCAAAAACATGATTCAAACACTGCTACTACAAGATTTCTTTAAAAAATTACTAGCCATCCTAGAAATTCCTCTGCCTCCTTAAACAACTCCATTAAATAATACGATAAAACTGTTTTTGTAGCGATAAACCCAACACAAAAAAAATTAACCACTCATTCCCTACTCATAATCATATAAGCTTGTGATGGTATGTAGCACTACTTTTAGTGCTAAGTCTAGGATAGTTTAGATATCAACTTTCCCACTTCCTGTTCCTTTCCGTGCCCCTCGACACACCCTTTCCATTATTATGGACATATTCTCCATGCGAGGTCGGCTGCGGGTTAGGATCGGTGTTGGTCCCCTCGGTGACAATCCTGTGATAAAGTAGACGTCAAAAACATCAGTCTCAAGTTCCTGATCTTGAAGGATGAACTTTTACTGATCCTCATCCCATATGTTGATCTAATATTGTAGCAGCTCCAATTGAGCATGGAGACATGGTGTCAAGAAGAACTTCTTCAGTCCATAGCCTCTGAGAGCTTCCATGCATCTCTCATTCCCCATGGCAAGATCGTCCTCTTCATCATGTTCCGGTTCTTTCCATTCGATCACCATTTTGCCGCTTTCTTTTTGCAAACACATTCATATGAATAGTATTAGCCATTTTTGAAGTTTGGATTTGTGAAAAATTGCAGTATTTGACTTGCATTTTGCACAAAAATTTGTTTCCGCTGTTGGCGTGCCCTACTGTAGAAAATTGGGCAGTTGACGCGACTCCATGCCCGAAAACCGCGTTAACTGTCGTGCCCTAATATTCAAATTTCCTCCCCCAGAATTCAAAATTGGAAGTTGTAGGTAGTAAGAAGTGACTTAAAATGAAGGGAGACATCTCAGCTCTTACTTGGAACTGAAGGATTTGAGATTGGTCTGCTGCATTGTTCGTTATTGTCGCTCCAAAATCACACTATAAAATGGGTAAGTATTGCTCCACAAGAGGTAAAAAGTGAAAGATAATTATTTTTTTCCATTTTTGGCATTTTATAACTTTTTACAACCCTAATTAGGTTTTAAGACATGTTTTTAGATTATTTTAGTATATTATTTTCGAGAAATGCGTTTTACACGTGTCTCTTGTGCCGCAACAAGTTTCAGGACATAGTGATGGAGTAACGAGTTAAGTTTTATACTTTTTCAGAGTCGGTAAAAACACAAAAAAGTCACTACTGGAGTCATCTTTCAGCTCTTTTTTGACTCTCTAAAATTGAAAATATTGTAGAGACTTTTCTCATTTTGAACTCGTTAAATGGCTGTGAAGCGATATCTACCCAGTATATGTTTACCCCTTTTTCAGGCGACGACTAAGAGGTTATTTTAGATATTTTTTTCTACCTTTTCAAATCCGAGAGACTATTTACGAAAAGGGCCATGATGGAGTTTTCTTTTCTGCCTTCTTTTCAAACTCTCTAAACGTGAAAAGATGTCGAGTTATCACTTTGTCAAACTCGTTAAACCATGATGACATCAGATTTTGTCGCCATGATGTTACTCGAGTTTCTCCTTCCTAGAGCTCGTAAAATGTACTAGAATGGATTTTTCCAAAGGAAAAACTCACAACACAAGCATATGCTATCCCCTTCAAGCTTGTTTTAAAGAAATAATTGGGGTACTTACCAGAAATCATGGGGGGAAATGTAACCAAGTTTTAGCTATGTTGGTAGTATGTCGCTCTTGAACATGGCACTTGTCTACATTCGTGTCGAGTTCGGGACATTTGATTTCATCATATTTTACTCCATGGGATTGGGTAATCTCTTTTGACCTCTCATATACTATTTTCCATGTCAACATTAACTCAGATCCTTTGATGTCAAATACTGTGAAATCCAGTGTCGTGCTGCTGATATGTTCAAGAGAAGCTTGCCTCTGCAGTTTTCAACCTCCCTCTAATTCTCTGTTGAACCTATTTCATCATCATATTTCTCTATCTCATATCGATGATGTGAGAAACATTATGGCCCACCTTTGATTAGGTCACATCTTGTTTACTTCAACTCATTATTTAGAAATTTGATCTAGAGACTCTCTTTTGGTACCTTGGAGCCTGCATGCCTCAATGGAAGGTTCTTCGCATTCGACGCAAGGTCCACATCATTGGCCTTCAATCGAGTGATTCTATGGATGTTTGACACCAGATCACTGTTCACATTCCATGGATTGTACCGGTTGTACCTTGAGAGCCATTTTCATTATTGGTGGTTTCTCTCATGCATGTTAACAAATTTCATCATTGGTTGGTAATCAGGTGATTTCCTTGCATGTTTGACTTCAGCTCATATATTCGCATACTTGAAATTGTACTTGTTTGGGTCGAGATGGAGCGCAAGACCCTAGATTTTGTCTAATAAAATCCAGGTTGTCAATTTTGGTAGATTATCATGACTTATTTTCATAACTCTTCTGATTGGATGGATGTGACCATACCCGAGTCTATTTGTTGATCCTTACTGCTGGATGTTGCATCCATACCTCGTATCCTAGTTTTTTTTATATACTCTATTATGGATGGCTGCATCCATACCACATGTTCATGTATCATAGATATCAGTTGTATTCATAATTTAGGTTATCGGACAACGGTGTTTGGTTCGAATTTGTTCTCATAAATTATTTCGCCCCTCCCTCTACCTCAGACCTTATGCTTTAAGTGGCATCTGTTACATAGAATTTTGTCACTTTCTCTGCAATCCCCATCTCACCCATTGGAGGGTCATTTCCGTGATCAATAAGAAGTGTCATTCCTTGCAAATATCATCATTATATCCCTTTACATGACAGTAATATTCCTTCTATTGACAATTCCCCGAGCATAGACTCAAAAACCCTTTTTTTTTCCTTGGTGGGGGTATTTAGTTATTCCCTCATGCCAAAGAGGAAGATTAACACTTGGCCCCGTGCTAGCTGGCACTCTGTCCTAGCTTTCCACCCATGCCAAGCTATTTATGGAATGTTTTTTAAGATTAGAGGCAGAGATTCCACTCCAAGCACCTCGAGGATGAGTCACTGGGAGTGGTTGAATTGAAAAACCATGGACTCCCAACTTTATTTTATTGTTTCCACCTCTTATGGGAACCCCCTAAATGATACGCCTCCCTCCCACCTTTGTAGGGATCCTAACCTCCTCCTTTTCCTCTATAAAAATAAGCTATCTCTCTTTGCACAAGCTAGCTGAACAATTGAAGAGATGAACTTGGAGAATTAAACATACTATAGTAGAATACTGGAGAGATGTAATAAGAAGGAATTATGTTGAGAGAGCTTGAGTCCATGTCTTTTGAGAGAGCTTCAGCCCATGCCTTTATCCCGTACGAATTCCCTGACAAGCATCTGAGACGCACTCCGACTGAACCCCGCTGGAGGAGACTGTGACGTCAAAGCATTGGTTGTAACTCTTCCTTCTATCAATACATACACGTGACTATTGTTTGGTTCCCATTTTGTATTATGTTAGACGTTTAATGAAATATTCTTAGCCCTCTATTAACTCTACCCTATCTTAGCTTAGCCTACTCTAGCCTATTCTAGCGTATTATAGCCTAGCCTAACTGAATGTAACCTAACTTAGCTTAGCTTAGCCTACTATATTCTAGCATACTAATATTCTCTAGCATACTAAGATACTCTAGCCTAGCCTACCTTAGCCTACTCTACCCTATCTTATCCTAGTCTAATCTATCCTAGCCTACTCTACTCTATTCTAGCCTACTATAGCCTAGCCTAGTCTATTCTAGCCTAGCCTAGCCTTGCCTAGCCTACTCTATCCTATTCTAGCCTAGTGTACTCTATCCTAGCTTATCTTAGTCTACTATTTCCTAGCCTACCGTAGCCTACTCTAGCCTAGCCTATTCTATCATAGCCTAGTCTAGCATATCCTAGTCTAGCCTAGCATAGCCTACTCTACTGTAACCTACTGTAGCCTAACCTAGTCTAGCCCATTCTACTCTAGCATAACATAGCCTACTCTAGCCTAGCCTATTATAGTTTAACCTATACTATCCTAGCCTAGGTTAGCTTACTCTACTCTAACCTAGTAGACTACTATAGGATATCCTAACCTAATTTACACTATTCTAGTCTAGCCTACTCTATCCTAGCCTACTCTTATCTAGCCTACCTTAGACTACTCTATCATAGCCTATCCTAGCCTACTCTACTCTAACCCAATCAAGCCTTATGTAGCCCACCCTAGCCTACTCTAGTTTAGTCTACTCTAGCCTAGCCTAGCCTAACATAACCTACTTTGTCTTAGCCTAGTCCACACCATCCTAGCCTAGCCTTGTGTACTTTGTCCTAGCTTAGCCTACTCTACTTTGTCCTAGCTTAGTCTATTGTATCCTAACCTAGCCTAGCCTAGCCTAGCCTAGTCTTGCCTAGCTTAGCCTACTCTACTATACCCAACTAGCCTACTCTAGTGTATCCTAGCTTAGCCTAGCCTAACCTACTCTAGCCTACTCTAACTTATCCTATTTTAGCCTATCTTATTCTACCCTTACTCTAGCCTAAGCTAGCATATTCTATCCTACTCTAGTATAACTTTGCCTACTCTAGCCTAGCCTATTATAGTCTAGCATATTCTAGACTATCCTAGATTAGGTTACTCTACTCTAGCCTAGTAGACTACTCTACGCTAGCTTAACCTACTTTAGCATACTCTAGTCTATCCTACTCTAGCCTAGCCTGGCTTAGCCTACTCTACTCTAGCCTACTAGGATACTCTACCAATGCCCATCCTAGCCTAGGCTACCTTAGCCTACAATATCCTAACCTATCTTAGCCTATAATATCTTAGCCTACTCTACTCTAGCCCTACATAGCTTAGCCTACCCTAGCCTACTCTAGCCTATCTAAGTTAGCCTACTGTATTCTATCCTATCCTACCGTAGCCTACCTTAACCTATTCTATTGTGTCCTATCCTAGCCTACTCTACCATAACTTAGCTTAGCCTACTCTAGCCCACTAGCCCTACTCTAGCCCACTAACCCTACTCTAGTCCTACCTAGCATAATCTACTCTAGCCTTCTAACCTACTCTATTCTAGTCTAGCCTACTCTAGCCTAGTCTACTCTATCCTAGCCCAGCATACTCTACCCTACTGTAGGCTAGCTTAGCTTAGCCTATTCTAAGCTGGCCTACTAGGCTACTCTAGCCTAGCCTACCTTTTCTACTCTATCCTATCCTATCCTAGTCTAGCCTTTCCTAGCCTAACAATGCCTACACTAACCTATCCTAGCCTAGCTTGGCCTAGCCTAGCTTAACTTAGCCTACTCTACTCTAGCCTATGCTAGCTTAGCATAGCCTAGGCTAAGGGACTACGCTAGCCTTCCTTAGCCTACTCTGTCTTGTCCTATCTTAGTCTAGTCTATCCTAACCTAGTCTACTCTACTCTAGCCTGGCCTAGCCTCCCATACTGTAACACTCCAAATTTATGTGATTGCATTTTAAAGTTAGATACTTGAAATTTACATCCTAAGGGGAGTGGACCCCAAAAGATAATTATATTTGTGAATGTAATTAAACATTTGATTGAGGAAATGAATAAAGTATTGTGGTGCAAATTGACCAAAAATGAGATGATGAGATCACTTGCTAAATCTGTGAGGATGGATGAGGCAAATATGTCCCCACAATCTTCCAAAAAAAATCCTTGGAAGATAGTAAGTTTTAAATTTAGATTTTTGAGGAAAAATATGAATTTCCCCAATGATGAGGAGAGTAGTTGGGAAGAGGTAAAAAGCTGGAAAAGCTGAGGAAAAGCATAAAACAGCTTTAAAGAATCCCTAAGTGGGAAGCCTAGGAAAACAGGAAGAAAAGCATCCTGAGATTCTGGACGTAGAATTAGAAACATGCTTTGGGGAACAATAGCTTAAATAAGCTGCTCTTGTACAGATTAGAGGTTAATCTGCTACAGGAGGTGATCTCAGCTCGGGGGTGAGTTCTGGGAGACAAAAGAACTCTAAGGTTGGGAGGTTGGTCTATTTCACAAGTGGTATGTCTCTGAAAAAAAAACTTGTCTTATTGTTTTCTATAGTATGAATTGGCTACATATAAAAATAAATTTATTCTAGGTTTGTTCCTATTACTAGTCTACATTTAACAGGATGTAGTTCCCAGGCAGAAACATGATCATCCTGTATAGTTGTAGAAGAAAGACCTGTAAAGTGGAATTCCACAGAGTGTTTAGACCAGGGTGGGTCTAAATCTGAGGAAATCTTGTTTTGTTCAGGAAACACTGTGGAATTGTATTTAATCTGCTTCTGTTTCTAAGTAAAATTTTATATCAGCTATCATAGAGAGAAATGAAATTAACTATAGTACACTAGAACAATAGCAGGATATTAGTTATAAATTATACTGTCTATGAAAGAACAGAAGGAGAAACTAAACAGACTGACCTCAGGTTCAGTCAAATACTTCATTATAATTGCAGGAAATCAAAGTATCTTAGACAACAAAGACAGTCCATAAGCCCTTACTCTAAGTACAGGAAAGTAGCAGATATTCATAAACAAATGAATAGGAAAAAGGACCAGAGAATGGTCTCATGGAATTATTTTAATATTATATTACTGAGAAGTAATACATAGAAGACAGAAATTATGAGCAAGTAGTTGAGTAGCATAGGAGTAAGAAGTAAATAAATTGCAACATTATACACATTAGCATTTATTTAACCAATATTTCCTTGACTATGAGGAAAGCAAAAAGAGTTCAAATCCCATTACCAGTTCTTCAGAATTTAGCTACCATCAGACATACTTATAGGTACTAGCTGTGACTAATTACAAGAAAATAAGAAGAAACTGGAGAATAGATCTATGCTTGCATACCTTTGAAAAAGGGGAAATTATAACTCATATACTTCCAGACATACTAATCATCTATGGATAAACAGGACTGGTCTCATAAATATTCAGTGAGCTGTTCATATGTCTAGACAGTCAGGTATAAGACCAGTTCAGTGTAACCAGGAGAAGAGGCAACTGTAATTACATTATAAACACCCAAGTATAGACTCTACACAGAAAGGAGTGAACCAGATACATTAGAGGAACAAATAAATATCATGTATAACAGCCTGTAAATTTTGATGTAAGCACTTAAGAAAATCTGGAATGTCAGTAGCAGTTCCAGAAAATAAAATAGATTCTGACAAGCAAATTCAACAAGCCAAACGCCATGGTCTGGAATTATACTCATTATGCATACTGTCTCTGTACATTTAAAATGGTGGCAGAGTAGATAAAAATTCAACCTACGAAAATAAGAAGTAGATAATTGCCCAAAATTTCAAAAGAAATACTGAGCCTTTTAGGCTGGGGTACATAAATCGAAACCCCCAGAACGAATTTAGACAAGCGCCATCCAAGGATGACCACGCTAATAAGATGGAAACGAAAACCCTGACTCAAAGAGTGAGTTCCGTTCCGCATGCAACCTTGCACAACATCACCATAGAAGCAGTGTTTCGACGCTCAAGAGATAATGCGTCAGGAGAGAGGAAACCCCATACATATACCGACCTGGAGGGCCACGAGACCGAGTTAGCATCCACACGAGATAAAAGGGTCATTCTCTACTGTCACAAGCATGTGGGAATCCCTTGGGTTTACCTGTAGAAAATAGAAACGACCCAAACCCAGTTAGTCATTGCGCCATTAGAGATAAACGCGCACATAGATACAATAATCTCGGTATTAAAACTAGTACCTATGGACGGTAAACCTTCAGACGCGTCAAGTCCTGTTCTCGACCATTCCACAGAGAGGGAATAAGATAAATTTTCCTTGAGAATAAAACGATGAAACCAATAATTATATGCTGGAATGACAAGAATAATTAACATACCTTGTACAGCTCCATGGAACAGGAGGCGTTCGCTGGAGGAGAGGCGACGCAGGGGGTATTGTACCAAGCAGTCGAATTTTAAATATAACCAGAGAAGGGTTGAAGTAACGCTGAAATTATCAACCAATTTCACCATGCGCGGGACGAAGACTTGAAGCATCAAAAAAATAAACCAGACGCATTAACCTGATTGATTATTCAAAGTAAAAATATATATACAGAGTCAAGCGTATGGCCCTGGTAACCTAAGTATGAAAAATCCACTTCTGCAATAAAATTTAGAGGTGCGTGGGGGAGACTACCTGTCTGTGCATTGCGGAGGAGAGGCGCCATATCTTCTCTCGCCAAAGGAGAGTCGAAACCCTCGACAGAAGTAGCATGGCTCAGTCATGGAAGGGACCTGCGAACGAAGAACGCGGAAACCGACTAAACTCCCCACTCTAAACTTATATAAGCCTTCGGTAACCACATGAACCCTAACTGATGAACGATCGTCGCCGTCCACTTGACAGCATCCGAACAATCAGCCACAGATCGAGGGCAGCCTGGAGAATTAATATCGTTGTATCCAAATTTATGGAGGCTGATGAGAATTGAAGTCTGTATGTCCGGTTCAAGCATCGACGTGGGTGTCGATCACCACGCAGGTTGAGTTGTGCCAGCTACGTGGTGAGTCCACGTAAGCCACCGAACAGGCATAAAACGATGCAACGCTCAGTTAATCAACCCAATGCCTGACGTGGATCAGATTTTCACCATGACAGGATCACAGAGGTCCAATCCGAAATAATAATGCGCGCTATGTTCAGATTTAAAAACCGAGGCCAGTACAATATATATCTTAAATCGAGTCAAAAATCTGAGGTACTCATATGAGTAGTCATATCAAACCAAGCGCATAGGAAAATCCATTCATCATAATATACTTTTCGAACTTTATGATAAGGCTATCACTATATATATATATAACGTGACCATCGTGACTATGGTTATTCGAAAGGTTGCAATTGCCATGAGCAACAACCCTTACCACGATATTTATATAATACATGCTTATAGTTCATATGGGATACGATGGAGGATAATAATAATAATTTAAATGGAATATCTGACCATTAAACGAATGGAGAGTGTGGTGCATATACACCATCTCCCTAATTATAATCAAAATAACAATATAACGAGAAATAGTGACAGAGGGTGTTATTGAACATGATGAAAGGTAAACTGTTATAATGATGGGATTGAGATGTCAAAATAACCCTAGGCTCACTAGTTTGTACTCGCAAAGAAATTTTTTTTTGGGTGAAATTTGGAGGTGTGACAAATGGTATCGGAGCCCAAGTTATAAAACTGGGCTGGTGACTTTGTGCTCACGATTGCTGTGTACTCACTGTGTAAATTTATTGCTGTAGCAAAAGTTTTGTTTTGTTGTTTTGTTTTTTTTTTTTCTGTTCACTAACCTGTGCTATGTAGTGTACAGTGAGGTGATAGAATGGAAGAAGGTGGTGGAATTTATGTAGATCTGCAGGGTGAGCCAGACTCGAATGTGGCCATGATGGCTATGTTGCAGAAATTGCAACAAGAATTGGCTGAGATAAAAAGCCAGAATGACAGATTGTCATTAGCCAGTGAGGAGCAGGAAAGGCTCATCAGAGAATTAACCTCACGGAACAGCCACGAAGGCGAAGGTTCCGGGAAGAGGAAAATTGATGAATCTGATGAGGAATATGCTATTCGACATCAAAATAAGCATCAAAAGGAATTACAAGGGGAATTCCGAAAAATCAAACCTCCCTCCTATGATGGAGAAAAGGAGGAGGATGCAGAATCCTGGTTGCTGAATATGATTAAGTATTTCTAGGTTTATGAATATGAAAGCAATCTGAGGGCCAGATTAGCTGTCTACCAGCTACAAGGTAAGGCTACCTTGTGGTGGGAGGAGACCAAGATGGTGCATGCCATAGATGAAAAGACAGTCACTTGGGAAGATTTCCAGGCTAAATTCAAGAATCGCTACTTGAATGAACGGTACTATGATGACAAAGCAAAATAATTTCATGAGCTTAGATTGGGACAGCTCACTATCGATGAGTTTGTCACTAAATTTACCAATCTGTTAAGATATGTACCTTACATAAGGGAAGAAAAGGCAAAGGTACAGAGGTTTCTGAATTGTTTGCCTCTGATATACAAAGAGAAAATTGAGTTTGACAATCCAAAAACAATGGACGAAGCTGTTAGGAAAGCCAGATTGTGTTACCAACAGTTCAAAGGAAAAACTGATCAAGGGAAAAGTTGGGTAAGTAAAAATGAATTCAAAGGGAGAAAACCGAAACCTGCCTATTTGAAGAATTTTGGCAGAGATCATCAGCGGAAAAGATTTGGAAAGCCCAAAGAAAGTCAAACTGCACAGTCTCAAGTGGCATCGAAACCAATGGAGGGAGACAATAAAAAGGAGGGAACAGTCAGAATGAAGGAGCCCTTGAAATGTTGGGGCTGTGGGGAACCCCATCTTTTGAGGGACTGCCCCCATAGAAATGTTCATATGCTCCTAAGGGATCGAGAAGCGACAACAGTGAACGATATAGCCAGAAACATACCAACTATCAGTGCAGCCCTAGAAAATCGCCAAGCAGAACATCAAGCAACCATGGTGGAAATGGAGGGTAAGATTTCTGACATACCTGTTTCTATTTTGATTCATCCAGGTGCATCTTTGAGTTACATTAGTCCAAAGATTGTAAAAAAATGTAACTTAAAAACTGAAAAATTTTAGCAGTCATGGTTGGTACAGCTGGCCACTAGAACAAAAAGAAAGGTAACCCATAAACTGCCCAGAACAGAAATCAAATTAAATGAGTTTAGAACAGAAGTAAATTTGAACATTCTACCATTAGGTTCATATGATTTATTGATAGGAATGGACTGGCTGGAAAAGAAGAAAGCTTTGATGAATTGCTGGGATAAGACCTTGCACTGTGTAGATGAGGAGGGGAAACCTTTCATTCTCAAAGGGAAACCAAAACCAATTTCTGTCAGACAAATTTCAGCCTTACAATTGAAAAGAACAGCTAGGAAGGGATATCAGGTTTATCCAGTGCATGTGGAAGAGACAGAACAGAAAACTGAAGAAGAGTTACTGGATACTGTACCCATAATAAGAGAATTCAAGGAAGTTTTTCCAAAGGAAATCCCTCATCTTCCCCACAAAAGAGATATTGACTTCTCAATCGATCTGGTGCCAGGAGCAACTCCTGTTTCACGAGCACCTTATCGAATGAGTCCTCCTGAACTTATAGAATTGAAGATGCAAATGCAGGAACTGCTAGACAAAGGATATATTAGACCAAGTGTGTCTCCTTGGGGAGCACCAGTGCTGTTCGTGAAAAAGAAAGATGGAACTTTCAGGATGTGCATTGATTATAGGCAACTAAATAAGTTGACCATTAAAAATAGATATCCTTTTCCTAGCATTGATGATCTTTTTGATCAGGTGAGAGGAGCTTCAGTATTCTCCAAAATTGACTTGAGAACTGGTTACCACCAGCTCAGAATTAAAGAGGAAGACATCAGCAAAACAGCCTTTAGAACCAGGTATGGCCACTACGAATTTGTAGTTCTACCTTTTGGTTTGACAAACGCCCCTGCCACATTCATGTGCCTAATGAACAGTGTGTTAAACAAGTATTTGGATAAATTTGTCCTGGTGTTCATAGACGACATTTTAGTTTACTCAAACAGTGAAGAGGAACACAAATAAAACCTAAGGATCGTGTTGCAAACTCTAAAGGAAAATTAGCTATACGCTAAATTTAGCAAATGTGAGTTCTATAAGGACAAGATCCAATACTTGGGTCATATTATTTCTGAACAAGGCCTTGCTATTGATCCGGAAAAGATAAAGGCTATAAAATAATGGCCAGTACCCTCTGATGTTTCAGCAGTTGGATCATTCATGGGGATTGCCGGCTATTATCGCAGATTTGTGGAGAGATTTTCTGCCATAGCACACCCCATCACTTCCTTACAAAGGAAAGGTGTCAAGTTTGTATGGACAAAAAAATGCCAAAATAGTTTTGACCAATTAAAGCTGAAACTTACCACAGCCCCTATACTAAAAATTGCAGATCCTGATAAGGAATTTGTGGTGTGTACGGATGCATGATTTTGTTGCAGGAAAATTCTGTGATTGCCTACGAATCCAAGAAACTGAAAATACATGAACAAAATTATAGTGCCTATGATTTAGAATTAGCAGCTGTTATTCATGCTTTAAAAATGTGGCAGCACTACCTTCTTGGAAAAATATTTACACTGATGACTGATCATGTTAGTCTCAAATATTTCTTTTCTCAAACTGAATTGAATGCCAGACAAGCCAGATGGCTGTCCTTTTTAAGTGAGTTTGACATGGATATAAAACATATTAGAGGAAAGGAGAATAAAGTTGCTGATGCATTGAGTAGAAATGCTTGTCAGCATATTAATAATATTGGAAGTAGTGCTCAGATAGATATAGAATAATTGGTGAATAAGGCAGCAAATCAGGACCCAAATTATGAAACACTTCTGGTAAAACTACAGAAAAAGGAGAAAATTGATTTTTCCCAAAACCAAAAAGGGATGATTTGTTATAAGAACAGATTGTATATCCCCAATGTAGAGTCTTTAAAAAGAGAGATTATGGATGAGTATCACAAACAACCCTATGCAGGACACCCAGGGTATTAGAAAATGTTAACAGCCCTGAAAAAGAAGTTGTTCTGGCTAGGAATGAAGAGAGAGGTAGCAGAATATTTAAGTAAATGCATGGAATGTCAATTAGTTAAGGTGGAACATCAGCATCCTGCTGGTCTTCTAAACCCTTTGCCCATTGCAGAATGGAAGTGGGACACCATCTCCATGGACTTCATTACAGGATTACCCAAAACCAAATACAAGCATGATTCTGTAATGGTAGTGGTAGGCACTTTAACCAAAGCTGCTCACTTTATACCAGTGAAATCTACCTTTGGAACAACTCAAGTGGCGAATGTATTCTAGAAGGAGATAGTAAGGCTCCATGGAGTTCCTAAGGTAATTATGTCTGATAGGGATGCTAAGTTTACAATAGCCTTTTGGAAGGGGTTATTTGGAGGAATGGGCACTAAATTGAATTTTAGCACCACCTACCACCCTCAGACTGATGGTCAAACGGAAATAACAAATAAAATTTTGGAGGATATGCTGAGAATGTATGTGATGGATAGACCCTCAAAATTGGAAGATTTCTTACATTTAGCTGAATTTGCCTACAATAAAAGCTATCAATCTTCCATTAAAATGAGTCCGTTTGAGGCACTGTATGGAAGGAAGTGTCGTACCCCTTTGAGCTGGAGTCAGCCAGACGACAAAATGATGTTGGGACCCGATGCTTTACAAGAAATGGAAGGAATTGTCAAACAGATACAAAAGAACATCAAGACAGCACAAGATCGCCAGAAGAGTTATGCAGATAAGAAAAGAGTGCATAGAGAATTTAAAGTTGGGTAGCATTTATATCTGCGCATTAAACCCAAAAAGAGCACCCTTTATGCTAGGAGTTGTGCTAAATTGTCCCCTCGATATTGTGGTCCCTTTGAAATATTAGAAAGGGTGGGACCAGTGGCTTACAAGCTGGCCTTACCACCCCATGTTAGAGTTCATGATGTATTTCATGTTTCATTGCTAAAAAGATATGTGCATGATGTTTCTCACATAGTTGATTGGAATGTTGTACAGGTGGAACCAGAAGGGGAGTTTCTGCCAGAACCTATTCAAATATTGGAGCGGGAAGAAATTGAATTGAGAAGCAGAACAGCAGCCAGAGTAAAGGTGCAGTGGAAGCACTTTACTGCTGAAGAAGCTACCTGGGAACGAGAGACTGAAATGATGGAAAAATATCCATTTTTATTTGCAAAATAAACTCTGGTAGTTGAATAATAACACCGAGGATGGTGTTTATTTTCAGAGGGGGAATATGTAACACCCCCAATTCATGTGATTGCATTTTGAAGTTAGATACTTGAACTTTACATCCTAAGGGGAGTGGACCCCAAAGGATAATTATTTTGTGAATGTAATTAAACATTTAATTGAGGAAATGAATAAATTATTGTGGTGCAAATTGAACAAAAATGAGATGATGAGATCACTTTCTAAATCTGTGAGGATGGATGAGGCAAATATGTCCCCACAATCTTTCAAAAAAATCCTTGAAAGATAGTAAGTTTTAAATTTAGATTTTTGAGGAAAAATCTGAATTTCCCCAATGATGAGGAAAGTAGTTGGGAAGAGGTAAAAAGCTGGAAAAGCTGAGGAAAAGCATAAAACAGCTTTAAATAATCCCTAAGTGGGAAGCCTAGGCAAACAGGAAGAAAAGCATCCTGAGATTCTGGACGCAGAATTAGAAACATGCTTTGGGGAACAATAGCTTAAATAAGTTGCTCTTGTATAGATTAGAGGTTAATCTGCTATAGGAGGTGATCTCAGCTCGGGGGTGAGTTCTGGGAGACAGAAGAACTCTAAGGTTGGGAGGTTGGTCTACTGCACGAGTGGTATGTCTCTGAGAAAATTTGTCTTATTGTTTGTTATAGTATGAATTTGGTTATATAAAACAATTTTATTCGATTTGTTCCTTTATTACTAGTTCATCAATGGGTGATGTAGTTCCTGTGCAGAAACATGTCCCGTATAGTCAGAGAAGAAAGACTCGTAAAGTGGAATTTCCACAGTCTTTACTGTATTCTGCCTAAATTTGAGGAAATCTTGTTTTGTTCATGAACATCAGGAATTGTATTTAATCTCGCTTCTATTTCTAAGTAGAATTTTATATCAAATATCATAGAGAGAATGAAATTAACTATAGTACATACTGTAACAATAAGCAGGATATTAGTTATAAATTATACCGTCTATAAAAGAACGTATGAGAACTTAACCGATCGAATTTCAAATTAGCGAATACTAATATATTTAAGTAAAATTAAAATTATCTTAGACAACAAGATAAACGAGTGTTTTACCTAAGTATATATAGATATTCATAAACAAATGAATAGGAAAAAGGACCAGACAATGGTCTCATGGACTTATTCTAATATTATATTACTGAGAAGTAATACATAGAAGACAGAAATTATGAGCAAGCAGTTGAGAAGCATAGGAGTAAGAAGTAAATAAATTGCAACATTATACACATTAGCATTTATTTAACCAATATTTCTTTGACTATGAGGAAAAAAAAAAGAGTTCAAATCCCATTACCAGTTCTTCAGAATTCAGCTATCATCAGACATACATATAGATACCAGTTGTAACTAATTACAAGAACATGAGAAGAAACTGGAGAATAGATTTATGCTTGTATACCTTTGCAAAAGGAGAAATCATAACTCATAGACTTTCAGACATACTAATCATCTATGGATAAACAGGATTTGTCTCACAAATATTTAGTGAGTTGTTCATATGTTTAGACAGTCAGGTATAAGACCAATTCAATGTAACCAGGAGCAGAGGCAACTGTAATTACATTATAAATATCCAAGTGTAGACTCTACACAGGAATGAGTGAACCAAATACATCAAAGGAACAGACAAATAGCATGTATAACAAACTGTAAATTCTGTTGTATGCACTTAAGTAAATCTGGAATGTCAGTAGAATTTCCGGAAAATAAAATAGATTCCGATAAGCAAATTCCACAAAGCCAAACGCCATGGTCTGAAATTATATTCATTATGTATACTGTCTCTGTACATTTAAAATGGTGCCAGAGTAGATAAAAATGCAACCTACGAAAATAAGAAGTGTATAATGGTCCAAAATTTCAAAGAAATACTGAGCCTTTTAGGCTGGGGTACATAAATCGAAAACCCGAGAACGAAATTAGACAAGCGCCATCCAAGGATGACCACGCTAATAAGATGGAAATGAAAACCCTGACTCGAAGGGTGGGTTACGTTCCGTATGCAACCTTGCACAACATCACCATAGAAGCAGTGTTTCGACGCTCAAGAGATAACGCGTCAGGAGAGGAGGAACCCCATACAGATACCGACCTGGAAGGCCACGAGACCGAGTTAGCATCCACACGATTTAAAAGGGTCACTCTCTACTGTCACAAGCACGCGGGAATTCTTTGGAGTTACCTGTAGAAAATAGAAACGACCCAAATCTAGTTAGTCATTGCGCCATCGGAGATAAACGCGCACATAGATAAAATACTCTCGGTATTAAAACTAGTACCTGTGGAAGGTGAACCTTCAGACGCGTCGAGCCCTGCCCTCGACCATTACACAGAAAGGGATTAAGATAAATTATCCTCGAGAATGAAACGATGAAACCAAAAATTAAACGCTGGAATGGCAAGATTAATTAACATACCTCGTTCAGCTCCATGGAACAGGAGGCATTCGCTGGAGGAAAGGCGACGCAAGGGGTATCGTACCAAGCAGATGAATTCTAAATATAACCAGAGAAGGGTTGAAGTAACCCCAAAATTATCAACCAATTACACCATGCGCGGGACGAAGACCTGGAGCATCTAAAACACAAACCAGACGCATTCACATGAGTGATTATTCAAAGAAAAAATATATATACAGCGTCAAGCGTATGGGCCTTGTAACCTAAGTATGAAAAATTCACTTCTGCAATAAAATTTAAATGTGCGTGGGGAAGATTACCTGTCTGAGCAGTGAGGAGGAGAGGCGCCATATCTTCTCTCACCAAAGGAGGGTCGAAACCATCGGCAGAAGTAGCATGGCTCAGTCATGGAAGGAACCTGCAAACGAAGAGCGCGGAAACCGACTAAGCTCTCCACTCTAAACTTATATAAGCCTTCGGTAACCACATGAACCCTAGCTAAAGATGATCATCGTCGTCCACTTGGAAAGCATCCGAACAGTAAGCCACGGATCGAGGGCATCATGGAGAGTTAATACAGTCGTATCCAAATTTATGGAGACTGATGAGAATTGAATTTTGTATGTCCGGTTCAAGCATCGACATGGGTGTCGATCACCACGCAGGTTGAGTGGTGCCAGCTACGTGGTGAGTCCACGTAAGCCAACGAATGGACATAATACAATGCAACGCTCAGTTAATCAACCCAGCGCCTAATGTGGATCCGATTTTCACCATGACGAGATCATAGAAGTCCAATCCGAAATAATAATGAGCGCTATGTTCAGATTTAAAAACCAAGGCCAGTACAATATATATATCTTAAATCAAGTCAAAAAAATCTGAGGTACTCATATGAGTAGTCATATCAACCAAGCGCATAGGAAAATCCATTCATCATAATATACCTTCCGAAATTTATGATAAGGTTATTACTATAACGTAAGGTAGAAATTTATGAGGACGTGAACATCGTGATTATGGCTATACAAAAGGTTGCAATTGCCATGGGCAACAACCCTTACCACGAACTTATATAACACATGCTTATAGTTCATATGGGATACGATGGAGAATAATAATAATTTAAATGGAAGGTCTGACCATTAAACGAAGGGAGAGTGTGGTACAGATACACCATCTCTCTACTTATAATCAAAATAACAATATAACGAGAAATAGTGACAGAGGGTGTTATTGAACATATGAAATGTAAACTGTCATAATGATGAGATTGATAGGTCAAAATAACCCTAGGCTCACTAGTTTGTACTCGCAATTTTTTTTTTTTTTGGGTGAAATTTGGAGGTGTGACACCTACCCTACCCTAGCTTAGCCTACTACAGCCCATTCGCCCTACTCTAGTCTTACCTAGCCTAATCTACCCTAACATAGCTTAGCCTACTCTAACCCACTAACCTAATCTAGCCTAGCCTAGCCTAGCCTAATCTAGCATAGTCTACTCTAGCCTAGCATAGCATACTCTAGCCTACTCTAGCCTACTAGGCTACTCTAGCCTAGCCTACACTAGACTAGCCTACCTTCTCTACTCTATCCTATCCTATCCTAGTTTAGCCTCTCCTATCCTACTCTATTATATCCTAGCAATGCCTACACTAGCCTAGCTTAGCCCACTCTATCCTAGCCTAGCCTAGCCTACTCTATCCTAGCCTAGCTTAGCTTACTCTAACCTAGCATAACCTAGCTTGGTCTATCTTTTCTTAGTCTAGTCTACTTTGTCCTAGCCTAACCTAGTATACTTTCTCCTAGTCTAGCATAGCCTACTCTAGCCTAGCCTCCTAACCTACTCTAGTGTGGTATACCCTAGCCTAGCCCACTCTACTCTAGCCTGGTCTAGTCTAGCCTATCCTATTCTACTCTTACTCTGGCCTAACCTAGCCTACTCTATCCTACTCTAGCTTAGCCTATTGTAGTCTAACCTACTCTAGCATAGCCTAACATAGCTTACTCTACTCTAGCCTAGTAGACTACTCTAGGCAAGCCTAACCTACCTTAGCCTACTTTATCCTATTCTAGTCTAATCTACTCTAACCTAGCATATTCTGGTATAACCTACTATATCCTAGACTCGCTTAGCCTATTCTCTTATAGCTTACTAGGCTACTCTAGCCTAACCTAGCCTACATTAGCCTACTCTATCATATCCTATCATAGTCTAGCCTATCCTGGCCTACTCTACTCTAGCCTTGCCTAACCTACTCTACTCTAGCCTAGCTTACTCTAGCCTAGCCTAGCCTAACTTACTCTACTCTAGCCTAGCCTACTCTACTCTAGCCTACCCCAACGAACTCTACCATAGCCTAGCCTATCTTAGCCTAGACTAGCATACTCTACTCTTGCCTAGCCTAGCCTAGCCTAAGCTACCTTGGCTTACTCTATCATATCCTATTCTAGTCTAGTGTACTCTACTCTAACCAAGCCTAGCTTACTCATCCCTAGCTTACCATACCCTATTATAGTCTTTCCTATCCTACTCTACCCTAGCTTAGGTTGTCCTATTCTAGCCAGCCTAGCTTACTCTAGCCTAATCTAGTCTAGCCTAGCCTATCCCAACCTACTCTAGCTTAGCCTAGCCTATTCTACCCTTTCTTAACTTGGCCTACACTACTCTAGCCCACTTTACCCTGGCTTACCTTAGACCACTCTAGCCCACTAGCCTACTCTAGCCTTTCCTAGCCTACTCTAGCCCACTAGCCTACTCTAGCCTTTCCTAGCCTACTCTTCTCTAGCTTAGGTTACCCTACCCTAGCCCACTAGCCTACTCTAGCCTAGCCTAGCCTACTCTACCTAACCTAGCATAGCCTACTCTAGCTTAGCCTAGCCTACTCTACCCTAGCCTAGTTTGACCTACTCTACTCTAGCCTACTAGGCTATTCTAGCTTAGCCAACCCTAGCTTAACCTACCTTATTGTACTTTATCCTATTCTATTCTAGTCTATCCTATCCTAGCCTACTCTACTATAGCCTAACCTAGCCTACTCTACTCTAGCCTAGCATAGCCTACTCCAAAATAGTCCCGCATACTCGAGGCTAGCCAAGCCTACTCTAGCCTACCTAGATTAGCCTAGCCTACTTTGACCTAGAATAGCCTAGTCTACTCTTGCCTACCTAGCCTAGACTATTGTAGCCTAGCCTAACCTACTCTAGCCTAGCCTAGCCTACTTTGTCCTATAATAACCTGGTCTACTCTGTCCTAGCCTAGGATAGCCTACTCTAGCCTAGCCTAACTTAGCCTATCATATTCAACTCTTACTTTAGCCTACCCTAACCTATTTTATCCTACTTTAGCCTACCCTACCCTAGCCTAACTTAGCTTACTCTATCATATCCTAGCCCACTATAGCCTATTGTATCCTAAGCTAGCCTATTCTAGCCCTTTAAATTTGTAAAAGTTTATATATATATACATATTGTAGTAGAGATCATTAATAAAAACATATACTCAAAATGAGTCCTAAAAAACATTTACCTACAATTTTATTTTATAATATATATTTAAATATAAAAACATTGTCATTTGATATTATATAATTCAACCATTTTTTCATTTTACATTATCTGAATTTTAATTAAATCCTACATAATTTTATATGAATTTATATAGATTTATAAATAGATGTTGTAGTTAACACATTTAGTAAAAGACATAAACAAAATCAATTTTAAAAACATTTACATATAAATTAAATTCTATAATGTAAATTTAAATATAGAAAAAGTGTCAATAGATAAATTCAAACATTTTTTAGTTATATCATTTTAATTAAACAAATATACTATATTAATTATCAATATAGTATAATATAAAATTTAATAACATTAACCATCTAAATTTTAAAATCATTTTAAAAAATAAATTAAAATAAATAATATTACTAATTAAATAAATATATTATATTAATTATCAATATAGTATAATATAAAACTTAATAATATTAGCTATCTAAATTTTAAAATCATTTACAAAGATAAATTAAAGTAAATAATATTATTAAAGAATCATTTAAAAAATAAAATATATAATATTATTAAGAAAATAAATATAATAAAAATAATTTAAAATAAATTATATAAAAACAAAATACAGTAATTAAAAATAAATTATATACTAACAAATAAAACATAAAAATTTATATGATATTAATGAATCACATATTTAGTTTATATGGTATTAATGAATTTAGTTTATATGAAATTAATGAACAATATATTTAGAAAAAGATATAAAAAGACAATCCAAAATCTTTTAATAATGCTGTTAAATATAAATCAACATCGTTAAAGAAATTAGATTTAATTATTAGAAAAAGAGCAAATCTGAAAAATGGATTTGACAGCAATAGATTACACCAACTAATTTTTATAACTCATACCAAAATAGATTTAATTTAAATAAACCTAGACTATAGCCAGCTTTATAACTCACACCAAGATGGATTTAATTTAAATAAAACTAAACTTTAGTCAGCGGTTGAATTAGGCGGTACAACAGAGTGCACTAGTGGAAAAAACATATTGGAAAGTTTAAATATACATGCAGTTGAAACTAAGCTACAGTGATGAATAATCTGAACAGAATGGAATATAGATTGGATGAGCAGGGACTAAAGATTCATCATCAACAGAATAACCGGAGATAAGGGTTATTTATGGTGACGAGGGTTTCTCTTTTACTCCCCAGGAAGGCGAAGAGGACGGATATCATTATTTTCTTTGTTCTTTTAAATTTTAGTTTGTTGATGGCCAGGAAAAGATGCTTTGGTTGAAATCCCAAGGGTGGAGTATTGAGAATATCGCAAAAAAACTATCTTAGTTTAGAAAATGTGAGATTTGGTTCCTACACATCATGTTTCTTCCATCCCTGAGGTACTAAGATGTATTGAAATTTGGTTCCTACATATCATGTGGTTCCATCTCTGCTGTACTAAGATGTATACCTCAGATGTATTGAAAACAAGATTGCAAATAATTATCTACTTTCAATGGTGAATAATCTTAGTGGCAGTTGGTAATATAATAAAAACTATTTTATCCGGACTTATTTTATTTGATTAAAAGAAGAAAAATAAAAATAAAAATTATTGAATAAAATGTTTTTTAGAG